>CP136068.1:37538787-37705384 GCA_032622095.1 Siphonodentalium dalli
AAAGTTGCACATAGATACTACCCATCACACCCACTCGTCAATTTTGCATTATCTGGATTCGAGTTCCACCCCCCTCCCATTTAGTTTCGGTGGAATTTTTCAAAACGTGTGAACCATCCCTAACCGAGCTCTCCGTTGGGCAGGTTGCTTTTATAGCAGAGCGGTCAAAATTTGCGGGCAATCTGACAGTATACCGACGTACCTGTCCCTGCATTATATTAATATTAATAAATGTCCTAGTGTATACAGTCATCCGGTGGTATTTTCCTATTAACATGTGAATGCATGTAATATCGGGCACTTAATCCTGATTAACTCATTGCGCATTTATTTTAAAAGTTAGAACATGTCACGGAATTTGCCGAAAGCCTCGACCCACACCGATGCAAGCTCTCTGTTAAACGGATTGCTTTTAAACAACGACAGTCAAACTTACAGGATGTATCTATTGTATACCGATGTACCTGCTAGCGCATTTCACTCGCTCCTTCATTAGCCTGTTTGAATTTGACGGGAATATTGAAGAATTTCGAGTTTGGCCATATATCTATGGCAGGCTGTGTTCATCTGCATGTAGTGCGTATTACGCTCTATCGCGTCGCCGCTAGTAAACCCCTTGCTCTGAAACTTAAGCAATTGCATCAGAGTTGGGCGTTGATACCCCCTATCACACCCGCTCATCAGCAAAATTGTAACTCCGTATTTGATATTTTGAAGTATTTTTCAACTTTTGGTTTTTGTTGGAATTTGCCAATTTGAACCCACCTGAACACGAGCTCTCCGTTGGTCAGGTTGCTTTGATAGTAGAGCGGTCAAACTTTCGGATATTATCAGAAGTATATCGACGTACCTACTCCTGCATTAGCTCGCTCCTTCATTAACCCGGTCGGATTTGGCGAGAAAAATAGGTTAGTGATACAGCACTTAACAAAACTTATTTACATTATAAAGCCTCGCTACGAGTAAACATTCGACCTTAGCGCAAATTAAGCAGACATCAATAAGTTGCGCTTGGATACTATCTATCATATGCACTACTCAGAATTTTTTTAGCTCGATGATTCATTTTTTAGACAATTTCCCCCCTTTGATTTTTGTTGGAATTTGCAAAAAGTCTGAACCCACCGAACCTCGCTCGCTGTTGGGCAGGTTTCTGTTATAGTAGAGCTATCAAACTTCGGGGGCCTACCTATGAGATACCAGTATATCCGCTCCTGCATTAACCTTGCTCATCAATTAGCCCATTGGAATTGGCGCCAAAAATATGTCATTTTCTTGTCCATGCTGTAGATCGGTAACGGTTGGGACAAAAAACTGATAAATGGTATATTCCGGTCCGAATCACTCTTCCCATCTGGAGCACGCAATAAAAATATTATTCCGCTGGACTTGTTTTTTTTTTTTTTTTTTTTTTTTTTTTTTGCTAAATCTGACGTTTACATCCGCCACCGGTCAGCCTGGTCTCACCACCCTCGGCCTGGTCTCACCACCCCGACATGGTATCACCACCAGGCATGGTCTCGTCGCCTCCCCGATATGGTCTCACCCTCTCCCATGCTCCTTCATTAGCCAAATTATATAATATTCGATGGTCTGTAACTTGGACATTTCTCAACCGATTTACAAAATTCTTTCAGGAGGATCATTAGTACGTCCTAAAGATACATGGTAGTAAAAATGGTTGAAATCATCGCAAAAATAAAATTGCGAAAATTTCGCCCCCACCCTAACCAAAAAATGTAAGTCCGACCCTGTCCAAATTATTTTTGTGAAGTATATTGACAACGGCCAGCACTACCATAGAAACTAAATCCAGCTATCTTTCTTGCTATGTGAGAACAGGCGATCAGAACATTTCGAGGTTGACATATATATGGGAGATAACTCTGGAGAGGAAAGACGGACAGAGTTTTTGATGTGCTCATGATTCAGTGGATATCAAGATGTATGTATCGACCAAATTTCAGTGCTGTACTCCTTATATTTTCGGAGTTCTGAAAACACCAATTGTTCACATAAAGGGAGATAACTCTGCAAATCAAGCGAGGACATGATTCTCAATAGGCCTAAGCACTAGAGTTTGTATACATATATATACATACAAAGTTTTAGCTTTCTAACTCTTGTATTGACTGAGCTATGCTCATTATAAAATTGCTAAGAAGAATAAAGAATAATAATAATAGAGAAAAATAAAAATCACAAAAACAATATACTTCCATGTAAAACATGGAAGTATAATTAGGGAATCGCGCGGAATTGATTGTTATGTCCATAGTACGGTTTCTTGACATTTCTGTGTTCAGTTGGAACCTTCTGGTGTGACCCCCACCCATACCTCGGAATTAGGTGACGCGGGTAGAAAAGTCACCATATCTCGGCCAATTTTCGGGATATCGAGCTAATTTTTGCGTGATTGTGTTCGCAATTGATGCCCCTTTATTATATAGTAGGGTTTTAGTAAGATATTGTGGCGATATTCTACTATGTAGGCCTATATGTATGCTGTTCAGTATATACATTTCGATTATCTCTGGCTTCCATCGACATAATACGGCAAATAGGTAATCGTTTAGAAGTACTAGCAATTCCCCATCGAATGACACCAAAAAAGTGACGATTGGTTGTAGGAATTTAAATCCATAGTGCATCTTCTGTAAACTTGATAAGAATTAATGGGCCAACATTTCTACATTTTTCAACCGATTTACAAAATTCTTTCTTGAGTACTCTCAGAACGTCCTATAGATACTTCACAACAATTTTGGTTCGAATCTGAGACGATAAAAAATGACAATTTTTGCCCCCCTTCCTAATAGGGACAAATATTTTTGGATCTTGGTAAAAATTGCACCAGTTCGTCTTCTCTCTATGAATAACACGCTCACATAAACCAAATCCTGCTCATGTGCGTCGTCTAGGAGGAGTTGTGCTCACAACCACTTTCTCCTCAGCCAATGTATGAATACAATATTCGATGGTCTGTAACTTGGACATTTCTCAACCGATTTACAAAATTCTTTCAGGAGGATCATTAGTACGTCCTAAAGATACATGGTAGTAAAAATGGTTGAAATCATCGCAAAAATAAAATTGCGAAAATTTCGCCCCCACCCTAACCAAAAAATGTAAGTCCGACCCTGTCCAAATTATTTTTGTGAAGTATATTGACAACGGCCAGCACTACCATAGAAACTAAATCCAGCTATCTTTCTTGCTATGTGAGAACAGGCGATCAGAACATTTCGAGGTTGACATATATATGGGAGATAACTCTGGAGAGGAAAGACGGACAGAGTTTTTGATGTGCTCATGATTCAGTGGATATCAAGATGTATGTATCGACCAAATTTCAGTGCTGTACTCCTTATATTTTCGGAGTTCTGAAAACACCAATTGTTCACATAAAGGGAGATAACTCTGCAAATCAAGCGAGGACATGATTCTCAATAGGCCTAAGCACTAGAGTTTGTATACATATATATACATACAAAGTTTTAGCTTTCTAACTCTTGTATTGACTGAGCTATGCTCATTATAAAATTGCTAAGAAGAATAAAGAATAATAATAATAGAGAAAAATAAAAATCACAAAAACAATATACTTCCATGTAAAACATGGAAGTATAATTAGGGAATCGCGCGGAATTGATTGTTATGTCCATAGTACGGTTTCTTGACATTTCTGTGTTCAGTTGGAACCTTCTGGTGTGACCCCCACCCATACCTCGGAATTAGGTGACGCGGGTAGAAAAGTCACCATATCTCGGCCAATTTTCGGGATATCGAGCTAATTTTTGCGTGATTGTGTTCGCAATTGATGCCCCTTTATTATATAGTAGGGTTTTAGTAAGATATTGTGGCGATATTCTACTATGTAGGCCTATATGTATGCTGTTCAGTATATACATTTCGATTATCTCTGGCTTCCATCGACATAATACGGCAAATAGGTAATCGTTTAGAAGTACTAGCAATTCCCCATCGAATGACACCAAAAAAGTGACGATTGGTTGTAGGAATTTAAATCCATAGTGCATCTTCTGTAAACTTGATAAGAATTAATGGGCCAACATTTCTACATTTTTCAACCGATTTACAAAATTCTTTCTTGAGTACTCTCAGAACGTCCTATAGATACTTCACAACAATTTTGGTTCGAATCTGAGACGATAAAAAATGACAATTTTTGCCCCCCTTCCTAATAGGGACAAATATTTTTGGATCTTGGTAAAAATTGCACCAGTTCGTCTTCTCTCTATGAATAACACGCTCACATAAACCAAATCCTGCTCATGTGCGTCGTCTAGGAGGAGTTGTGCTCACAACCACTTTCTCCTCAGCCAATGTATGAATACAATATTCGATGGTCTGTAACTTGGACATTTCTCAACCGATTTACAAAATTCTTTCAGGAGGATCATTAGTACGTCCTAAAGATACATGGTAGTAAAAATGGTTGAAATCATCGCAAAAATAAAATTGCGAAAATTTCGCCCCCACCCTAACCAAAAAATGTAAGTCCGACCCTGTCCAAATTATTTTTGTGAAGTATATTGACAACGGCCAGCACTACCATAGAAACTAAATCCAGCTATCTTTCTTGCTATGTGAGAACAGGCGATCAGAACATTTCGAGGTTGACATATATATGGGAGATAACTCTGGAGAGGAAAGACGGACAGAGTTTTTGATGTGCTCATGATTCAGTGGATATCAAGATGTATGTATCGACCAAATTTCAGTGCTGTACTCCTTATATTTTCGGAGTTCTGAAAACACCAATTGTTCACATAAAGGGAGATAACTCTGCAAATCAAGCGAGGACATGATTCTCAATAGGCCTAAGCACTAGAGTTTGTATACATATATATACATACAAAGTTTTAGCTTTCTAACTCTTGTATTGACTGAGCTATGCTCATTATAAAATTGCTAAGAAGAATAAAGAATAATAATAATAGAGAAAAATAAAAATCACAAAAACAATATACTTCCATGTAAAACATGGAAGTATAATTAGGGAATCGCGCGGAATTGATTGTTATGTCCATAGTACGGTTTCTTGACATTTCTGTGTTCAGTTGGAACCTTCTGGTGTGACCCCCACCCATACCTCGGAATTAGGTGACGCGGGTAGAAAAGTCACCATATCTCGGCCAATTTTCGGGATATCGAGCTAATTTTTGCGTGATTGTGTTCGCAATTGATGCCCCTTTATTATATAGTAGGGTTTTAGTAAGATATTGTGGCGATATTCTACTATGTAGGCCTATATGTATGCTGTTCAGTATATACATTTCGATTATCTCTGGCTTCCATCGACATAATACGGCAAATAGGTAATCGTTTAGAAGTACTAGCAATTCCCCATCGAATGACACCAAAAAAGTGACGATTGGTTGTAGGAATTTAAATCCATAGTGCATCTTCTGTAAACTTGATAAGAATTAATGGGCCAACATTTCTACATTTTTCAACCGATTTACAAAATTCTTTCTTGAGTACTCTCAGAACGTCCTATAGATACTTCACAACAATTTTGGTTCGAATCTGAGACGATAAAAAATGACAATTTTTGCCCCCCTTCCTAATAGGGACAAATATTTTTGGATCTTGGTAAAAATTGCACCAGTTCGTCTTCTCTCTATGAATAACACGCTCACATAAACCAAATCCTGCTCATGTGCGTCGTCTAGGAGGAGTTGTGCTCACAACCACTTTCTCCTCAGCCAATGTATGAATACAATATTCGATGGTCTGTAACTTGGACATTTCTCAACCGATTTACAAAATTCTTTCAGGAGGATCATTAGTACGTCCTAAAGATACATGGTAGTAAAAATGGTTGAAATCATCGCAAAAATAAAATTGCGAAAATTTCGCCCCCACCCTAACCAAAAAATGTAAGTCCGACCCTGTCCAAATTATTTTTGTGAAGTATATTGACAACGGCCAGCACTACCATAGAAACTAAATCCAGCTATCTTTCTTGCTATGTGAGAACAGGCGATCAGAACATTTCGAGGTTGACATATATATGGGAGATAACTCTGGAGAGGAAAGACGGACAGAGTTTTTGATGTGCTCATGATTCAGTGGATATCAAGATGTATGTATCGACCAAATTTCAGTGCTGTACTCCTTATATTTTCGGAGTTCTGAAAACACCAATTGTTCACATAAAGGGAGATAACTCTGCAAATCAAGCGAGGACATGATTCTCAATAGGCCTAAGCACTAGAGTTTGTATACATATATATACATACAAAGTTTTAGCTTTCTAACTCTTGTATTGACTGAGCTATGCTCATTATAAAATTGCTAAGAAGAATAAAGAATAATAATAATAGAGAAAAATAAAAATCACAAAAACAATATACTTCCATGTAAAACATGGAAGTATAATTAGGGAATCGCGCGGAATTGATTGTTATGTCCATAGTACGGTTTCTTGACATTTCTGTGTTCAGTTGGAACCTTCTGGTGTGACCCCCACCCATACCTCGGAATTAGGTGACGCGGGTAGAAAAGTCACCATATCTCGGCCAATTTTCGGGATATCGAGCTAATTTTTGCGTGATTGTGTTCGCAATTGATGCCCCTTTATTATATAGTAGGGTTTTAGTAAGATATTGTGGCGATATTCTACTATGTAGGCCTATATGTATGCTGTTCAGTATATACATTTCGATTATCTCTGGCTTCCATCGACATAATACGGCAAATAGGTAATCGTTTAGAAGTACTAGCAATTCCCCATCGAATGACACCAAAAAAGTGACGATTGGTTGTAGGAATTTAAATCCATAGTGCATCTTCTGTAAACTTGATAAGAATTAATGGGCCAACATTTCTACATTTTTCAACCGATTTACAAAATTCTTTCTTGAGTACTCTCAGAACGTCCTATAGATACTTCACAACAATTTTGGTTCGAATCTGAGACGATAAAAAATGACAATTTTTGCCCCCCTTCCTAATAGGGACAAATATTTTTGGATCTTGGTAAAAATTGCACCAGTTCGTCTTCTCTCTATGAATAACACGCTCACATAAACCAAATCCTGCTCATGTGCGTCGTCTAGGAGGAGTTGTGCTCACAACCACTTTCTCCTCAGCCAATGTATGAATACAATATTCGATGGTCTGTAACTTGGACATTTCTCAACCGATTTACAAAATTCTTTCAGGAGGATCATTAGTACGTCCTAAAGATACATGGTAGTAAAAATGGTTGAAATCATCGCAAAAATAAAATTGCGAAAATTTCGCCCCCACCCTAACCAAAAAATGTAAGTCCGACCCTGTCCAAATTATTTTTGTGAAGTATATTGACAACGGCCAGCACTACCATAGAAACTAAATCCAGCTATCTTTCTTGCTATGTGAGAACAGGCGATCAGAACATTTCGAGGTTGACATATATATGGGAGATAACTCTGGAGAGGAAAGACGGACAGAGTTTTTGATGTGCTCATGATTCAGTGGATATCAAGATGTATGTATCGACCAAATTTCAGTGCTGTACTCCTTATATTTTCGGAGTTCTGAAAACACCAATTGTTCACATAAAGGGAGATAACTCTGCAAATCAAGCGAGGACATGATTCTCAATAGGCCTAAGCACTAGAGTTTGTATACATATATATACATACAAAGTTTTAGCTTTCTAACTCTTGTATTGACTGAGCTATGCTCATTATAAAATTGCTAAGAAGAATAAAGAATAATAATAATAGAGAAAAATAAAAATCACAAAAACAATATACTTCCATGTAAAACATGGAAGTATAATTAGGGAATCGCGCGGAATTGATTGTTATGTCCATAGTACGGTTTCTTGACATTTCTGTGTTCAGTTGGAACCTTCTGGTGTGACCCCCACCCATACCTCGGAATTAGGTGACGCGGGTAGAAAAGTCACCATATCTCGGCCAATTTTCGGGATATCGAGCTAATTTTTGCGTGATTGTGTTCGCAATTGATGCCCCTTTATTATATAGTAGGGTTTTAGTAAGATATTGTGGCGATATTCTACTATGTAGGCCTATATGTATGCTGTTCAGTATATACATTTCGATTATCTCTGGCTTCCATCGACATAATACGGCAAATAGGTAATCGTTTAGAAGTACTAGCAATTCCCCATCGAATGACACCAAAAAAGTGACGATTGGTTGTAGGAATTTAAATCCATAGTGCATCTTCTGTAAACTTGATAAGAATTAATGGGCCAACATTTCTACATTTTTCAACCGATTTACAAAATTCTTTCTTGAGTACTCTCAGAACGTCCTATAGATACTTCACAACAATTTTGGTTCGAATCTGAGACGATAAAAAATGACAATTTTTGCCCCCCTTCCTAATAGGGACAAATATTTTTGGATCTTGGTAAAAATTGCACCAGTTCGTCTTCTCTCTATGAATAACACGCTCACATAAACCAAATCCTGCTCATGTGCGTCGTCTAGGAGGAGTTGTGCTCACAACCACTTTCTCCTCAGCCAATGTATGAATACAATATTCGATGGTCTGTAACTTGGACATTTCTCAACCGATTTACAAAATTCTTTCAGGAGGATCATTAGTACGTCCTAAAGATACATGGTAGTAAAAATGGTTGAAATCATCGCAAAAATAAAATTGCGAAAATTTCGCCCCCACCCTAACCAAAAAATGTAAGTCCGACCCTGTCCAAATTATTTTTGTGAAGTATATTGACAACGGCCAGCACTACCATAGAAACTAAATCCAGCTATCTTTCTTGCTATGTGAGAACAGGCGATCAGAACATTTCGAGGTTGACATATATATGGGAGATAACTCTGGAGAGGAAAGACGGACAGAGTTTTTGATGTGCTCATGATTCAGTGGATATCAAGATGTATGTATCGACCAAATTTCAGTGCTGTACTCCTTATATTTTCGGAGTTCTGAAAACACCAATTGTTCACATAAAGGGAGATAACTCTGCAAATCAAGCGAGGACATGATTCTCAATAGGCCTAAGCACTAGAGTTTGTATACATATATATACATACAAAGTTTTAGCTTTCTAACTCTTGTATTGACTGAGCTATGCTCATTATAAAATTGCTAAGAAGAATAAAGAATAATAATAATAGAGAAAAATAAAAATCACAAAAACAATATACTTCCATGTAAAACATGGAAGTATAATTAGGGAATCGCGCGGAATTGATTGTTATGTCCATAGTACGGTTTCTTGACATTTCTGTGTTCAGTTGGAACCTTCTGGTGTGACCCCCACCCATACCTCGGAATTAGGTGACGCGGGTAGAAAAGTCACCATATCTCGGCCAATTTTCGGGATATCGAGCTAATTTTTGCGTGATTGTGTTCGCAATTGATGCCCCTTTATTATATAGTAGGGTTTTAGTAAGATATTGTGGCGATATTCTACTATGTAGGCCTATATGTATGCTGTTCAGTATATACATTTCGATTATCTCTGGCTTCCATCGACATAATACGGCAAATAGGTAATCGTTTAGAAGTACTAGCAATTCCCCATCGAATGACACCAAAAAAGTGACGATTGGTTGTAGGAATTTAAATCCATAGTGCATCTTCTGTAAACTTGATAAGAATTAATGGGCCAACATTTCTACATTTTTCAACCGATTTACAAAATTCTTTCTTGAGTACTCTCAGAACGTCCTATAGATACTTCACAACAATTTTGGTTCGAATCTGAGACGATAAAAAATGACAATTTTTGCCCCCCTTCCTAATAGGGACAAATATTTTTGGATCTTGGTAAAAATTGCACCAGTTCGTCTTCTCTCTATGAATAACACGCTCACATAAACCAAATCCTGCTCATGTGCGTCGTCTAGGAGGAGTTGTGCTCACAACCACTTTCTCCTCAGCCAATGTATGAATACAATATTCGATGGTCTGTAACTTGGACATTTCTCAACCGATTTACAAAATTCTTTCAGGAGGATCATTAGTACGTCCTAAAGATACATGGTAGTAAAAATGGTTGAAATCATCGCAAAAATAAAATTGCGAAAATTTCGCCCCCACCCTAACCAAAAAATGTAAGTCCGACCCTGTCCAAATTATTTTTGTGAAGTATATTGACAACGGCCAGCACTACCATAGAAACTAAATCCAGCTATCTTTCTTGCTATGTGAGAACAGGCGATCAGAACATTTCGAGGTTGACATATATATGGGAGATAACTCTGGAGAGGAAAGACGGACAGAGTTTTTGATGTGCTCATGATTCAGTGGATATCAAGATGTATGTATCGACCAAATTTCAGTGCTGTACTCCTTATATTTTCGGAGTTCTGAAAACACCAATTGTTCACATAAAGGGAGATAACTCTGCAAATCAAGCGAGGACATGATTCTCAATAGGCCTAAGCACTAGAGTTTGTATACATATATATACATACAAAGTTTTAGCTTTCTAACTCTTGTATTGACTGAGCTATGCTCATTATAAAATTGCTAAGAAGAATAAAGAATAATAATAATAGAGAAAAATAAAAATCACAAAAACAATATACTTCCATGTAAAACATGGAAGTATAATTAGGGAATCGCGCGGAATTGATTGTTATGTCCATAGTACGGTTTCTTGACATTTCTGTGTTCAGTTGGAACCTTCTGGTGTGACCCCCACCCATACCTCGGAATTAGGTGACGCGGGTAGAAAAGTCACCATATCTCGGCCAATTTTCGGGATATCGAGCTAATTTTTGCGTGATTGTGTTCGCAATTGATGCCCCTTTATTATATAGTAGGGTTTTAGTAAGATATTGTGGCGATATTCTACTATGTAGGCCTATATGTATGCTGTTCAGTATATACATTTCGATTATCTCTGGCTTCCATCGACATAATACGGCAAATAGGTAATCGTTTAGAAGTACTAGCAATTCCCCATCGAATGACACCAAAAAAGTGACGATTGGTTGTAGGAATTTAAATCCATAGTGCATCTTCTGTAAACTTGATAAGAATTAATGGGCCAACATTTCTACATTTTTCAACCGATTTACAAAATTCTTTCTTGAGTACTCTCAGAACGTCCTATAGATACTTCACAACAATTTTGGTTCGAATCTGAGACGATAAAAAATGACAATTTTTGCCCCCCTTCCTAATAGGGACAAATATTTTTGGATCTTGGTAAAAATTGCACCAGTTCGTCTTCTCTCTATGAATAACACGCTCACATAAACCAAATCCTGCTCATGTGCGTCGTCTAGGAGGAGTTGTGCTCACAACCACTTTCTCCTCAGCCAATGTATGAATACAATATTCGATGGTCTGTAACTTGGACATTTCTCAACCGATTTACAAAATTCTTTCAGGAGGATCATTAGTACGTCCTAAAGATACATGGTAGTAAAAATGGTTGAAATCATCGCAAAAATAAAATTGCGAAAATTTCGCCCCCACCCTAACCAAAAAATGTAAGTCCGACCCTGTCCAAATTATTTTTGTGAAGTATATTGACAACGGCCAGCACTACCATAGAAACTAAATCCAGCTATCTTTCTTGCTATGTGAGAACAGGCGATCAGAACATTTCGAGGTTGACATATATATGGGAGATAACTCTGGAGAGGAAAGACGGACAGAGTTTTTGATGTGCTCATGATTCAGTGGATATCAAGATGTATGTATCGACCAAATTTCAGTGCTGTACTCCTTATATTTTCGGAGTTCTGAAAACACCAATTGTTCACATAAAGGGAGATAACTCTGCAAATCAAGCGAGGACATGATTCTCAATAGGCCTAAGCACTAGAGTTTGTATACATATATATACATACAAAGTTTTAGCTTTCTAACTCTTGTATTGACTGAGCTATGCTCATTATAAAATTGCTAAGAAGAATAAAGAATAATAATAATAGAGAAAAATAAAAATCACAAAAACAATATACTTCCATGTAAAACATGGAAGTATAATTAGGGAATCGCGCGGAATTGATTGTTATGTCCATAGTACGGTTTCTTGACATTTCTGTGTTCAGTTGGAACCTTCTGGTGTGACCCCCACCCATACCTCGGAATTAGGTGACGCGGGTAGAAAAGTCACCATATCTCGGCCAATTTTCGGGATATCGAGCTAATTTTTGCGTGATTGTGTTCGCAATTGATGCCCCTTTATTATATAGTAGGGTTTTAGTAAGATATTGTGGCGATATTCTACTATGTAGGCCTATATGTATGCTGTTCAGTATATACATTTCGATTATCTCTGGCTTCCATCGACATAATACGGCAAATAGGTAATCGTTTAGAAGTACTAGCAATTCCCCATCGAATGACACCAAAAAAGTGACGATTGGTTGTAGGAATTTAAATCCATAGTGCATCTTCTGTAAACTTGATAAGAATTAATGGGCCAACATTTCTACATTTTTCAACCGATTTACAAAATTCTTTCTTGAGTACTCTCAGAACGTCCTATAGATACTTCACAACAATTTTGGTTCGAATCTGAGACGATAAAAAATGACAATTTTTGCCCCCCTTCCTAATAGGGACAAATATTTTTGGATCTTGGTAAAAATTGCACCAGTTCGTCTTCTCTCTATGAATAACACGCTCACATAAACCAAATCCTGCTCATGTGCGTCGTCTAGGAGGAGTTGTGCTCACAACCACTTTCTCCTCAGCCAATGTATGAATACAATATTCGATGGTCTGTAACTTGGACATTTCTCAACCGATTTACAAAATTCTTTCAGGAGGATCATTAGTACGTCCTAAAGATACATGGTAGTAAAAATGGTTGAAATCATCGCAAAAATAAAATTGCGAAAATTTCGCCCCCACCCTAACCAAAAAATGTAAGTCCGACCCTGTCCAAATTATTTTTGTGAAGTATATTGACAACGGCCAGCACTACCATAGAAACTAAATCCAGCTATCTTTCTTGCTATGTGAGAACAGGCGATCAGAACATTTCGAGGTTGACATATATATGGGAGATAACTCTGGAGAGGAAAGACGGACAGAGTTTTTGATGTGCTCATGATTCAGTGGATATCAAGATGTATGTATCGACCAAATTTCAGTGCTGTACTCCTTATATTTTCGGAGTTCTGAAAACACCAATTGTTCACATAAAGGGAGATAACTCTGCAAATCAAGCGAGGACATGATTCTCAATAGGCCTAAGCACTAGAGTTTGTATACATATATATACATACAAAGTTTTAGCTTTCTAACTCTTGTATTGACTGAGCTATGCTCATTATAAAATTGCTAAGAAGAATAAAGAATAATAATAATAGAGAAAAATAAAAATCACAAAAACAATATACTTCCATGTAAAACATGGAAGTATAATAATAATAATAATAATAATAATAATAATAACAATGAAAAATAATCGCAAAAGGGCCATAACTCCGCCAAGAAACATTGGGCGGAAATCCGGATACCTTTATATGTAGTAAACCTTCGATGCCTACATTCGCTAGAGATTTCGCGTTCCTACTGCAATCAGTTTCTGAGTATTTCGAAATAAACGGAAAACGACCTCAGTAGAAAAACAATATACTTCCTTGGTTACACCATGGAAGTATAATAATAGGCCAAATCATGAGCTCAATGAATCGCAGTTAAGGGACGGAAAATATGAAGTAGGATGATTATATCTTTCCCTTAACATGTGTGGGTTGATCTCAAGTGTTTGGAAGTGACCCCACCCCTGCCTCGAAATTGGGTGACGGGATTGGGAAATAGTCAAACCCGGCCCAAAATGCGAATTTTGAGAGCCCGTAACTCCGTTATTTTCCAATGGATTTTAAAATTGTTTTGAGTATTGTGATCAGCTAGTTACATTGATTATTTTTTATAAATTTTGTCTCATTCAGAGACGAATAACATTTTGTTTATTAGAAAGAATACGGGCCCACATTCAAAGTTTGAGGGCCCAAATCTCCGCCATTTTTTAACGGATTTACGATCTGTTTTCAGTTTTATGATCAACGTATAAGGTAGATGTTATATACCAAGTTTCATATGATTCGGAGACGAACTAAATTTTGGTACCTCGGACCACCCCTCCCCTGACCCACAACACTGAACCGACACTTGCAAAATTTGGCACATCGCGTGCTCTCTTCAGATCGCGCGCACTGCGATATCAGATGACATCCTAAGTTTGAGATCTTCGGAGGAGATGAGGTCACAGGCACATGGGCCCAAATTTGCATTGTTTGAAGGACCGCAACTCCGTCATTTTTCAATGGATTTTCTAAATTGTTTCAGTTTCTAGATCGGTTGGCGGTGTAGATGTTACACTCCAAGTTTCATCTGATTCGGAGAAGAATAAAAAATTGGTACCCCGGACCGCCCCTCCCCTGATCCACAACACTTAACCGACACTGGCAAAATTTGGCACATCGCGTGCTCTCTTCGGACCGCACGCACTGGGATATCAGATGACATCCTAAGTTCGATATCTTCGGAGGAGATGTGAGCACAAGCACATGGGACCGACACTTGCAAACTTTGAGGGCCCGTAACTCTTGCATTTCTTCTCGGATTACAAAAATCCTTTCCGGTATGGGTTTGTTTTCGTTCATGGAATCTACATACTTAAATAGATGAATGTCAATAAAAAAAAAAAATTGCGAAAATTTTGCCCCCACCCCAGTGTAAAAATATATGGCCAACCCTGTCAAATTTTCTTCTTCGGACTAAGCTGACAACGGTCAACACGACTACAAAAACCAAATACAGTTATCTGGAATGATACGGGAGGACAACAGAGTACAATAAAATAGAGGTTTGCCAACTATGGGCGGTAACTCTTCAGGGAAAGCGCGGACACAAGTTTTTATGCCCGTGGGCAGTAGTGCATATCGAGATGTGCATACGGTCTAATTTTCGATGCTCTGCTTCTTATAATTTCCGAGATAATAAAATGACATTTTTTCAAATAAAGGGAGATAACTCCTCGGTGAAAGTGCGGACAAAATCGTTATGGGCCATAGGCATAGAACTCATGTACCCCAACCTACTTACCAAGTTTTAGTGTCCTACTTCTTGTACTTTTCGAGTAATAGTGATTACAAAAGTGTCAAGTATAATAATAAGAATAATAATAATAATAATAATAATAATAATAATAATAATAATAACAATGAAAAATAATCGCAAAAGGGCCATAACTCCGCCAAGAAACATTGGGCGGAAATCCGGATACCTTTATATGTAGTAAACCTTCGATGCCTACATTCGCTAGAGATTTCGCGTTCCTACTGCAATCAGTTTCTGAGTATTTCGAAATAAACGGAAAACGACCTCAGTAGAAAAACAATATACTTCCTTGGTTACACCATGGAAGTATAATAATAGGCCAAATCATGAGCTCAATGAATCGCAGTTAAGGGACGGAAAATATGAAGTAGGATGATTATATCTTTCCCTTAACATGTGTGGGTTGATCTCAAGTGTTTGGAAGTGACCCCACCCCTGCCTCGAAATTGGGTGACGGGATTGGGAAATAGTCAAACCCGGCCCAAAATGCGAATTTTGAGAGCCCGTAACTCCGTTATTTTCCAATGGATTTTAAAATTGTTTTGAGTATTGTGATCAGCTAGTTACATTGATTATTTTTTATAAATTTTGTCTCATTCAGAGACGAATAACATTTTGTTTATTAGAAAGAATACGGGCCCACATTCAAAGTTTGAGGGCCCAAATCTCCGCCATTTTTTAACGGATTTACGATCTGTTTTCAGTTTTATGATCAACGTATAAGGTAGATGTTATATACCAAGTTTCATATGATTCGGAGACGAACTAAATTTTGGTACCTCGGACCACCCCTCCCCTGACCCACAACACTGAACCGACACTTGCAAAATTTGGCACATCGCGTGCTCTCTTCAGATCGCGCGCACTGCGATATCAGATGACATCCTAAGTTTGAGATCTTCGGAGGAGATGAGGTCACAGGCACATGGGCCCAAATTTGCATTGTTTGAAGGACCGCAACTCCGTCATTTTTCAATGGATTTTCTAAATTGTTTCAGTTTCTAGATCGGTTGGCGGTGTAGATGTTACACTCCAAGTTTCATCTGATTCGGAGAAGAATAAAAAATTGGTACCCCGGACCGCCCCTCCCCTGATCCACAACACTTAACCGACACTGGCAAAATTTGGCACATCGCGTGCTCTCTTCGGACCGCACGCACTGGGATATCAGATGACATCCTAAGTTCGATATCTTCGGAGGAGATGTGAGCACAAGCACATGGGACCGACACTTGCAAACTTTGAGGGCCCGTAACTCTTGCATTTCTTCTCGGATTACAAAAATCCTTTCCGGTATGGGTTTGTTTTCGTTCATGGAATCTACATACTTAAATAGATGAATGTCAATAAAAAAAAAAAATTGCGAAAATTTTGCCCCCACCCCAGTGTAAAAATATATGGCCAACCCTGTCAAATTTTCTTCTTCGGACTAAGCTGACAACGGTCAACACGACTACAAAAACCAAATACAGTTATCTGGAATGATACGGGAGGACAACAGAGTACAATAAAATAGAGGTTTGCCAACTATGGGCGGTAACTCTTCAGGGAAAGCGCGGACACAAGTTTTTATGCCCGTGGGCAGTAGTGCATATCGAGATGTGCATACGGTCTAATTTTCGATGCTCTGCTTCTTATAATTTCCGAGATAATAAAATGACATTTTTTCAAATAAAGGGAGATAACTCCTCGGTGAAAGTGCGGACAAAATCGTTATGGGCCATAGGCATAGAACTCATGTACCCCAACCTACTTACCAAGTTTTAGTGTCCTACTTCTTGTACTTTTCGAGTAATAGTGATTACAAAAGTGTCAAGTATAATAATAAGAATAATAATAATAATAATAATAATAATAATAATAATAATAATAACAATGAAAAATAATCGCAAAAGGGCCATAACTCCGCCAAGAAACATTGGGCGGAAATCCGGATACCTTTATATGTAGTAAACCTTCGATGCCTACATTCGCTAGAGATTTCGCGTTCCTACTGCAATCAGTTTCTGAGTATTTCGAAATAAACGGAAAACGACCTCAGTAGAAAAACAATATACTTCCTTGGTTACACCATGGAAGTATAATAATAGGCCAAATCATGAGCTCAATGAATCGCAGTTAAGGGACGGAAAATATGAAGTAGGATGATTATATCTTTCCCTTAACATGTGTGGGTTGATCTCAAGTGTTTGGAAGTGACCCCACCCCTGCCTCGAAATTGGGTGACGGGATTGGGAAATAGTCAAACCCGGCCCAAAATGCGAATTTTGAGAGCCCGTAACTCCGTTATTTTCCAATGGATTTTAAAATTGTTTTGAGTATTGTGATCAGCTAGTTACATTGATTATTTTTTATAAATTTTGTCTCATTCAGAGACGAATAACATTTTGTTTATTAGAAAGAATACGGGCCCACATTCAAAGTTTGAGGGCCCAAATCTCCGCCATTTTTTAACGGATTTACGATCTGTTTTCAGTTTTATGATCAACGTATAAGGTAGATGTTATATACCAAGTTTCATATGATTCGGAGACGAACTAAATTTTGGTACCTCGGACCACCCCTCCCCTGACCCACAACACTGAACCGACACTTGCAAAATTTGGCACATCGCGTGCTCTCTTCAGATCGCGCGCACTGCGATATCAGATGACATCCTAAGTTTGAGATCTTCGGAGGAGATGAGGTCACAGGCACATGGGCCCAAATTTGCATTGTTTGAAGGACCGCAACTCCGTCATTTTTCAATGGATTTTCTAAATTGTTTCAGTTTCTAGATCGGTTGGCGGTGTAGATGTTACACTCCAAGTTTCATCTGATTCGGAGAAGAATAAAAAATTGGTACCCCGGACCGCCCCTCCCCTGATCCACAACACTTAACCGACACTGGCAAAATTTGGCACATCGCGTGCTCTCTTCGGACCGCACGCACTGGGATATCAGATGACATCCTAAGTTCGATATCTTCGGAGGAGATGTGAGCACAAGCACATGGGACCGACACTTGCAAACTTTGAGGGCCCGTAACTCTTGCATTTCTTCTCGGATTACAAAAATCCTTTCCGGTATGGGTTTGTTTTCGTTCATGGAATCTACATACTTAAATAGATGAATGTCAATAAAAAAAAAAAATTGCGAAAATTTTGCCCCCACCCCAGTGTAAAAATATATGGCCAACCCTGTCAAATTTTCTTCTTCGGACTAAGCTGACAACGGTCAACACGACTACAAAAACCAAATACAGTTATCTGGAATGATACGGGAGGACAACAGAGTACAATAAAATAGAGGTTTGCCAACTATGGGCGGTAACTCTTCAGGGAAAGCGCGGACACAAGTTTTTATGCCCGTGGGCAGTAGTGCATATCGAGATGTGCATACGGTCTAATTTTCGATGCTCTGCTTCTTATAATTTCCGAGATAATAAAATGACATTTTTTCAAATAAAGGGAGATAACTCCTCGGTGAAAGTGCGGACAAAATCGTTATGGGCCATAGGCATAGAACTCATGTACCCCAACCTACTTACCAAGTTTTAGTGTCCTACTTCTTGTACTTTTCGAGTAATAGTGATTACAAAAGTGTCAAGTATAATAATAAGAATAATAATAATAATAATAATAATAATAATAATAATAATAATAACAATGAAAAATAATCGCAAAAGGGCCATAACTCCGCCAAGAAACATTGGGCGGAAATCCGGATACCTTTATATGTAGTAAACCTTCGATGCCTACATTCGCTAGAGATTTCGCGTTCCTACTGCAATCAGTTTCTGAGTATTTCGAAATAAACGGAAAACGACCTCAGTAGAAAAACAATATACTTCCTTGGTTACACCATGGAAGTATAATAATAGGCCAAATCATGAGCTCAATGAATCGCAGTTAAGGGACGGAAAATATGAAGTAGGATGATTATATCTTTCCCTTAACATGTGTGGGTTGATCTCAAGTGTTTGGAAGTGACCCCACCCCTGCCTCGAAATTGGGTGACGGGATTGGGAAATAGTCAAACCCGGCCCAAAATGCGAATTTTGAGAGCCCGTAACTCCGTTATTTTCCAATGGATTTTAAAATTGTTTTGAGTATTGTGATCAGCTAGTTACATTGATTATTTTTTATAAATTTTGTCTCATTCAGAGACGAATAACATTTTGTTTATTAGAAAGAATACGGGCCCACATTCAAAGTTTGAGGGCCCAAATCTCCGCCATTTTTTAACGGATTTACGATCTGTTTTCAGTTTTATGATCAACGTATAAGGTAGATGTTATATACCAAGTTTCATATGATTCGGAGACGAACTAAATTTTGGTACCTCGGACCACCCCTCCCCTGACCCACAACACTGAACCGACACTTGCAAAATTTGGCACATCGCGTGCTCTCTTCAGATCGCGCGCACTGCGATATCAGATGACATCCTAAGTTTGAGATCTTCGGAGGAGATGAGGTCACAGGCACATGGGCCCAAATTTGCATTGTTTGAAGGACCGCAACTCCGTCATTTTTCAATGGATTTTCTAAATTGTTTCAGTTTCTAGATCGGTTGGCGGTGTAGATGTTACACTCCAAGTTTCATCTGATTCGGAGAAGAATAAAAAATTGGTACCCCGGACCGCCCCTCCCCTGATCCACAACACTTAACCGACACTGGCAAAATTTGGCACATCGCGTGCTCTCTTCGGACCGCACGCACTGGGATATCAGATGACATCCTAAGTTCGATATCTTCGGAGGAGATGTGAGCACAAGCACATGGGACCGACACTTGCAAACTTTGAGGGCCCGTAACTCTTGCATTTCTTCTCGGATTACAAAAATCCTTTCCGGTATGGGTTTGTTTTCGTTCATGGAATCTACATACTTAAATAGATGAATGTCAATAAAAAAAAAAAATTGCGAAAATTTTGCCCCCACCCCAGTGTAAAAATATATGGCCAACCCTGTCAAATTTTCTTCTTCGGACTAAGCTGACAACGGTCAACACGACTACAAAAACCAAATACAGTTATCTGGAATGATACGGGAGGACAACAGAGTACAATAAAATAGAGGTTTGCCAACTATGGGCGGTAACTCTTCAGGGAAAGCGCGGACACAAGTTTTTATGCCCGTGGGCAGTAGTGCATATCGAGATGTGCATACGGTCTAATTTTCGATGCTCTGCTTCTTATAATTTCCGAGATAATAAAATGACATTTTTTCAAATAAAGGGAGATAACTCCTCGGTGAAAGTGCGGACAAAATCGTTATGGGCCATAGGCATAGAACTCATGTACCCCAACCTACTTACCAAGTTTTAGTGTCCTACTTCTTGTACTTTTCGAGTAATAGTGATTACAAAAGTGTCAAGTATAATAATAAGAATAATAATAATAATAATAATAATAATAATAATAATAATAACAATGAAAAATAATCGCAAAAGGGCCATAACTCCGCCAAGAAACATTGGGCGGAAATCCGGATACCTTTATATGTAGTAAACCTTCGATGCCTACATTCGCTAGAGATTTCGCGTTCCTACTGCAATCAGTTTCTGAGTATTTCGAAATAAACGGAAAACGACCTCAGTAGAAAAACAATATACTTCCTTGGTTACACCATGGAAGTATAATAATAGGCCAAATCATGAGCTCAATGAATCGCAGTTAAGGGACGGAAAATATGAAGTAGGATGATTATATCTTTCCCTTAACATGTGTGGGTTGATCTCAAGTGTTTGGAAGTGACCCCACCCCTGCCTCGAAATTGGGTGACGGGATTGGGAAATAGTCAAACCCGGCCCAAAATGCGAATTTTGAGAGCCCGTAACTCCGTTATTTTCCAATGGATTTTAAAATTGTTTTGAGTATTGTGATCAGCTAGTTACATTGATTATTTTTTATAAATTTTGTCTCATTCAGAGACGAATAACATTTTGTTTATTAGAAAGAATACGGGCCCACATTCAAAGTTTGAGGGCCCAAATCTCCGCCATTTTTTAACGGATTTACGATCTGTTTTCAGTTTTATGATCAACGTATAAGGTAGATGTTATATACCAAGTTTCATATGATTCGGAGACGAACTAAATTTTGGTACCTCGGACCACCCCTCCCCTGACCCACAACACTGAACCGACACTTGCAAAATTTGGCACATCGCGTGCTCTCTTCAGATCGCGCGCACTGCGATATCAGATGACATCCTAAGTTTGAGATCTTCGGAGGAGATGAGGTCACAGGCACATGGGCCCAAATTTGCATTGTTTGAAGGACCGCAACTCCGTCATTTTTCAATGGATTTTCTAAATTGTTTCAGTTTCTAGATCGGTTGGCGGTGTAGATGTTACACTCCAAGTTTCATCTGATTCGGAGAAGAATAAAAAATTGGTACCCCGGACCGCCCCTCCCCTGATCCACAACACTTAACCGACACTGGCAAAATTTGGCACATCGCGTGCTCTCTTCGGACCGCACGCACTGGGATATCAGATGACATCCTAAGTTCGATATCTTCGGAGGAGATGTGAGCACAAGCACATGGGACCGACACTTGCAAACTTTGAGGGCCCGTAACTCTTGCATTTCTTCTCGGATTACAAAAATCCTTTCCGGTATGGGTTTGTTTTCGTTCATGGAATCTACATACTTAAATAGATGAATGTCAATAAAAAAAAAAAATTGCGAAAATTTTGCCCCCACCCCAGTGTAAAAATATATGGCCAACCCTGTCAAATTTTCTTCTTCGGACTAAGCTGACAACGGTCAACACGACTACAAAAACCAAATACAGTTATCTGGAATGATACGGGAGGACAACAGAGTACAATAAAATAGAGGTTTGCCAACTATGGGCGGTAACTCTTCAGGGAAAGCGCGGACACAAGTTTTTATGCCCGTGGGCAGTAGTGCATATCGAGATGTGCATACGGTCTAATTTTCGATGCTCTGCTTCTTATAATTTCCGAGATAATAAAATGACATTTTTTCAAATAAAGGGAGATAACTCCTCGGTGAAAGTGCGGACAAAATCGTTATGGGCCATAGGCATAGAACTCATGTACCCCAACCTACTTACCAAGTTTTAGTGTCCTACTTCTTGTACTTTTCGAGTAATAGTGATTACAAAAGTGTCAAGTATAATAATAAGAATAATAATAATAATAATAATAATAATAATAATAATAATAATAACAATGAAAAATAATCGCAAAAGGGCCATAACTCCGCCAAGAAACATTGGGCGGAAATCCGGATACCTTTATATGTAGTAAACCTTCGATGCCTACATTCGCTAGAGATTTCGCGTTCCTACTGCAATCAGTTTCTGAGTATTTCGAAATAAACGGAAAACGACCTCAGTAGAAAAACAATATACTTCCTTGGTTACACCATGGAAGTATAATAATAGGCCAAATCATGAGCTCAATGAATCGCAGTTAAGGGACGGAAAATATGAAGTAGGATGATTATATCTTTCCCTTAACATGTGTGGGTTGATCTCAAGTGTTTGGAAGTGACCCCACCCCTGCCTCGAAATTGGGTGACGGGATTGGGAAATAGTCAAACCCGGCCCAAAATGCGAATTTTGAGAGCCCGTAACTCCGTTATTTTCCAATGGATTTTAAAATTGTTTTGAGTATTGTGATCAGCTAGTTACATTGATTATTTTTTATAAATTTTGTCTCATTCAGAGACGAATAACATTTTGTTTATTAGAAAGAATACGGGCCCACATTCAAAGTTTGAGGGCCCAAATCTCCGCCATTTTTTAACGGATTTACGATCTGTTTTCAGTTTTATGATCAACGTATAAGGTAGATGTTATATACCAAGTTTCATATGATTCGGAGACGAACTAAATTTTGGTACCTCGGACCACCCCTCCCCTGACCCACAACACTGAACCGACACTTGCAAAATTTGGCACATCGCGTGCTCTCTTCAGATCGCGCGCACTGCGATATCAGATGACATCCTAAGTTTGAGATCTTCGGAGGAGATGAGGTCACAGGCACATGGGCCCAAATTTGCATTGTTTGAAGGACCGCAACTCCGTCATTTTTCA
Organism: Siphonodentalium dalli; assembly: GCA_032622095.1. Taxonomy (NCBI): domain Eukaryota; kingdom Metazoa; phylum Mollusca; class Scaphopoda; order Gadilida; family Siphonodentaliidae; genus Siphonodentalium; species Siphonodentalium dalli. Next base: position 37,561,902 of record CP136068.1, read on the forward strand.
ATGGATTTTCTAAATTGTTTCAGTTTCTAGATCGGTTGGCGGTGTAGATGTTACACTCCAAGTTTCATCTGATTCGGAGAAGAATAAAAAATTGGTACCCCGGACCGCCCCTCCCCTGATCCACAACACTTAACCGACACTGGCAAAATTTGGCACATCGCGTGCTCTCTTCGGACCGCACGCACTGGGATATCAGATGACATCCTAAGTTCGATATCTTCGGAGGAGATGTGAGCACAAGCACATGGGACCGACACTTGCAAACTTTGAGGGCCCGTAACTCTTGCATTTCTTCTCGGATTACAAAAATCCTTTCCGGTATGGGTTTGTTTTCGTTCATGGAATCTACATACTTAAATAGATGAATGTCAATAAAAAAAAAAAATTGCGAAAATTTTGCCCCCACCCCAGTGTAAAAATATATGGCCAACCCTGTCAAATTTTCTTCTTCGGACTAAGCTGACAACGGTCAACACGACTACAAAAACCAAATACAGTTATCTGGAATGATACGGGAGGACAACAGAGTACAATAAAATAGAGGTTTGCCAACTATGGGCGGTAACTCTTCAGGGAAAGCGCGGACACAAGTTTTTATGCCCGTGGGCAGTAGTGCATATCGAGATGTGCATACGGTCTAATTTTCGATGCTCTGCTTCTTATAATTTCCGAGATAATAAAATGACATTTTTTCAAATAAAGGGAGATAACTCCTCGGTGAAAGTGCGGACAAAATCGTTATGGGCCATAGGCATAGAACTCATGTACCCCAACCTACTTACCAAGTTTTAGTGTCCTACTTCTTGTACTTTTCGAGTAATAGTGATTACAAAAGTGTCAAGTATAATAATAAGAATAATAATAATAATAATAATAATAATAATAATAATAATAATAACAATGAAAAATAATCGCAAAAGGGCCATAACTCCGCCAAGAAACATTGGGCGGAAATCCGGATACCTTTATATGTAGTAAACCTTCGATGCCTACATTCGCTAGAGATTTCGCGTTCCTACTGCAATCAGTTTCTGAGTATTTCGAAATAAACGGAAAACGACCTCAGTAGAAAAACAATATACTTCCTTGGTTACACCATGGAAGTATAATAATAGGCCAAATCATGAGCTCAATGAATCGCAGTTAAGGGACGGAAAATATGAAGTAGGATGATTATATCTTTCCCTTAACATGTGTGGGTTGATCTCAAGTGTTTGGAAGTGACCCCACCCCTGCCTCGAAATTGGGTGACGGGATTGGGAAATAGTCAAACCCGGCCCAAAATGCGAATTTTGAGAGCCCGTAACTCCGTTATTTTCCAATGGATTTTAAAATTGTTTTGAGTATTGTGATCAGCTAGTTACATTGATTATTTTTTATAAATTTTGTCTCATTCAGAGACGAATAACATTTTGTTTATTAGAAAGAATACGGGCCCACATTCAAAGTTTGAGGGCCCAAATCTCCGCCATATTTTAACGGATTTACGATCTGTTTTCAGTTTTATGATCAACGTATAAGGTAGATGTTATATACCAAGTTTCATATGATTCGGAGACGAACTAAATTTTGGTACCTCGGACCACCCCTCCCCTGACCCACAACACTGAACCGACACTTGCAAAATTTGGCACATCGCGTGCTCTCTTCAGATCGCGCGCACTGCGATATCAGATGACATCTTAAGTTTGAGATCTTCGGAGGAGATGAGGTCACAGGCACATGGGCCCAAATTTGCATTGTTTGAAGGACCGCAACTCCGTCATTTTTCAATGGATTTTCTAAATTGTTTCAGTTTCTAGATCGGTTGGCGGTGTAGATGTTACACTCCAAGTTTCATCTGATTCGGAGAAGAATAAAAAATTGGTACCCCGGACCGCCCCTCCCCTGATCCACAACACTTAACCGACACTGGCAAAATTTGGCACATCGCGTGCTCTCTTCGGACCGCACGCACTGGGATATCAGATGACATCCTAAGTTCGATATCTTCGGAGGAGATGTGAGCACAAGCACATGGGACCGACACTTGCAAACTTTGAGGGCCCGTAACTCTTGCATTTCTTCTCGGATTACAAAAATCCTTTCCGGTATGGGTTTGTTTTCGTTCATGGAATCTACATACTTAAATAGATGAATGTCAATAAAAAAAAAAAATTGCGAAAATTTTGCCCCCACCCCAGTGTAAAAATATATGGCCAACCCTGTCAAATTTTCTTCTTCGGACTAAGCTGACAACGGTCAACACGACTACAAAAACCAAATACAGTTATCTGGAATGATACGGGAGGACAACAGAGTACAATAAAATAGAGGTTTGCCAACTATGGGCGGTAACTCTTCAGGGAAAGCGCGGACACAAGTTTTTATGCCCGTGGGCAGTAGTGCATATCGAGATGTGCATACGGTCTAATTTTCGATGCTCTGCTTCTTATAATTTCCGAGATAATAAAATGACATTTTTTCAAATAAAGGGAGATAACTCCTCGGTGAAAGTGCGGACAAAATCGTTATGGGCCATAGGCATAGAACTCATGTACCCCAACCTACTTACCAAGTTTTAGTGTCCTACTTCTTGTACTTTTCGAGTAATAGTGATTACAAAAGTGTCAAGTATAATAATAAGAATAATAATAATAATAATAATAATAATAATAATAATAATAATAACAATGAAAAATAATCGCAAAAGGGCCATAACTCCGCCAAGAAACATTGGGCGGAAATCCGGATACCTTTATATGTAGTAAACCTTCGATGCCTACATTCGCTAGAGATTTCGCGTTCCTACTGCAATCAGTTTCTGAGTATTTCGAAATAAACGGAAAACGACCTCAGTAGAAAAACAATATACTTCCTTGGTTACACCATGGAAGTATAATAATAGGCCAAATCATGAGCTCAATGAATCGCAGTTAAGGGACGGAAAATATGAAGTAGGATGATTATATCTTTCCCTTAACATGTGTGGGTTGATCTCAAGTGTTTGGAAGTGACCCCACCCCTGCCTCGAAATTGGGTGACGGGATTGGGAAATAGTCAAACCCGGCCCAAAATGCGAATTTTGAGAGCCCGTAACTCCGTTATTTTCCAATGGATTTTAAAATTGTTTTGAGTATTGTGATCAGCTAGTTACATTGATTATTTTTTATAAATTTTGTCTCATTCAGAGACGAATAACATTTTGTTTATTAGAAAGAATACGGGCCCACATTCAAAGTTTGAGGGCCCAAATCTCCGCCATTTTTTAACGGATTTACGATCTGTTTTCAGTTTTATGATCAACGTATAAGGTAGATGTTATATACCAAGTTTCATATGATTCGGAGACGAACTAAATTTTGGTACCTCGGACCACCCCTCCCCTGACCCACAACACTGAACCGACACTTGCAAAATTTGGCACATCGCGTGCTCTCTTCAGATCGCGCGCACTGCGATATCAGATGACATCCTAAGTTTGAGATCTTCGGAGGAGATGAGGTCACAGGCACATGGGCCCAAATTTGCATTGTTTGAAGGACCGCAACTCCGTCATTTTTCAATGGATTTTCTAAATTGTTTCAGTTTCTAGATCGGTTGGCGGTGTAGATGTTACACTCCAAGTTTCATCTGATTCGGAGAAGAATAAAAAATTGGTACCCCGGACCGCCCCTCCCCTGATCCACAACACTTAACCGACACTGGCAAAATTTGGCACATCGCGTGCTCTCTTCGGACCGCACGCACTGGGATATCAGATGACATCCTAAGTTCGATATCTTCGGAGGAGATGTGAGCACAAGCACATGGGACCGACACTTGCAAACTTTGAGGGCCCGTAACTCTTGCATTTCTTCTCGGATTACAAAAATCCTTTCCGGTATGGGTTTGTTTTCGTTCATGGAATCTACATACTTAAATAGATGAATGTCAATAAAAAAAAAAAATTGCGAAAATTTTGCCCCCACCCCAGTGTAAAAATATATGGCCAACCCTGTCAAATTTTCTTCTTCGGACTAAGCTGACAACGGTCAACACGACTACAAAAACCAAATACAGTTATCTGGAATGATACGGGAGGACAACAGAGTACAATAAAATAGAGGTTTGCCAACTATGGGCGGTAACTCTTCAGGGAAAGCGCGGACACAAGTTTTTATGCCCGTGGGCAGTAGTGCATATCGAGATGTGCATACGGTCTAATTTTCGATGCTCTGCTTCTTATAATTTCCGAGATAATAAAATGACATTTTTTCAAATAAAGGGAGATAACTCCTCGGTGAAAGTGCGGACAAAATCGTTATGGGCCATAGGCATAGAACTCATGTACCCCAACCTACTTACCAAGTTTTAGTGTCCTACTTCTTGTACTTTTCGAGTAATAGTGATTACAAAAGTGTCAAGTATAATAATAAGAATAATAATAATAATAATAATAATAATAATAATAATAATAATAACAATGAAAAATAATCGCAAAAGGGCCATAACTCCGCCAAGAAACATTGGGCGGAAATCCGGATACCTTTATATGTAGTAAACCTTCGATGCCTACATTCGCTAGAGATTTCGCGTTCCTACTGCAATCAGTTTCTGAGTATTTCGAAATAAACGGAAAACGACCTCAGTAGAAAAACAATATACTTCCTTGGTTACACCATGGAAGTATAATAATAGGCCAAATCATGAGCTCAATGAATCGCAGTTAAGGGACGGAAAATATGAAGTAGGATGATTATATCTTTCCCTTAACATGTGTGGGTTGATCTCAAGTGTTTGGAAGTGACCCCACCCCTGCCTCGAAATTGGGTGACGGGATTGGGAAATAGTCAAACCCGGCCCAAAATGCGAATTTTGAGAGCCCGTAACTCCGTTATTTTCCAATGGATTTTAAAATTGTTTTGAGTATTGTGATCAGCTAGTTACATTGATTATTTTTTATAAATTTTGTCTCATTCAGAGACGAATAACATTTTGTTTATTAGAAAGAATACGGGCCCACATTCAAAGTTTGAGGGCCCAAATCTCCGCCATTTTTTAACGGATTTACGATCTGTTTTCAGTTTTATGATCAACGTATAAGGTAGATGTTATATACCAAGTTTCATATGATTCGGAGACGAACTAAATTTTGGTACCTCGGACCACCCCTCCCCTGACCCACAACACTGAACCGACACTTGCAAAATTTGGCACATCGCGTGCTCTCTTCAGATCGCGCGCACTGCGATATCAGATGACATCCTAAGTTTGAGATCTTCGGAGGAGATGAGGTCACAGGCACATGGGCCCAAATTTGCATTGTTTGAAGGACCGCAACTCCGTCATTTTTCAATGGATTTTCTAAATTGTTTCAGTTTCTAGATCGGTTGGCGGTGTAGATGTTACACTCCAAGTTTCATCTGATTCGGAGAAGAATAAAAAATTGGTACCCCGGACCGCCCCTCCCCTGATCCACAACACTTAACCGACACTGGCAAAATTTGGCACATCGCGTGCTCTCTTCGGACCGCACGCACTGGGATATCAGATGACATCCTAAGTTCGATATCTTCGGAGGAGATGTGAGCACAAGCACATGGGACCGACACTTGCAAACTTTGAGGGCCCGTAACTCTTGCATTTCTTCTCGGATTACAAAAATCCTTTCCGGTATGGGTTTGTTTTCGTTCATGGAATCTACATACTTAAATAGATGAATGTCAATAAAAAAAAAAAATTGCGAAAATTTTGCCCCCACCCCAGTGTAAAAATATATGGCCAACCCTGTCAAATTTTCTTCTTCGGACTAAGCTGACAACGGTCAACACGACTACAAAAACCAAATACAGTTATCTGGAATGATACGGGAGGACAACAGAGTACAATAAAATAGAGGTTTGCCAACTATGGGCGGTAACTCTTCAGGGAAAGCGCGGACACAAGTTTTTATGCCCGTGGGCAGTAGTGCATATCGAGATGTGCATACGGTCTAATTTTCGATGCTCTGCTTCTTATAATTTCCGAGATAATAAAATGACATTTTTTCAAATAAAGGGAGATAACTCCTCGGTGAAAGTGCGGACAAAATCGTTATGGGCCATAGGCATAGAACTCATGTACCCCAACCTACTTACCAAGTTTTAGTGTCCTACTTCTTGTACTTTTCGAGTAATAGTGATTACAAAAGTGTCAAGTATAATAATAAGAATAATAATAATAATAATAATAATAATAATAATAATAATAACAATGAAAAATAATCGCAAAAGGGCCATAACTCCGCCAAGAAACATTGGGCGGAAATCCGGATACCTTTATATGTAGTAAACCTTCGATGCCTACATTCGCTAGAGATTTCGCGTTCCTACTGCAATCAGTTTCTGAGTATTTCGAAATAAACGGAAAACGACCTCAGTAGAAAAACAATATACTTCCTTGGTTACACCATGGAAGTATAATAATAGGCCAAATCATGAGCTCAATGAATCGCAGTTAAGGGACGGAAAATATGAAGTAGGATGATTATATCTTTCCCTTAACATGTGTGGGTTGATCTCAAGTGTTTGGAAGTGACCCCACCCCTGCCTCGAAATTGGGTGACGGGATTGGGAAATAGTCAAACCCGGCCCAAAATGCGAATTTTGAGAGCCCGTAACTCCGTTATTTTCCAATGGATTTTAAAATTGTTTTGAGTATTGTGATCAGCTAGTTACATTGATTATTTTTTATAAATTTTGTCTCATTCAGAGACGAATAACATTTTGTTTATTAGAAAGAATACGGGCCCACATTCAAAGTTTGAGGGCCCAAATCTCCGCCATTTTTTAACGGATTTACGATCTGTTTTCAGTTTTATGATCAACGTATAAGGTAGATGTTATATACCAAGTTTCATATGATTCGGAGACGAACTAAATTTTGGTACCTCGGACCACCCCTCCCCTGACCCACAACACTGAACCGACACTTGCAAAATTTGGCACATCGCGTGCTCTCTTCAGATCGCGCGCACTGCGATATCAGATGACATCCTAAGTTTGAGATCTTCGGAGGAGATGAGGTCACAGGCACATGGGCCCAAATTTGCATTGTTTGAAGGACCGCAACTCCGTCATTTTTCAATGGATTTTCTAAATTGTTTCAGTTTCTAGATCGGTTGGCGGTGTAGATGTTACACTCCAAGTTTCATCTGATTCGGAGAAGAATAAAAAATTGGTACCCCGGACCGCCCCTCCCCTGATCCACAACACTTAACCGACACTGGCAAAATTTGGCACATCGCGTGCTCTCTTCGGACCGCACGCACTGGGATATCAGATGACATCCTAAGTTCGATATCTTCGGAGGAGATGTGAGCACAAGCACATGGGACCGACACTTGCAAACTTTGAGGGCCCGTAACTCTTGCATTTCTTCTCGGATTACAAAAATCCTTTCCGGTATGGGTTTGTTTTCGTTCATGGAATCTACATACTTAAATAGATGAATGTCAATAAAAAAAAAAAATTGCGAAAATTTTGCCCCCACCCCAGTGTAAAAATATATGGCCAACCCTGTCAAATTTTCTTCTTCGGACTAAGCTGACAACGGTCAACACGACTACAAAAACCAAATACAGTTATCTGGAATGATACGGGAGGACAACAGAGTACAATAAAATAGAGGTTTGCCAACTATGGGCGGTAACTCTTCAGGGAAAGCGCGGACACAAGTTTTTATGCCCGTGGGCAGTAGTGCATATCGAGATGTGCATACGGTCTAATTTTCGATGCTCTGCTTCTTATAATTTCCGAGATAATAAAATGACATTTTTTCAAATAAAGGGAGATAACTCCTCGGTGAAAGTGCGGACAAAATCGTTATGGGCCATAGGCATAGAACTCATGTACCCCAACCTACTTACCAAGTTTTAGTGTCCTACTTCTTGTACTTTTCGAGTAATAGTGATTACAAAAGTGTCAAGTATAATAATAAGAATAATAATAATAATAATAATAATAATAATAATAATAATAATAACAATGAAAAATAATCGCAAAAGGGCCATAACTCCGCCAAGAAACATTGGGCGGAAATCCGGATACCTTTATATGTAGTAAACCTTCGATGCCTACATTCGCTAGAGATTTCGCGTTCCTACTGCAATCAGTTTCTGAGTATTTCGAAATAAACGGAAAACGACCTCAGTAGAAAAACAATATACTTCCTTGGTTACACCATGGAAGTATAATAATAGGCCAAATCATGAGCTCAATGAATCGCAGTTAAGGGACGGAAAATATGAAGTAGGATGATTATATCTTTCCCTTAACATGTGTGGGTTGATCTCAAGTGTTTGGAAGTGACCCCACCCCTGCCTCGAAATTGGGTGACGGGATTGGGAAATAGTCAAACCCGGCCCAAAATGCGAATTTTGAGAGCCCGTAACTCCGTTATTTTCCAATGGATTTTAAAATTGTTTTGAGTATTGTGATCAGCTAGTTACATTGATTATTTTTTATAAATTTTGTCTCATTCAGAGACGAATAACATTTTGTTTATTAGAAAGAATACGGGCCCACATTCAAAGTTTGAGGGCCCAAATCTCCGCCATTTTTTAACGGATTTACGATCTGTTTTCAGTTTTATGATCAACGTATAAGGTAGATGTTATATACCAAGTTTCATATGATTCGGAGACGAACTAAATTTTGGTACCTCGGACCACCCCTCCCCTGACCCACAACACTGAACCGACACTTGCAAAATTTGGCACATCGCGTGCTCTCTTCAGATCGCGCGCACTGCGATATCAGATGACATCCTAAGTTTGAGATCTTCGGAGGAGATGAGGTCACAGGCACATGGGCCCAAATTTGCATTGTTTGAAGGACCGCAACTCCGTCATTTTTCAATGGATTTTCTAAATTGTTTCAGTTTCTAGATCGGTTGGCGGTGTAGATGTTACACTCCAAGTTTCATCTGATTCGGAGAAGAATAAAAAATTGGTACCCCGGACCGCCCCTCCCCTGATCCACAACACTTAACCGACACTGGCAAAATTTGGCACATCGCGTGCTCTCTTCGGACCGCACGCACTGGGATATCAGATGACATCCTAAGTTCGATATCTTCGGAGGAGATGTGAGCACAAGCACATGGGACCGACACTTGCAAACTTTGAGGGCCCGTAACTCTTGCATTTCTTCTCGGATTACAAAAATCCTTTCCGGTATGGGTTTGTTTTCGTTCATGGAATCTACATACTTAAATAGATGAATGTCATTAAAAAAAAAAAATTGCGAAAATTTTGCCCCCACCCCAGTGTAAAAATATATGGCCAACCCTGTCAAATTTTCTTCTTCGGACTAAGCTGACAACGGTCAACACGACTACAAAAACCAAATACAGTTATCTGGAATGATACGGGAGGACAACAGAGTACAATAAAATAGAGGTTTGCCAACTATGGGCGGTAACTCTTCAGGGAAAGCGCGGACACAAGTTTTTATGCCCGTGGGCAGTAGTGCATATCGAGATGTGCATACGGTCTAATTTTCGATGCTCTGCTTCTTATAATTTCCGAGATAATAAAATGACATTTTTTCAAATAAAGGGAGATAACTCCTCGGTGAAAGTGCGGACAAAATCGTTATGGGCCATAGGCATAGAACTCATGTACCCCAACCTACTTACCAAGTTTTAGTGTCCTACTTCTTGTACTTTTCGAGTAATAGTGATTACAAAAGTGTCAAGTATAATAATAAGAATAACTAGAATGAAACTGTAATTGCACAGCAATTTCGATACTTCCATGTTCGACAATGACGGAAATTGTGTCACCGGATAAAGTGTCATTTTTTCGGAGACACATATCAGTATGGTGATACTGTGGCTGATGGTAATACTCGGCAACCACAGATTCTATCCTCCAAATTCCATCAAAATCTGCACCAAAAACAATTTGAGATACATACCAACACGCCCGTTCTCCCAAACCGGAAGTGAAAACTATATATATATATCATTAGAGAGCGCAGAGTTTGCTGCACATCATGCAAAAAGTCCCAACTCGATATATCAACCCCTTCTGAATTGCATATAAAGAGCGTTCTTTTATTCTTGGACCAGTAGCGAACTTTTAAACCGGAAGTGCGAACCCTATTATTTTTCGGTGGTACATAACACACATAAATGCGCAAATAATGAAAAAAGTCCGAACTCGATATCTCAAGCCGTTTCGGAGGAGATACTGGAACAACAATAAAACAGATAAAGAGCGTTGTTTCCAAAGGTCAAGGTCAAACGAAATTCCCTATCTGTGCATCGACTGTGTATACTAAATGACTATGCAGGTGTGAAATTTCAAATCAATTGGCTGAGCCGTTTCTACAAGAGAAATCAAACATCGATTTTGCAATTTTGCAAGGCATTTTAGGGGCGCAAAAAAACCATAAAAATATCGTTTTCAAGCAGCCGTAACTCTATAAGTTTAAGTCCGATTTTAAAAATTCAAGTGGCAAAGTGATCAGCGGAAGCTAGTGATGATTTTCACCAAATTTCATTAAAATCTGCGCCTAAATAGTTTTTGAGAAACATACCCACAGCCCTTTCTCCCAAACCGGAAGTGAAATCCATTAACTATATATATATAATTAAAGAGCGCAGAGTTTGCTGCACATCATGCAAAAGGTCCCAACTCGATATCTCAAGCCCTTCTGGATTTCATATAAAGAGCGTTCTTTTATTCTTCGACCAGCAGCGAACTTTTAAACCGGAAGTGCGAACCCTATCATTTTTCGCCGGTACATAACACACATAAGTGAGCAAATAATGAAAAAAGTCCGAACTCGATATCTCAAGCCGTTTCGGAGGAGATACTGGAACAACAATAACACAGATAAAGAGCGTTGTTTCCCAAGGTCAAGGTCATACGAAATTCCCTATCAGTTCATCGACTGTCAATGCTCAGTGGCTAAAAGGGTTCCGAATTTCAAATCAATCGGCCAAGCCGTTTCGGCGATATAAGAAATCAAACATCGATTTTAGTTGCGCGAAGACCCCCCCAAAAATCAACAAAATGTCGATAACTCTGAAGGTCAAGGTCGGAAATAAACCAGGTTTTTAAACAGCCATAACTATCGAAGTTTATGTCCGATTTTTAAAATTCGAGTTGTATAGTAATCAGTGGCATCTACTGATTACGTCTATCAAATGTCATCAAAATAGGCGCTAAAATAGTTTTGAGATACATACCCACACGCCCGCTCTCCCGAACCGGAAGTGATATCCGTTAACTATATATATCGTTCGATAGCGCAGAGTTTGCTGCACATAATGCAAAAAGTCCCAACTCAATATCTCAAGCCGTTCTAGATTCCCTATAAAGAGCGTTGTTTTATACTTCGACCAGTAGCGAACTTTTAAACCGGAAGTGCGAACCCTATAATGTTTCAGTATTTTAGAACACACATTCAGGCGCAGATAACGAAAAAAGTCCGAAATCGATATCTCAAGCCGTTTCGGAGGAGATACGGTCACAACAATAAAACCGATAAAGAGCGTTGTTTCCAAAGGTCAAGGTCAGACGAAATTCCCAATTTGTACATCGACTTTGTATACGCATTGGCTATGCAAGTACCAAATTTCAAATCAATCGGTCAAGCCGTTTCGACGATATAAGAGATCAAACATCGATTTCGCAAGTTACTTTTGTGTCGCGAAAACCCCCCAAAAATCAACAAAATGGCGATAACTCCGAAGGTCAATGTCGGACGAAATTCTCAATAGGCCATTTACCGAGATCTTCCAAAGTTATGTACTGAAACCGAAAACAGCAAGTGAATCGGTCCAGCCGTTCCGGAGATTAAGGAATGTTATCGGAATAATAGGAATAAGAAAAAAAAAAATAATAAAAGCCAGAAGAATTACAATATACTTCCATGTTAACACATGGAAGTATAATAATAATAATAATAATAATAACTAGAGGTCAGATTCCATGGAATCAGATATACTTCCATGGTATACCATCCCATCCCATGTGAGTGCTATGCGTATATGTGTGTTCCTCTTCATGCGACAACGTATTGGTGTCTTATGATCTGATGGTGCACTTGCATTAACATTTCTAAATTTAATATATATTTTGGGACTTCTGTCTGTTTGGTTGTCTGTTAGCTATGACCGGGAAAACTGCTGGACGGATTTTGACTAAATTTGATAAATATGGGTACTTTTGTCCAGGGAGTGTTTTGGACGGGTCAAATCGTGACCGCGACATGACGTTGACCTTCAAAAATGTCAATCCAAGGTCAAATCTGGTAAAACAGACGGATTTCAACCAAATTTGGTGCCTAGGAGTACTTTTGTTCGGGGAGTCTTTTGGGTTGGTCAAATCGTGACCCCGACCTGACATTGGCCTTCGAAATGGTCAGTTCAAGGTAATATCGAGTAAAGCGAACGGATTTCGACGAAATTTGATACCTAGGGAAACTTTTGTCCGGGGAGTGTTTTGGACAGGTCAAATCGTGACAATAGGTTACTTTTATAGTAGAGCGGGCATACCTATATAGTATATCGGTGAGCATGTTCATGCATTTGCCTTGCTTCTTGACAAGTCCGTTTGAATTTGCGTCATGAAGAGAGGGTTTGATTTTCAGTAATATATATCACCCGTTACAACGTTATACACTACCAGCGTTAAACCGTCAAATCTAAATCTTTAAAAAGCGTACTAATCTTGCGTTTAGATACTACTTATCACATCCACTCGTCGAAAAGTTTTTATCTCAATATCTGATTTTCGGAGTAATTTTCCCCATTTGATCTTCGGTGGAATTTGTCAAATCTGAACCCAACCGACAAAAACACTCCCTTGAGCAGGTTGCGTTTATAGTAGAGCGGTCAAATTTTGTAGGCGTGCCTACATTATACCGGCTTACATGCTCCTGCGTGAAAGTCGCTCCTACATTAGCCCGTTTGGATTTGGGGCTAAAAATCGGCTAGTGATAGACTACATACGTATACATATTTATGATATATAGCGTTGTCACGAGTAAACCGTTCCATCTGAAAATTAGAAAATTGTGCTCTAGATGCGCGTGAACACTAGCCATCAGATGTACTCGTCAAAAAAAATTATATCGATGTTTGAATTTTCCCCCCTTTGCAATTTTCGTGGAATTTTCCTAAAGTCTCAAACCACCCTGACACGCATTCTCCATTGGGCATGTTACATTTATAGTATAGCCGTCAAACTTCTGGCACGTACATAAAGTATGTCAACGTACTTGCTACGACATTATCTTGCTCTTTAATCAGCCGGTTTGGATTTGGCGGGAAAAATAGTTGCAATATTTCCGTACACCGTAACGCGGAAAGTCCTGGTTAAAAACATTTTTAAGCGGTATATTCGTGTCCTAATCTCTAGTCCAATTCGGAATATGCAATAAAATTTTTAGAGCTCTGTACTTATAAAAAAAAAAAAAAAAAAAAAAAAAAAAAAAGGTTTATTCATACTGGTGTATAGTGTGTGCCTATTTATGGGCGGTAACTCTTCAGGGAAAGCGCGGACACAAGTTTTTATGCCCGTGGGCAGTAGTGCATATCGAGATGTGCATACGGTCTAATTTTCGATGTTCTGCTTCTTATAATTTCCGAGATAATAAAATGACATTTTTTCAAATAAAGGGAGATAACTCATCGATGAAAGCGCGGACAAAATCGTTATGGGCCATAGGCATAGAACTCATGTACCCCAACCTACTTACCAAGTTTTAGTGTCCTACTTCTTATACTTTTCGAGTAATAGTGATTACAAAAGTGTCAAGTATAATAATAATAATAACAATGAAAAATAATCGCAAAAGGGCCATAACTCCGCCAAGAAACATTGAGCGGAAATCCGGATACCATTATATCTAGTAAACATTCGATGCCTACATTCACTAGAGATTTCGCGTTCCTACTGCAATCAGTTTCTGAGTATTTCGAAATAAACGGAAAACGACCTCAGTAGAAAAACAATATACTTCCTTGGTTACACCATGGAAGTATAATAATAGGGCAAATCATGAGCTCAATAAATCGCATTTAAGGGACGGAAAATATAAAGTAGGATGATTATATCTTTCCCTTAACATGTGTGGGTTGATCTCAAGTGTTTGGAAGTGACCCCACCCCTGCCTCGAAATTGGGTGACGAGATTGGGAAATAGTCAAACCCGGCCCAAAATGCGATTTTTGAGAGCCCGTAACTCCGTTATTTTCCAATTGATTTTGAAATTGTTTTGAGTATTGTGATCAGCTAGTTACATTGATTAATTGTTATAAATTTTGTCTGATTCAGAGACGAATAACATTTTGTTTATTGGAATGAATATGGGCCCACATTCAAAGTTTGAGGGCCCAAATCTCCGCCATTTTTTAACGGATTTACAATCTGTTTTCAGTTTTATGATCAACGTGTATGGTAGATGTTATATATCAAGTTTCATATGATTCGGAGACGAAATAAATTTTGGTACCCCGGACCACCCCTCCCCTGACCCACAACACTGAACCGACACTGGCAAAATTTGGCCCATCGCGTGCTCTCTTCAGATCGCACGCATTGGCGTATCAGATGACATCCAAAGTTTGACATCTTCGGAGGAGATGTGATCACAAGCATATGGGGCCAAATTTGCATTGTTTGAAGGCCCACAACTCTTGCATTTCTTCTCGGATTACAAAAATCCTTTCCGGTATGGGTTTGTTTTCGTTCAGGGAATCTACATACTTAAATAGATGAATGTCTAATAATAAAAAAAATTGCGAAAATTTTGCCCCCACCCCAGTGTAAAAATATATGTCCAACCCTGTCAAATTTTCTTCTTCGGACTAAGCTGACAACGGTCAACACGACTACAAAAACCAAATACAGTTATCTGGAATGATACGGGAGGACAACAGAGTACAATAAAATAGAGGTTTGCCAACTATGGGCGGTAACTCTTCAGGGAAAGCGCGGACACAAGTTTTTATGCCCGTGGGCAGTAGTGCATATCGAGATGTGCATACGGTCTAATTTTCGATGTTCTGCTTCTTATAATTTCCGAGATAATAAAATGACATTTTTTCAAATAAAGGGAGATAACTCATCGATGAAAGCGCGGACAAAATCGTTATGGGCCATAGGCATAGAACTCATGTACCCCAACCTACTTACCAAGTTTTAGTGTCCTACTTCTTATACTTTTCGAGTAATAGTGATTACAAAAGTGTCAAGTATAATAATAATAATAACAATGAAAAATAATCGCAAAAGGGCCATAACTCCGCCAAGAAACATTGAGCGGAAATCCGGATACCATTATATCTAGTAAACCTTCGATGCCTACATTCACTAGAGATTTCGCGTTCCTACTGCAATCAGTTTCTGAGTATTTCGAAATAAACGGAAAACGACCTCAGTAGAAAAACAATATACTTCCTTGGTTACACCATGGAAGTATAATAATAGGGCAAATCATGAGCTCAATAAATCGCATTTAAGGGACGGAAAATATAAAGTAGGATGATTATATCTTTCCCTTAACATGTGTGGGTTGATCTCAAGTGTTTGGAAGTGACCCCACCCCTGCCTCGAAATTGGGTGACGAGATTGGGAAATAGTCAAACCCGGCCCAAAATGCGATTTTTGAGAGCCCGTAACTCCGTTATTTTCCAATTGATTTTGAAATTGTTTTGAGTATTGTGATCAGCTAGTTACATTGATTAATTGTTATAAATTTTGTCTGATTCAGAGACGAATAACATTTTGTTTATTGGAATGAATATGGGCCCACATTCAAAGTTTGAGGGCCCAAATCTCCGCCATTTTTTAACGGATTTACAATCTGTTTTCAGTTTTATGATCAACGTGTATGGTAGATGTTATATATCAAGTTTCATATGATTCGGAGACGAAATAAATTTTGGTACCCCGGACCACCCCTCCCCTGACCCACAACACTGAACCGACACTGGCAAAATTTGGCCCATCGCGTGCTCTCTTCAGATCGCACGCATTGGCGTATCAGATGACATCCAAAGTTTGACATCTTCGGAGGAGATGTGATCACAAGCATATGGGGCCAAATTTGCATTGTTTGAAGGCCCACAACTCTTGCATTTCTTCTCGGATTACAAAAATCCTTTCCGGTATGGGTTTGTTTTCGTTCAGGGAATCTACATACTTAAATAGATGAATGTCTAATAATAAAAAAAATTGCGAAAATTTTGCCCCCACCCCAGTGTAAAAATATATGTCCAACCCTGTCAAATTTTCTTCTTCGGACTAAGCTGACAACGGTCAACACGACTACAAAAACCAAATACAGTTATCTGGAATGATACGGGAGGACAACAGAGTACAATAAAATAGAGGTTTGCCAACTATGGGCGGTAACTCTTCAGGGAAAGCGCGGACACAAGTTTTTATGCCCGTGGGCAGTAGTGCATATCGAGATGTGCATACGGTCTAATTTTCGATGTTCTGCTTCTTATAATTTCCGAGATAATAAAATGACATTTTTTCAAATAAAGGGAGATAACTCATCGATGAAAGCGCGGACAAAATCGTTATGGGCCATAGGCATAGAACTCATGTACCCCAACCTACTTACCAAGTTTTAGTGTCCTACTTCTTATACTTTTCGAGTAATAGTGATTACAAAAGTGTCAAGTATAATAATAATAATAACAATGAAAAATAATCGCAAAAGGGCCATAACTCCGCCAAGAAACATTGAGCGGAAATCCGGATACCATTATATCTAGTAAACCTTCGATGCCTACATTCACTAGAGATTTCGCGTTCCTACTGCAATCAGTTTCTGAGTATTTCGAAATAAACGGAAAACGACCTCAGTAGAAAAACAATATACTTCCTTGGTTACACCATGGAAGTATAATAATAATAATAATAATAACAATGAAAAATAATCGCAAAAGGGCCATAACTCCGCCAAGAAACATTGGGCGGAAATCCGGATACCTTTATATGTAGTAAACCTTCGATGCCTACATTCGCTAGAGATTTCGCGTTCCTACTGCAATCAGTTTCTGAGTATTTCGAAATAAACGGAAAACGACCTCAGTAGAAAAACAATATACTTCCTTGGTTACACCATGGAAGTATAATAATAGGCCAAATCATGAGCTCAATGAATCGCAGTTAAGGGACGGAAAATATGAAGTAGGATGATTATATCTTTCCCTTAACATGTGTGGGTTGATCTCAAGTGTTTGGAAGTGACCCCACCCCTGCCTCGAAATTGGGTGACGGGATTGGGAAATAGTCAAACCCGGCCCAAAATGCGAATTTTGAGAGCCCGTAACTCCGTTATTTTCCAATGGATTTTAAAATTGTTTTGAGTATTGTGATCAGCTAGTTACATTGATTATTTTTTATAAATTTTGTCTCATTCAGAGACGAATAACATTTTGTTTATTAGAAAGAATACGGGCCCACATTCAAAGTTTGAGGGCCCAAATCTCCGCCATTTTTTAACGGATTTACGATCTGTTTTCAGTTTTATGATCAACGTATAAGGTAGATGTTATATACCAAGTTTCATATGATTCGGAGACGAACTAAATTTTGGTACCTCGGACCACCCCTCCCCTGACCCACAACACTGAACCGACACTTGCAAAATTTGGCACATCGCGTGCTCTCTTCAGATCGCGCGCACTGCGATATCAGATGACATCCTAAGTTTGAGATCTTCGGAGGAGATGAGGTCACAGGCACATGGGCCCAAATTTGCATTGTTTGAAGGACCGCAACTCCGTCATTTTTCAATGGATTTTCTAAATTGTTTCAGTTTCTAGATCGGTTGGCGGTGTAGATGTTACACTCCAAGTTTCATCTGATTCGGAGAAGAATAAAAAATTGGTACCCCGGACCGCCCCTCCCCTGATCCACAACACTTAACCGACACTGGCAAAATTTGGCACATCGCGTGCTCTCTTCGGACCGCACGCACTGGGATATCAGATGACATCCTAAGTTCGATATCTTCGGAGGAGATGTGAGCACAAGCACATGGGACCGACACTTGCAAACTTTGAGGGCCCGTAACTCTTGCATTTCTTCTCGGATTACAAAAATCCTTTCCGGTATGGGTTTGTTTTCGTTCATGGAATCTACATACTTAAATAGATGAATGTCATTAAAAAAAAAAAATTGCGAAAATTTTGCCCCCACCCCAGTGTAAAAATATATGGCCAACCCTGTCAAATTTTCTTCTTCGGACTAAGCTGACAACGGTCAACACGACTACAAAAACCAAATACAGTTATCTGGAATGATACGGGAGGACAACAGAGTACAATAAAATAGAGGTTTGCCAACTATGGGCGGTAACTCTTCAGGGAAAGCGCGGACACAAGTTTTTATGCCCGTGGGCAGTAGTGCATATCGAGATGTGCATACGGTCTAATTTTCGATGCTCTGCTTCTTATAATTTCCGAGATAATAAAATGACATTTTTTCAAATAAAGGGAGATAACTCCTCGGTGAAAGTGCGGACAAAATCGTTATGGGCCATAGGCATAGAACTCATGTACCCCAACCTACTTACCAAGTTTTAGTGTCCTACTTCTTGTACTTTTCGAGTAATAGTGATTACAAAAGTGTCAAGTATAATAATAAGAATAATAATAATAATAATAATAATAATAATAATAATAATAATAACAATGAAAAATAATCGCAAAAGGGCCATAACTCCGCCAAGAAACATTGGGCGGAAATCCGGATACCTTTATATGTAGTAAACCTTCGATGCCTACATTCGCTAGAGATTTCGCGTTCCTACTGCAATCAGTTTCTGAGTATTTCGAAATAAACGGAAAACGACCTCAGTAGAAAAACAATATACTTCCTTGGTTACACCATGGAAGTATAATAATAGGCCAAATCATGAGCTCAATGAATCGCAGTTAAGGGACGGAAAATATGAAGTAGGATGATTATATCTTTCCCTTAACATGTGTGGGTTGATCTCAAGTGTTTGGAAGTGACCCCACCCCTGCCTCGAAATTGGGTGACGGGATTGGGAAATAGTCAAACCCGGCCCAAAATGCGAATTTTGAGAGCCCGTAACTCCGTTATTTTCCAATGGATTTTAAAATTGTTTTGAGTATTGTGATCAGCTAGTTACATTGATTATTTTTTATAAATTTTGTCTCATTCAGAGACGAATAACATTTTGTTTATTAGAAAGAATACGGGCCCACATTCAAAGTTTGAGGGCCCAAATCTCCGCCATTTTTTAACGGATTTACGATCTGTTTTCAGTTTTATGATCAACGTATAAGGTAGATGTTATATACCAAGTTTCATATGATTCGGAGACGAACTAAATTTTGGTACCTCGGACCACCCCTCCCCTGACCCACAACACTGAACCGACACTTGCAAAATTTGGCACATCGCGTGCTCTCTTCAGATCGCGCGCACTGCGATATCAGATGACATCCTAAGTTTGAGATCTTCGGAGGAGATGAGGTCACAGGCACATGGGCCCAAATTTGCATTGTTTGAAGGACCGCAACTCCGTCATTTTTCAATGGATTTTCTAAATTGTTTCAGTTTCTAGATCGGTTGGCGGTGTAGATGTTACACTCCAAGTTTCATCTGATTCGGAGAAGAATAAAAAATTGGTACCCCGGACCGCCCCTCCCCTGATCCACAACACTTAACCGACACTGGCAAAATTTGGCACATCGCGTGCTCTCTTCGGACCGCACGCACTGGGATATCAGATGACATCCTAAGTTCGATATCTTCGGAGGAGATGTGAGCACAAGCACATGGGACCGACACTTGCAAACTTTGAGGGCCCGTAACTCTTGCATTTCTTCTCGGATTACAAAAATCCTTTCCGGTATGGGTTTGTTTTCGTTCATGGAATCTACATACTTAAATAGATGAATGTCATTAAAAAAAAAAAATTGCGAAAATTTTGCCCCCACCCCAGTGTAAAAATATATGGCCAACCCTGTCAAATTTTCTTCTTCGGACTAAGCTGACAACGGTCAACACGACTACAAAAACCAAATACAGTTATCTGGAATGATACGGGAGGACAACAGAGTACAATAAAATAGAGGTTTGCCAACTATGGGCGGTAACTCTTCAGGGAAAGCGCGGACACAAGTTTTTATGCCCGTGGGCAGTAGTGCATATCGAGATGTGCATACGGTCTAATTTTCGATGCTCTGCTTCTTATAATTTCCGAGATAATAAAATGACATTTTTTCAAATAAAGGGAGATAACTCCTCGGTGAAAGTGCGGACAAAATCGTTATGGGCCATAGGCATAGAACTCATGTACCCCAACCTACTTACCAAGTTTTAGTGTCCTACTTCTTGTACTTTTCGAGTAATAGTGATTACAAAAGTGTCAAGTATAATAATAAGAATAATAATAATAATAATAATAATAATAATAATAATAATAATAACAATGAAAAATAATCGCAAAAGGGCCATAACTCCGCCAAGAAACATTGGGCGGAAATCCGGATACCTTTATATGTAGTAAACCTTCGATGCCTACATTCGCTAGAGATTTCGCGTTCCTACTGCAATCAGTTTCTGAGTATTTCGAAATAAACGGAAAACGACCTCAGTAGAAAAACAATATACTTCCTTGGTTACACCATGGAAGTATAATAATAGGCCAAATCATGAGCTCAATGAATCGCAGTTAAGGGACGGAAAATATGAAGTAGGATGATTATATCTTTCCCTTAACATGTGTGGGTTGATCTCAAGTGTTTGGAAGTGACCCCACCCCTGCCTCGAAATTGGGTGACGGGATTGGGAAATAGTCAAACCCGGCCCAAAATGCGAATTTTGAGAGCCCGTAACTCCGTTATTTTCCAATGGATTTTAAAATTGTTTTGAGTATTGTGATCAGCTAGTTACATTGATTATTTTTTATAAATTTTGTCTCATTCAGAGACGAATAACATTTTGTTTATTAGAAAGAATACGGGCCCACATTCAAAGTTTGAGGGCCCAAATCTCCGCCATTTTTTAACGGATTTACGATCTGTTTTCAGTTTTATGATCAACGTATAAGGTAGATGTTATATACCAAGTTTCATATGATTCGGAGACGAACTAAATTTTGGTACCTCGGACCACCCCTCCCCTGACCCACAACACTGAACCGACACTTGCAAAATTTGGCACATCGCGTGCTCTCTTCAGATCGCGCGCACTGCGATATCAGATGACATCCTAAGTTTGAGATCTTCGGAGGAGATGAGGTCACAGGCACATGGGCCCAAATTTGCATTGTTTGAAGGACCGCAACTCCGTCATTTTTCAATGGATTTTCTAAATTGTTTCAGTTTCTAGATCGGTTGGCGGTGTAGATGTTACACTCCAAGTTTCATCTGATTCGGAGAAGAATAAAAAATTGGTACCCCGGACCGCCCCTCCCCTGATCCACAACACTTAACCGACACTGGCAAAATTTGGCACATCGCGTGCTCTCTTCGGACCGCACGCACTGGGATATCAGATGACATCCTAAGTTCGATATCTTCGGAGGAGATGTGAGCACAAGCACATGGGACCGACACTTGCAAACTTTGAGGGCCCGTAACTCTTGCATTTCTTCTCGGATTACAAAAATCCTTTCCGGTATGGGTTTGTTTTCGTTCATGGAATCTACATACTTAAATAGATGAATGTCAATAAAAAAAAAAAATTGCGAAAATTTTGCCCCCACCCCAGTGTAAAAATATATGGCCAACCCTGTCAAATTTTCTTCTTCGGACTAAGCTGACAACGGTCAACACGACTACAAAAACCAAATACAGTTATCTGGAATGATACGGGAGGACAACAGAGTACAATAAAATAGAGGTTTGCCAACTATGGGCGGTAACTCTTCAGGGAAAGCGCGGACACAAGTTTTTATGCCCGTGGGCAGTAGTGCATATCGAGATGTGCATACGGTCTAATTTTCGATGCTCTGCTTCTTATAATTTCCGAGATAATAAAATGACATTTTTTCAAATAAAGGGAGATAACTCCTCGGTGAAAGTGCGGACAAAATCGTTATGGGCCATAGGCATAGAACTCATGTACCCCAACCTACTTACCAAGTTTTAGTGTCCTACTTCTTGTACTTTTCGAGTAATAGTGATTACAAAAGTGTCAAGTATAATAATAAGAATAATAATAATAATAATAATAATAATAATAATAATAATAATAACAATGAAAAATAATCGCAAAAGGGCCATAACTCCGCCAAGAAACATTGGGCGGAAATCCGGATACCTTTATATGTAGTAAACCTTCGATGCCTACATTCGCTAGAGATTTCGCGTTCCTACTGCAATCAGTTTCTGAGTATTTCGAAATAAACGGAAAACGACCTCAGTAGAAAAACAATATACTTCCTTGGTTACACCATGGAAGTATAATAATAGGCCAAATCATGAGCTCAATGAATCGCAGTTAAGGGACGGAAAATATGAAGTAGGATGATTATATCTTTCCCTTAACATGTGTGGGTTGATCTCAAGTGTTTGGAAGTGACCCCACCCCTGCCTCGAAATTGGGTGACGGGATTGGGAAATAGTCAAACCCGGCCCAAAATGCGAATTTTGAGAGCCCGTAACTCCGTTATTTTCCAATGGATTTTAAAATTGTTTTGAGTATTGTGATCAGCTAGTTACATTGATTATTTTTTATAAATTTTGTCTCATTCAGAGACGAATAACATTTTGTTTATTAGAAAGAATACGGGCCCACATTCAAAGTTTGAGGGCCCAAATCTCCGCCATTTTTTAACGGATTTACGATCTGTTTTCAGTTTTATGATCAACGTATAAGGTAGATGTTATATACCAAGTTTCATATGATTCGGAGACGAACTAAATTTTGGTACCTCGGACCACCCCTCCCCTGACCCACAACACTGAACCGACACTTGCAAAATTTGGCACATCGCGTGCTCTCTTCAGATCGCGCGCACTGCGATATCAGATGACATCCTAAGTTTGAGATCTTCGGAGGAGATGAGGTCACAGGCACATGGGCCCAAATTTGCATTGTTTGAAGGACCGCAACTCCGTCATTTTTCAATGGATTTTCTAAATTGTTTCAGTTTCTAGATCGGTTGGCGGTGTAGATGTTACACTCCAAGTTTCATCTGATTCGGAGAAGAATAAAAAATTGGTACCCCGGACCGCCCCTCCCCTGATCCACAACACTTAACCGACACTGGCAAAATTTGGCACATCGCGTGCTCTCTTCGGACCGCACGCACTGGGATATCAGATGACATCCTAAGTTCGATATCTTCGGAGGAGATGTGAGCACAAGCACATGGGACCGACACTTGCAAACTTTGAGGGCCCGTAACTCTTGCATTTCTTCTCGGATTACAAAAATCCTTTCCGGTATGGGTTTGTTTTCGTTCATGGAATCTACATACTTAAATAGATGAATGTCAATAAAAAAAAAAAATTGCGAAAATTTTGCCCCCACCCCAGTGTAAAAATATATGGCCAACCCTGTCAAATTTTCTTCTTCGGACTAAGCTGACAACGGTCAACACGACTACAAAAACCAAATACAGTTATCTGGAATGATACGGGAGGACAACAGAGTACAATAAAATAGAGGTTTGCCAACTATGGGCGGTAACTCTTCAGGGAAAGCGCGGACACAAGTTTTTATGCCCGTGGGCAGTAGTGCATATCGAGATGTGCATACGGTCTAATTTTCGATGCTCTGCTTCTTATAATTTCCGAGATAATAAAATGACATTTTTTCAAATAAAGGGAGATAACTCCTCGGTGAAAGTGCGGACAAAATCGTTATGGGCCATAGGCATAGAACTCATGTACCCCAACCTACTTACCAAGTTTTAGTGTCCTACTTCTTGTACTTTTCGAGTAATAGTGATTACAAAAGTGTCAAGTATAATAATAAGAATAATAATAATAATAATAATAATAATAATAATAATAATAATAACAATGAAAAATAATCGCAAAAGGGCCATAACTCCGCCAAGAAACATTGGGCGGAAATCCGGATACCTTTATATGTAGTAAACCTTCGATGCCTACATTCGCTAGAGATTTCGCGTTCCTACTGCAATCAGTTTCTGAGTATTTCGAAATAAACGGAAAACGACCTCAGTAGAAAAACAATATACTTCCTTGGTTACACCATGGAAGTATAATAATAGGCCAAATCATGAGCTCAATGAATCGCAGTTAAGGGACGGAAAATATGAAGTAGGATGATTATATCTTTCCCTTAACATGTGTGGGTTGATCTCAAGTGTTTGGAAGTGACCCCACCCCTGCCTCGAAATTGGGTGACGGGATTGGGAAATAGTCAAACCCGGCCCAAAATGCGAATTTTGAGAGCCCGTAACTCCGTTATTTTCCAATGGATTTTAAAATTGTTTTGAGTATTGTGATCAGCTAGTTACATTGATTATTTTTTATAAATTTTGTCTCATTCAGAGACGAATAACATTTTGTTTATTAGAAAGAATACGGGCCCACATTCAAAGTTTGAGGGCCCAAATCTCCGCCATTTTTTAACGGATTTACGATCTGTTTTCAGTTTTATGATCAACGTATAAGGTAGATGTTATATACCAAGTTTCATATGATTCGGAGACGAACTAAATTTTGGTACCTCGGACCACCCCTCCCCTGACCCACAACACTGAACCGACACTTGCAAAATTTGGCACATCGCGTGCTCTCTTCAGATCGCGCGCACTGCGATATCAGATGACATCCTAAGTTTGAGATCTTCGGAGGAGATGAGGTCACAGGCACATGGGCCCAAATTTGCATTGTTTGAAGGACCGCAACTCCGTCATTTTTCAATGGATTTTCTAAATTGTTTCAGTTTCTAGATCGGTTGGCGGTGTAGATGTTACACTCCAAGTTTCATCTGATTCGGAGAAGAATAAAAAATTGGTACCCCGGACCGCCCCTCCCCTGATCCACAACACTTAACCGACACTGGCAAAATTTGGCACATCGCGTGCTCTCTTCGGACCGCACGCACTGGGATATCAGATGACATCCTAAGTTCGATATCTTCGGAGGAGATGTGAGCACAAGCACATGGGACCGACACTTGCAAACTTTGAGGGCCCGTAACTCTTGCATTTCTTCTCGGATTACAAAAATCCTTTCCGGTATGGGTTTGTTTTCGTTCATGGAATCTACATACTTAAATAGATGAATGTCAATAAAAAAAAAAAATTGCGAAAATTTTGCCCCCACCCCAGTGTAAAAATATATGGCCAACCCTGTCAAATTTTCTTCTTCGGACTAAGCTGACAACGGTCAACACGACTACAAAAACCAAATACAGTTATCTGGAATGATACGGGAGGACAACAGAGTACAATAAAATAGAGGTTTGCCAACTATGGGCGGTAACTCTTCAGGGAAAGCGCGGACACAAGTTTTTATGCCCGTGGGCAGTAGTGCATATCGAGATGTGCATACGGTCTAATTTTCGATGCTCTGCTTCTTATAATTTCCGAGATAATAAAATGACATTTTTTCAAATAAAGGGAGATAACTCCTCGGTGAAAGTGCGGACAAAATCGTTATGGGCCATAGGCATAGAACTCATGTACCCCAACCTACTTACCAAGTTTTAGTGTCCTACTTCTTGTACTTTTCGAGTAATAGTGATTACAAAAGTGTCAAGTATAATAATAAGAATAATAATAATAATAATAATAATAATAATAATAATAATAATAACAATGAAAAATAATCGCAAAAGGGCCATAACTCCGCCAAGAAACATTGGGCGGAAATCCGGATACCTTTATATGTAGTAAACCTTCGATGCCTACATTCGCTAGAGATTTCGCGTTCCTACTGCAATCAGTTTCTGAGTATTTCGAAATAAACGGAAAACGACCTCAGTAGAAAAACAATATACTTCCTTGGTTACACCATGGAAGTATAATAATAGGCCAAATCATGAGCTCAATGAATCGCAGTTAAGGGACGGAAAATATGAAGTAGGATGATTATATCTTTCCCTTAACATGTGTGGGTTGATCTCAAGTGTTTGGAAGTGACCCCACCCCTGCCTCGAAATTGGGTGACGGGATTGGGAAATAGTCAAACCCGGCCCAAAATGCGAATTTTGAGAGCCCGTAACTCCGTTATTTTCCAATGGATTTTAAAATTGTTTTGAGTATTGTGATCAGCTAGTTACATTGATTATTTTTTATAAATTTTGTCTCATTCAGAGACGAATAACATTTTGTTTATTAGAAAGAATACGGGCCCACATTCAAAGTTTGAGGGCCCAAATCTCCGCCATTTTTTAACGGATTTACGATCTGTTTTCAGTTTTATGATCAACGTATAAGGTAGATGTTATATACCAAGTTTCATATGATTCGGAGACGAACTAAATTTTGGTACCTCGGACCACCCCTCCCCTGACCCACAACACTGAACCGACACTTGCAAAATTTGGCACATCGCGTGCTCTCTTCAGATCGCGCGCACTGCGATATCAGATGACATCCTAAGTTTGAGATCTTCGGAGGAGATGAGGTCACAGGCACATGGGCCCAAATTTGCATTGTTTGAAGGACCGCAACTCCGTCATTTTTCAATGGATTTTCTAAATTGTTTCAGTTTCTAGATCGGTTGGCGGTGTAGATGTTACACTCCAAGTTTCATCTGATTCGGAGAAGAATAAAAAATTGGTACCCCGGACCGCCCCTCCCCTGATCCACAACACTTAACCGACACTGGCAAAATTTGGCACATCGCGTGCTCTCTTCGGACCGCACGCACTGGGATATCAGATGACATCCTAAGTTCGATATCTTCGGAGGAGATGTGAGCACAAGCACATGGGACCGACACTTGCAAACTTTGAGGGCCCGTAACTCTTGCATTTCTTCTCGGATTACAAAAATCCTTTCCGGTATGGGTTTGTTTTCGTTCATGGAATCTACATACTTAAATAGATGAATGTCAATAAAAAAAAAAAATTGCGAAAATTTTGCCCCCACCCCAGTGTAAAAATATATGGCCAACCCTGTCAAATTTTCTTCTTCGGACTAAGCTGACAACGGTCAACACGACTACAAAAACCAAATACAGTTATCTGGAATGATACGGGAGGACAACAGAGTACAATAAAATAGAGGTTTGCCAACTATGGGCGGTAACTCTTCAGGGAAAGCGCGGACACAAGTTTTTATGCCCGTGGGCAGTAGTGCATATCGAGATGTGCATACGGTCTAATTTTCGATGCTCTGCTTCTTATAATTTCCGAGATAATAAAATGACATTTTTTCAAATAAAGGGAGATAACTCCTCGGTGAAAGTGCGGACAAAATCGTTATGGGCCATAGGCATAGAACTCATGTACCCCAACCTACTTACCAAGTTTTAGTGTCCTACTTCTTGTACTTTTCGAGTAATAGTGATTACAAAAGTGTCAAGTATAATAATAAGAATAATAATAATAATAATAATAATAATAATAATAATAATAATAACAATGAAAAATAATCGCAAAAGGGCCATAACTCCGCCAAGAAACATTGGGCGGAAATCCGGATACCTTTATATGTAGTAAACCTTCGATGCCTACATTCGCTAGAGATTTCGCGTTCCTACTGCAATCAGTTTCTGAGTATTTCGAAATAAACGGAAAACGACCTCAGTAGAAAAACAATATACTTCCTTGGTTACACCATGGAAGTATAATAATAGGCCAAATCATGAGCTCAATGAATCGCAGTTAAGGGACGGAAAATATGAAGTAGGATGATTATATCTTTCCCTTAACATGTGTGGGTTGATCTCAAGTGTTTGGAAGTGACCCCACCCCTGCCTCGAAATTGGGTGACGGGATTGGGAAATAGTCAAACCCGGCCCAAAATGCGAATTTTGAGAGCCCGTAACTCCGTTATTTTCCAATGGATTTTAAAATTGTTTTGAGTATTGTGATCAGCTAGTTACATTGATTATTTTTTATAAATTTTGTCTCATTCAGAGACGAATAACATTTTGTTTATTAGAAAGAATACGGGCCCACATTCAAAGTTTGAGGGCCCAAATCTCCGCCATTTTTTAACGGATTTACGATCTGTTTTCAGTTTTATGATCAACGTATAAGGTAGATGTTATATACCAAGTTTCATATGATTCGGAGACGAACTAAATTTTGGTACCTCGGACCACCCCTCCCCTGACCCACAACACTGAACCGACACTTGCAAAATTTGGCACATCGCGTGCTCTCTTCAGATCGCGCGCACTGCGATATCAGATGACATCCTAAGTTTGAGATCTTCGGAGGAGATGAGGTCACAGGCACATGGGCCCAAATTTGCATTGTTTGAAGGACCGCAACTCCGTCATTTTTCAATGGATTTTCTAAATTGTTTCAGTTTCTAGATCGGTTGGCGGTGTAGATGTTACACTCCAAGTTTCATCTGATTCGGAGAAGAATAAAAAATTGGTACCCCGGACCGCCCCTCCCCTGATCCACAACACTTAACCGACACTGGCAAAATTTGGCACATCGCGTGCTCTCTTCGGACCGCACGCACTGGGATATCAGATGACATCCTAAGTTCGATATCTTCGGAGGAGATGTGAGCACAAGCACATGGGACCGACACTTGCAAACTTTGAGGGCCCGTAACTCTTGCATTTCTTCTCGGATTACAAAAATCCTTTCCGGTATGGGTTTGTTTTCGTTCATGGAATCTACATACTTAAATAGATGAATGTCAATAAAAAAAAAAAATTGCGAAAATTTTGCCCCCACCCCAGTGTAAAAATATATGGCCAACCCTGTCAAATTTTCTTCTTCGGACTAAGCTGACAACGGTCAACACGACTACAAAAACCAAATACAGTTATCTGGAATGATACGGGAGGACAACAGAGTACAATAAAATAGAGGTTTGCCAACTATGGGCGGTAACTCTTCAGGGAAAGCGCGGACACAAGTTTTTATGCCCGTGGGCAGTAGTGCATATCGAGATGTGCATACGGTCTAATTTTCGATGCTCTGCTTCTTATAATTTCCGAGATAATAAAATGACATTTTTTCAAATAAAGGGAGATAACTCCTCGGTGAAAGTGCGGACAAAATCGTTATGGGCCATAGGCATAGAACTCATGTACCCCAACCTACTTACCAAGTTTTAGTGTCCTACTTCTTGTACTTTTCGAGTAATAGTGATTACAAAAGTGTCAAGTATAATAATAAGAATAATAATAATAATAATAATAATAATAATAATAATAATAACAATGAAAAATAATCGCAAAAGGGCCATAACTCCGCCAAGAAACATTGGGCGGAAATCCGGATACCTTTATATGTAGTAAACCTTCGATGCCTACATTCGCTAGAGATTTCGCGTTCCTACTGCAATCAGTTTCTGAGTATTTCGAAATAAACGGAAAACGACCTCAGTAGAAAAACAATATACTTCCTTGGTTACACCATGGAAGTATAATAATAGGCCAAATCATGAGCTCAATGAATCGCAGTTAAGGGACGGAAAATATGAAGTAGGATGATTATATCTTTCCCTTAACATGTGTGGGTTGATCTCAAGTGTTTGGAAGTGACCCCACCCCTGCCTCGAAATTGGGTGACGGGATTGGGAAATAGTCAAACCCGGCCCAAAATGCGAATTTTGAGAGCCCGTAACTCCGTTATTTTCCAATGGATTTTAAAATTGTTTTGAGTATTGTGATCAGCTAGTTACATTGATTATTTTTTATAAATTTTGTCTCATTCAGAGACGAATAACATTTTGTTTATTAGAAAGAATACGGGCCCACATTCAAAGTTTGAGGGCCCAAATCTCCGCCATTTTTTAACGGATTTACGATCTGTTTTCAGTTTTATGATCAACGTATAAGGTAGATGTTATATACCAAGTTTCATATGATTCGGAGACGAACTAAATTTTGGTACCTCGGACCACCCCTCCCCTGACCCACAACACTGAACCGACACTTGCAAAATTTGGCACATCGCGTGCTCTCTTCAGATCGCGCGCACTGCGATATCAGATGACATCCTAAGTTTGAGATCTTCGGAGGAGATGAGGTCACAGGCACATGGGCCCAAATTTGCATTGTTTGAAGGACCGCAACTCCGTCATTTTTCAATGGATTTTCTAAATTGTTTCAGTTTCTAGATCGGTTGGCGGTGTAGATGTTACACTCCAAGTTTCATCTGATTCGGAGAAGAATAAAAAATTGGTACCCCGGACCGCCCCTCCCCTGATCCACAACACTTAACCGACACTGGCAAAATTTGGCACATCGCGTGCTCTCTTCGGACCGCACGCACTGGGATATCAGATGACATCCTAAGTTCGATATCTTCGGAGGAGATGTGAGCACAAGCACATGGGACCGACACTTGCAAACTTTGAGGGCCCGTAACTCTTGCATTTCTTCTCGGATTACAAAAATCCTTTCCGGTATGGGTTTGTTTTCGTTCATGGAATCTACATACTTAAATAGATGAATGTCAATAAAAAAAAAAAATTGCGAAAATTTTGCCCCCACCCCAGTGTAAAAATATATGGCCAACCCTGTCAAATTTTCTTCTTCGGACTAAGCTGACAACGGTCAACACGACTACAAAAACCAAATACAGTTATCTGGAATGATACGGGAGGACAACAGAGTACAATAAAATAGAGGTTTGCCAACTATGGGCGGTAACTCTTCAGGGAAAGCGCGGACACAAGTTTTTATGCCCGTGGGCAGTAGTGCATATCGAGATGTGCATACGGTCTAATTTTCGATGCTCTGCTTCTTATAATTTCCGAGATAATAAAATGACATTTTTTCAAATAAAGGGAGATAACTCCTCGGTGAAAGTGCGGACAAAATCGTTATGGGCCATAGGCATAGAACTCATGTACCCCAACCTACTTACCAAGTTTTAGTGTCCTACTTCTTGTACTTTTCGAGTAATAGTGATTACAAAAGTGTCAAGTATAATAATAAGAATAATAATAATAATAATAATAATAATAATAATAATAATAATAACAATGAAAAATAATCGCAAAAGGGCCATAACTCCGCCAAGAAACATTGGGCGGAAATCCGGATACCTTTATATGTAGTAAACCTTCGATGCCTACATTCGCTAGAGATTTCGCGTTCCTACTGCAATCAGTTTCTGAGTATTTCGAAATAAACGGAAAACGACCTCAGTAGAAAAACAATATACTTCCTTGGTTACACCATGGAAGTATAATAATAGGCCAAATCATGAGCTCAATGAATCGCAGTTAAGGGACGGAAAATATGAAGTAGGATGATTATATCTTTCCCTTAACATGTGTGGGTTGATCTCAAGTGTTTGGAAGTGACCCCACCCCTGCCTCGAAATTGGGTGACGGGATTGGGAAATAGTCAAACCCGGCCCAAAATGCGAATTTTGAGAGCCCGTAACTCCGTTATTTTCCAATGGATTTTAAAATTGTTTTGAGTATTGTGATCAGCTAGTTACATTGATTATTTTTTATAAATTTTGTCTCATTCAGAGACGAATAACATTTTGTTTATTAGAAAGAATACGGGCCCACATTCAAAGTTTGAGGGCCCAAATCTCCGCCATTTTTTAACGGATTTACGATCTGTTTTCAGTTTTATGATCAACGTATAAGGTAGATGTTATATACCAAGTTTCATATGATTCGGAGACGAACTAAATTTTGGTACCTCGGACCACCCCTCCCCTGACCCACAACACTGAACCGACACTTGCAAAATTTGGCACATCGCGTGCTCTCTTCAGATCGCGCGCACTGCGATATCAGATGACATCCTAAGTTTGAGATCTTCGGAGGAGATGAGGTCACAGGCACATGGGCCCAAATTTGCATTGTTTGAAGGACCGCAACTCCGTCATTTTTCAATGGATTTTCTAAATTGTTTCAGTTTCTAGATCGGTTGGCGGTGTAGATGTTACACTCCAAGTTTCATCTGATTCGGAGAAGAATAAAAAATTGGTACCCCGGACCGCCCCTCCCCTGATCCACAACACTTAACCGACACTGGCAAAATTTGGCACATCGCGTGCTCTCTTCGGACCGCACGCACTGGGATATCAGATGACATCCTAAGTTCGATATCTTCGGAGGAGATGTGAGCACAAGCACATGGGACCGACACTTGCAAACTTTGAGGGCCCGTAACTCTTGCATTTCTTCTCGGATTACAAAAATCCTTTCCGGTATGGGTTTGTTTTCGTTCATGGAATCTACATACTTAAATAGATGAATGTCAATAAAAAAAAAAAATTGCGAAAATTTTGCCCCCACCCCAGTGTAAAAATATATGGCCAACCCTGTCAAATTTTCTTCTTCGGACTAAGCTGACAACGGTCAACACGACTACAAAAACCAAATACAGTTATCTGGAATGATACGGGAGGACAACAGAGTACAATAAAATAGAGGTTTGCCAACTATGGGCGGTAACTCTTCAGGGAAAGCGCGGACACAAGTTTTTATGCCCGTGGGCAGTAGTGCATATCGAGATGTGCATACGGTCTAATTTTCGATGCTCTGCTTCTTATAATTTCCGAGATAATAAAATGACATTTTTTCAAATAAAGGGAGATAACTCCTCGGTGAAAGTGCGGACAAAATCGTTATGGGCCATAGGCATAGAACTCATGTACCCCAACCTACTTACCAAGTTTTAGTGTCCTACTTCTTGTACTTTTCGAGTAATAGTGATTACAAAAGTGTCAAGTATAATAATAAGAATAATAATAATAATAATAATAATAATAATAATAATAATAATAACAATGAAAAATAATCGCAAAAGGGCCATAACTCCGCCAAGAAACATTGGGCGGAAATCCGGATACCTTTATATGTAGTAAACCTTCGATGCCTACATTCGCTAGAGATTTCGCGTTCCTACTGCAATCAGTTTCTGAGTATTTCGAAATAAACGGAAAACGACCTCAGTAGAAAAACAATATACTTCCTTGGTTACACCATGGAAGTATAATAATAGGCCAAATCATGAGCTCAATGAATCGCAGTTAAGGGACGGAAAATATGAAGTAGGATGATTATATCTTTCCCTTAACATGTGTGGGTTGATCTCAAGTGTTTGGAAGTGACCCCACCCCTGCCTCGAAATTGGGTGACGGGATTGGGAAATAGTCAAACCCGGCCCAAAATGCGAATTTTGAGAGCCCGTAACTCCGTTATTTTCCAATGGATTTTAAAATTGTTTTGAGTATTGTGATCAGCTAGTTACATTGATTATTTTTTATAAATTTTGTCTCATTCAGAGACGAATAACATTTTGTTTATTAGAAAGAATACGGGCCCACATTCAAAGTTTGAGGGCCCAAATCTCCGCCATTTTTTAACGGATTTACGATCTGTTTTCAGTTTTATGATCAACGTATAAGGTAGATGTTATATACCAAGTTTCATATGATTCGGAGACGAACTAAATTTTGGTACCTCGGACCACCCCTCCCCTGACCCACAACACTGAACCGACACTTGCAAAATTTGGCACATCGCGTGCTCTCTTCAGATCGCGCGCACTGCGATATCAGATGACATCCTAAGTTTGAGATCTTCGGAGGAGATGAGGTCACAGGCACATGGGCCCAAATTTGCATTGTTTGAAGGACCGCAACTCCGTCATTTTTCAATGGATTTTCTAAATTGTTTCAGTTTCTAGATCGGTTGGCGGTGTAGATGTTACACTCCAAGTTTCATCTGATTCGGAGAAGAATAAAAAATTGGTACCCCGGACCGCCCCTCCCCTGATCCACAACACTTAACCGACACTGGCAAAATTTGGCACATCGCGTGCTCTCTTCGGACCGCACGCACTGGGATATCAGATGACATCCTAAGTTCGATATCTTCGGAGGAGATGTGAGCACAAGCACATGGGACCGACACTTGCAAACTTTGAGGGCCCGTAACTCTTGCATTTCTTCTCGGATTACAAAAATCCTTTCCGGTATGGGTTTGTTTTCGTTCATGGAATCTACATACTTAAATAGATGAATGTCAATAAAAAAAAAAAATTGCGAAAATTTTGCCCCCACCCCAGTGTAAAAATATATGGCCAACCCTGTCAAATTTTCTTCTTCGGACTAAGCTGACAACGGTCAACACGACTACAAAAACCAAATACAGTTATCTGGAATGATACGGGAGGACAACAGAGTACAATAAAATAGAGGTTTGCCAACTATGGGCGGTAACTCTTCAGGGAAAGCGCGGACACAAGTTTTTATGCCCGTGGGCAGTAGTGCATATCGAGATGTGCATACGGTCTAATTTTCGATGCTCTGCTTCTTATAATTTCCGAGATAATAAAATGACATTTTTTCAAATAAAGGGAGATAACTCCTCGGTGAAAGTGCGGACAAAATCGTTATGGGCCATAGGCATAGAACTCATGTACCCCAACCTACTTACCAAGTTTTAGTGTCCTACTTCTTGTACTTTTCGAGTAATAGTGATTACAAAAGTGTCAAGTATAATAATAAGAATAACTAGAGGTCAGATTCCATGGAATCAGATATACTTCCATGGTATTCCATCCCATCCCATCCCATCCCGACCTGACCTTGGCCTTCAAAATGGTCAATCGAAGGTCAAATCGGGTAAAACATGCGGATTTCCACGAAATTTGATACCTAGGGGTACTTTTGTCCGGGGAGTCTTTTGGGCGGGTCAAGTCGTGACCCCGACCTGACATTGACATTCGAAATGGTAAGTTCAAGGTCAAATCGAGTAAAACGATCGGATTTCGACGAAATTTTATACCTAGGAAAACTTTTGTCCGGGGAGTGTTTTGGACAGGTCAAATCGTGACAATATGTTACTTTTACAGTAGAGCGGACATACCTATATAGTATATCGGTGAGCATATTCATGCATTTGCCTTGCTTCTTGCTAAGTCCGTTTGAATTTGCGTCATGAAGAGAGGGTTTGAATTTGAGTAATATATATCACCCGTCACAACGTTATACGCTACCAGGGTTAAACCGTTCAATATAAATCATTAAAAAGTGTACTAATCTTGCGTTTATATACTACTTATCACATCCACTCATCGAAAAGTTTTTATCTCAATATATGATTTTCGGAGTAATTTTGCCCATTTGATCTTCGGTGGAATTTTCCAAATCTGAACCCACCCGACACAAACACTCCCTTGAGCAGGTTGCGTTTATATTAGAGAGGTCAAATTTTAGAGTCATACCTACAGTATACCGGCTTATGTACCACCGCATTAAACTCGCTCCTACATCGGCCCGTTTGGATTTGGGGCTAAAAATCGGCTAGTGATAGACTACAGAAGTATACATATTTATGATATATAGCGTTGTCACGAGTAAACCGTTCCGTTCCATCTGAAAATTAGAAAATTGCGCTCTAGATGCGCGTGAACACTAGCTATCAGATGTAGTCGTCAAAAAAAAAATTCTCGATGTTTGAATTTGAAGTATAGCGGTCAAGATTTGGGGGGGGGGGGGGGGCGTGAATAGAATATCCAAATGTACCTGCTACGGCATTACCTTGGTCTTTAATTAGCCCTTTTGGATTTGGTGGGAAGAATAGGTGCATATTCCTGTTCCCCGTATAGCGGAAAGGGGTATATATATATAGTCACGCATTTCAATCAGTTTGGATATAAAGTTTAAATATACACAGTTATATGCCTATATATTTAATACTAATATATTTTCTTATAAATTAATAGCGCAGTGCGTAGTCGAGTGGTCAGAGCGTCAAACCTTCAGTTTGTGTTTTTATTGCGACGTGAGTTCGAATCCCGTCAAATTATCTTTTTTTATTTTTTATTTTTAACATGTTTTGGTGTATTTTAATCATCAAATACGAATAATACCAAACTAAAGATAATGTAAAGATGCTTTTTATATTCGATTTCAATCAGTTTGGATATAAAGTTTAAATATACACAGTTATATGCCTACATATTTAATACTAATATATTTTCTTATAAATTAACAGCGCAGTGCGTAGCCGAGTGGAGAGAGCGTCAAACATTCAGTTTGTGTTTTATTGCGACGTGAGTTCGAATCCCGTCAAATTATCTTTTTTTATTTTTTATTTTTAACATGTTTTGGTGTATTTTAATCATCAAATACGAATAATACCAAACTAAAGATAATGTAAAGATGCTTTTTATATTCGATAAATAACTAGAATATAAACAATATACAAATTGATCTTACGAAACTGATGATGTTTGCATGTTTCTATGTGTTTATCGTTGTTATCGCAAATGGAATAATTGGCTATACGTCGTCATTACGTTAGTAGAAATATACACCATATAACGAAGTCTTGTGTGATCAAATTAATGTAATGTTTGTATTTTGTTTGGTTGTATATGATATGCAGTGCGTTGAAGATGCGAAAGAAAATACAAAAGTGAAATGCACGCACGCAGATAGCTCATGACACACTATACACGATAAAATGATAATTTACCACACACCATGGGCTACACAATTTACGAATAGGTGGGTTTATATTAAAATCCAAGTTATTTGCTTTATAACGGCTCCGATATGAACTCATACCAATATAGCACTCTGGAAATGATTGTTGGAATTCGACGGGCGTTCTATCAGTTCTCTGGTAGAGGAATGAGACTGGCCCGCGGCAAGACGGGTGTATTCGAATCGGAGGTAGGTTCCATCCCACGGAGGATGGGGTAGCCGGAGGAAGGAGAGAGGGGAGTGACAAATTTTTGGCGTATATATAGATAATATATATTATATATATAAGCGGAATTATTTTGAAGAGCTCTTTTCACTTGACTGAGAAAAAAATAATGTTTTAAGTCCAAAAGTTTAGGTTGAAATAATGGAGCCTTTTTCAAAAAGTGAAAACAAAATGAACGACTTTACTGGGACAGGTCGATTTGGATCCGTTTTGGACTCTGGATTTCCCAAAAGTCATCTCCGTTTCGCGTGTAGCATAATATGAATCTTCGGAGGAGATGTGTTATCAAGCACATGGGCCCAAATTGCAAACTTTGAGGGCCCGTAACTCTAGCATTTCTTCTCGGATTTCAAAAATCCTTTCCGGTATGAGTTTGTTTTCGTTCGGGAAATACATAAACTTAAATATATGAATGTCAATAAAAAATTTATTTTTCAAAAAATTTGCCCCCCACCCCAGTGTCAAAATATATGTCCGACCCTGTCAAATTTTCCTTCTCTGACTAAACTGACAACGGTCAACACGACTATGAAAACCACATGCAGTTATCTGGAATGATACAAGAGGACAACATAGTACAATCAAATAGAGGTTTGCCAACTATGGGCGGTAACTCCTCAGGGAAAGCGCGGACACAAGTTATGATGCCCGTGGGCAGTAGGGCATATCGAGATGTGCATACAGTCCAATTTTCGATGCTCTGCTCCTTATAATTTCCGAGATAATCAAATGACATTTTTTCAGATAAAGGGAGATAACTCCTCGGGGAAAACGCGGACAATATTCGTTATGCGACGATGGCATACAACTCTTTGATCCCAAGATACGTGCCAAGTTTTAGTTTGCTACTCCTGTTACTTTTCGAGTAATAAGGGTTGCAAAAGTGTCCAGTATAATAATAATGAAAAATAATCGAAAAAGGGCCATAACTCTGTTAAAAGATATTGGACCAACATCCGGATACCATTATTTTTAGTAGACCTTAGATGCCTTCATTCGCTAGAGATTTCGCGGTCCTCCTCCCATTAGTTTCTGAGTATTTCCAATTAAACAGAAAACGGCCGCAGTTGAAAAACAATATACTTCCTTGGTTACACCATGGAAGTATAATAATAGGAACAATCATGAGTGAAAAGAATCGCAGTTTATGGACGGAAAATATAAAGTATGGTGATTATATGTTGTCCTAACATGTGTAGGTTGATCTCAAGTGTTTGGACGTGACCCCACCCCCTGCCTCGAAATTGGGTGACGGGATTGGGAAAACATCAACCCCTGGCACAAAATGCTAAGTTTGAGGCCCCGTAACTCCGTTAGTTTCCAACGGATTTTAAAATTGTTTCCATTTTTGTGATTTGCTGCTAACATAGATTACATAGTATAAATTTCATCTGATTTGGAGACGGATAACACTTTGATTATTGGAAATCATATGGGCCCAAATTAAAACTTGGACGGCCAAAATCTCCGCCATTTTTCAACGGATTTACGATCTGTTTTCAGCTTCCAGATCGGCTGATGTTGCAAATGTTATATTCCAAGTTTAATCCGATTCCGAGAAGAATTAAAAATTGGTACCACGGACCACCCCTCCCCAGACCCACAATACTGAACCGACACTGGACAAATTTGGCCCACCGCGTGCCGTCTTCAGTCCGTACGCATTTTCGTATCAGATGACATCCTATGTTCGATATCTTCGGAGGAGATGTGTTATCAAGCACACGGGCCCAAAATTGCAAAGTTTGAGGGGCCGCAATTCTTTCAGTTTTTGATGGATTTTCGAAATTATTTCACTTTCTAGATCGGCTGATGTTGCAGATGTTAGATTCCAAGTTTCATCTGATTCCGAGAAGAATTAAAAATTGGTACCACGGACCACCCCTCCCCAGACCCACAATAATGAACCGACACTGGCAAAATTTAGCCCACCGCGTGCCCTCTTCAGTCCGCACACATTGGCGTATCAGATGACATCCTATGTTCGATATCTTCGGAGGAGATGTGTTATCAAGCACATGGGCCCAAATTGCAAACTTTGAGGGCCCGTAACTCTAGCATTTCTTCTCGGATTTCAAAAATCCTTTCCGGTATGAGTTTGTTTTCGTTCGGGAAATACATAAACTTAAATATATGAATGTCAATAAAAAATTTATTTTTCAAAAAATTTGCCCCCCACCCCAGTGTCAAAATATATGTCCGACCCTGTCAAATTTTCCTTCTCTGACTAAACTGACAACGGTCAACACGACTATGAAAACCACATGCAGTTATCTGGAATGATACAAGAGGACAACATAGTACAATCAAATAGAGGTTTGCCAACTATGGGCGGTAACTCCTCAGGGAAAGCGCGGACACAAGTTATGATGCCCGTGGGCAGTAGGGCATATCGAGATGTGCATACAGTCCAATTTTCG
Organism: Siphonodentalium dalli; assembly: GCA_032622095.1. Lineage (NCBI taxonomy): Eukaryota > Metazoa > Mollusca > Scaphopoda > Gadilida > Siphonodentaliidae > Siphonodentalium > Siphonodentalium dalli. The sequence goes on from CP136068.1 coordinate 37,601,103, forward strand.
ATGCTCTGCTCCTTATAATTTCCGAGATAATCAAATGACATTTTTTCAGATAAAGGGAGATAACTCCTCGGGGAAAACGCGGACAATATTCGTTATGCGACGATGGCATACAACTCTTTGATCCCAAGATACGTGCCAAGTTTTAGTTTGCTACTCCTGTTACTTTTCGAGTAATAAGGGTTGCAAAAGTGTCCAGTATAATAATAATGAAAAATAATCGAAAAAGGGCCATAACTCTGTTAAAAGATATTGGACCAACATCCGGATACCATTATTTTTAGTAGACCTTAGATGCCTTCATTCGCTAGAGATTTCGCGGTCCTCCTCCCATTAGTTTCTGAGTATTTCCAATTAAACAGAAAACGGCCGCAGTTGAAAAACAATATACTTCCTTGGTTACACCATGGAAGTATAATAATAGGAACAATCATGAGTGAAAAGAATCGCAGTTTATGGACGGAAAATATAAAGTATGGTGATTATATGTTGTCCTAACATGTGTAGGTTGATCTCAAGTGTTTGGACGTGACCCCACCCCTGCCTCGAAATTGGGTGACGGGATTGGGAAAACATCAACCCCTGGCACAAAATGCTAAGTTTGAGGCCCCGTAACTCCGTTAGTTTCCAACGGATTTTAAAATTGTTTCCATTTTTGTGATTTGCTGCTAACATAGATTACATAGTATAAATTTCATCTGATTTGGAGACGGATAACACTTTGATTATTGGAAATCATATGGGCCCAAATTAAAACTTGGACGGCCAAAATCTCCGCCATTTTTCAACGGATTTACGATCTGTTTTCAGCTTCCAGATCGGCTGATGTTGCAAATGTTATATTCCAAGTTTAATCCGATTCCGAGAAGAATTAAAAATTGGTACCACGGACCACCCCTCCCCAGACCCACAATACTGAACCGACACTGGACAAATTTGGCCCACCGCGTGCCGTCTTCAGTCCGTACGCATTTTCGTATCAGATGACATCCTATGTTCGATATCTTCGGAGGAGATGTGTTATCAAGCACACGGGCCCAAAATTGCAAAGTTTGAGGGGCCGCAATTCTTTCAGTTTTTGATGGATTTTCGAAATTATTTCACTTTCTAGATCGGCTGATGTTGCAGATGTTAGATTCCAAGTTTCATCTGATTCCGAGAAGAATTAAAAATTGGTACCACGGACCACCCCTCCCCAGACCCACAATAATGAACCGACACTGGCAAAATTTAGCCCACCGCGTGCCCTCTTCAGTCCGCACACATTGGCGTATCAGATGACATCCTATGTTCGATATCTTCGGAGGAGATGTGTTATCAAGCACATGGGCCCAAATTGCAAACTTTGAGGGCCCGTAACTCTAGCATTTCTTCTCGGATTTCAAAAATCCTTTCCGGTATGAGTTTGTTTTCGTTCGGGAAATACATAAACTTAAATATATGAATGTCAATAAAAAATTTATTTTTCAAAAAATTTGCCCCCCACCCCAGTGTCAAAATATATGTCCGACCCTGTCAAATTTTCCTTCTCTGACTAAACTGACAACGGTCAACACGACTATGAAAACCACATGCAGTTATCTGGAATGATACAAGAGGACAACATAGTACAATCAAATAGAGGTTTGCCAACTATGGGCGGTAACTCCTCAGGGAAAGCGCGGACACAAGTTATGATGCCCGTGGGCAGTAGGGCATATCGAGATGTGCATACAGTCCAATTTTCGATGCTCTGCTCCTTATAATTTCCGAGATAATCAAATGACATTTTTTCAGATAAAGGGAGATAACTCCTCGGGGAAAACGCGGACAATATTCGTTATGCGACGATGGCATACAACTCTTTGATCCCAAGATACGTGCCAAGTTTTAGTTTGCTACTCCTGTTACTTTTCGAGTAATAAGGGTTGCAAAAGTGTCCAGTATAATAATAATGAAAAATAATCGAAAAAGGGCCATAACTCTGTTAAAAGATATTGGACCAACATCCGGATACCATTATTTTTAGTAGACCTTAGATGCCTTCATTCGCTAGAGATTTCGCGGTCCTCCTCCCATTAGTTTCTGAGTATTTCCAATTAAACAGAAAACGGCCGCAGTTGAAAAACAATATACTTCCTTGGTTACACCATGGAAGTATAATAATAGGAACAATCATGAGTGAAAAGAATCGCAGTTTATGGACGGAAAATATAAAGTATGGTGATTATATGTTGTCCTAACATGTGTAGGTTGATCTCAAGTGTTTGGACGTGACCCCACCCCTGCCTCGAAATTGGGTGACGGGATTGGGAAAACATCAACCCCTGGCACAAAATGCTAAGTTTGAGGCCCCGTAACTCCGTTAGTTTCCAACGGATTTTAAAATTGTTTCCATTTTTGTGATTTGCTGCTAACATAGATTACATAGTATAAATTTCATCTGATTTGGAGACGGATAACACTTTGATTATTGGAAATCATATGGGCCCAAATTAAAACTTGGACGGCCAAAATCTCCGCCATTTTTCAACGGATTTACGATCTGTTTTCAGCTTCCAGATCGGCTGATGTTGCAAATGTTATATTCCAAGTTTAATCCGATTCCGAGAAGAATTAAAAATTGGTACCACGGACCACCCCTCCCCAGACCCACAATACTGAACCGACACTGGACAAATTTGGCCCACCGCGTGCCGTCTTCAGTCCGTACGCATTTTCGTATCAGATGACATCCTATGTTCGATATCTTCGGAGGAGATGTGTTATCAAGCACACGGGCCCAAAATTGCAAAGTTTGAGGGGCCGCAATTCTTTCAGTTTTTGATGGATTTTCGAAATTATTTCACTTTCTAGATCGGCTGATGTTGCAGATGTTAGATTCCAAGTTTCATCTGATTCCGAGAAGAATTAAAAATTGGTACCACGGACCACCCCTCCCCAGACCCACAATAATGAACCGACACTGGCAAAATTTAGCCCACCGCGTGCCCTCTTCAGTCCGCACACATTGGCGTATCAGATGACATCCTATGTTCGATATCTTCGGAGGAGATGTGTTATCAAGCACATGGGCCCAAATTGCAAACTTTGAGGGCCCGTAACTCTAGCATTTCTTCTCGGATTTCAAAAATCCTTTCCGGTATGAGTTTGTTTTCGTTCGGGAAATACATAAACTTAAATATATGAATGTCAATAAAAAATTTATTTTTCAAAAAATTTGCCCCCCACCCCAGTGTCAAAATATATGTCCGACCCTGTCAAATTTTCCTTCTCTGACTAAACTGACAACGGTCAACACGACTATGAAAACCACATGCAGTTATCTGGAATGATACAAGAGGACAACATAGTACAATCAAATAGAGGTTTGCCAACTATGGGCGGTAACTCCTCAGGGAAAGCGCGGACACAAGTTATGATGCCCGTGGGCAGTAGGGCATATCGAGATGTGCATACAGTCCAATTTTCGATGCTCTGCTCCTTATAATTTCCGAGATAATCAAATGACATTTTTTCAGATAAAGGGAGATAACTCCTCGGGGAAAACGCGGACAATATTCGTTATGCGACGATGGCATACAACTCTTTGATCCCAAGATACGTGCCAAGTTTTAGTTTGCTACTCCTGTTACTTTTCGAGTAATAAGGGTTGCAAAAGTGTCCAGTATAATAATAATGAAAAATAATCGAAAAAGGGCCATAACTCTGTTAAAAGATATTGGACCAACATCCGGATACCATTATTTTTAGTAGACCTTAGATGCCTTCATTCGCTAGAGATTTCGCGGTCCTCCTCCCATTAGTTTCTGAGTATTTCCAATTAAACAGAAAACGGCCGCAGTTGAAAAACAATATACTTCCTTGGTTACACCATGGAAGTATAATAATAGGAACAATCATGAGTGAAAAGAATCGCAGTTTATGGACGGAAAATATAAAGTATGGTGATTATATGTTGTCCTAACATGTGTAGGTTGATCTCAAGTGTTTGGACGTGACCCCACCCCTGCCTCGAAATTGGGTGACGGGATTGGGAAAACATCAACCCCTGGCACAAAATGCTAAGTTTGAGGCCCCGTAACTCCGTTAGTTTCCAACGGATTTTAAAATTGTTTCCATTTTTGTGATTTGCTGCTAACATAGATTACATAGTATAAATTTCATCTGATTTGGAGACGGATAACACTTTGATTATTGGAAATCATATGGGCCCAAATTAAAACTTGGACGGCCAAAATCTCCGCCATTTTTCAACGGATTTACGATCTGTTTTCAGCTTCCAGATCGGCTGATGTTGCAAATGTTATATTCCAAGTTTAATCCGATTCCGAGAAGAATTAAAAATTGGTACCACGGACCACCCCTCCCCAGACCCACAATACTGAACCGACACTGGACAAATTTGGCCCACCGCGTGCCGTCTTCAGTCCGTACGCATTTTCGTATCAGATGACATCCTATGTTCGATATCTTCGGAGGAGATGTGTTATCAAGCACACGGGCCCAAAATTGCAAAGTTTGAGGGGCCGCAATTCTTTCAGTTTTTGATGGATTTTCGAAATTATTTCACTTTCTAGATCGGCTGATGTTGCAGATGTTAGATTCCAAGTTTCATCTGATTCCGAGAAGAATTAAAAATTGGTACCACGGACCACCCCTCCCCAGACCCACAATAATGAACCGACACTGGCAAAATTTAGCCCACCGCGTGCCCTCTTCAGTCCGCACACATTGGCGTATCAGATGACATCCTATGTTCGATATCTTCGGAGGAGATGTGTTATCAAGCACATGGGCCCAAATTGCAAACTTTGAGGGCCCGTAACTCTAGCATTTCTTCTCGGATTTCAAAAATCCTTTCCGGTATGAGTTTGTTTTCGTTCGGGAAATACATAAACTTAAATATATGAATGTCAATAAAAAATTTATTTTTCAAAAAATTTGCCCCCCACCCCAGTGTCAAAATATATGTCCGACCCTGTCAAATTTTCCTTCTCTGACTAAACTGACAACGGTCAACACGACTATGAAAACCACATGCAGTTATCTGGAATGATACAAGAGGACAACATAGTACAATCAAATAGAGGTTTGCCAACTATGGGCGGTAACTCCTCAGGGAAAGCGCGGACACAAGTTATGATGCCCGTGGGCAGTAGGGCATATCGAGATGTGCATACAGTCCAATTTTCGATGCTCTGCTCCTTATAATTTCCGAGATAATCAAATGACATTTTTTCAGATAAAGGGAGATAACTCCTCGGGGAAAACGCGGACAATATTCGTTATGCGACGATGGCATACAACTCTTTGATCCCAAGATACGTGCCAAGTTTTAGTTTGCTACTCCTGTTACTTTTCGAGTAATAAGGGTTGCAAAAGTGTCCAGTATAATAATAATGAAAAATAATCGAAAAAGGGCCATAACTCTGTTAAAAGATATTGGACCAACATCCGGATACCATTATTTTTAGTAGACCTTAGATGCCTTCATTCGCTAGAGATTTCGCGGTCCTCCTCCCATTAGTTTCTGAGTATTTCCAATTAAACAGAAAACGGCCGCAGTTGAAAAACAATATACTTCCTTGGTTACACCATGGAAGTATAATAATAGGAACAATCATGAGTGAAAAGAATCGCAGTTTATGGACGGAAAATATAAAGTATGGTGATTATATGTTGTCCTAACATGTGTAGGTTGATCTCAAGTGTTTGGACGTGACCCCACCCCTGCCTCGAAATTGGGTGACGGGATTGGGAAAACATCAACCCCTGGCACAAAATGCTAAGTTTGAGGCCCCGTAACTCCGTTAGTTTCCAACGGATTTTAAAATTGTTTCCATTTTTGTGATTTGCTGCTAACATAGATTACATAGTATAAATTTCATCTGATTTGGAGACGGATAACACTTTGATTATTGGAAATCATATGGGCCCAAATTAAAACTTGGACGGCCAAAATCTCCGCCATTTTTCAACGGATTTACGATCTGTTTTCAGCTTCCAGATCGGCTGATGTTGCAAATGTTATATTCCAAGTTTAATCCGATTCCGAGAAGAATTAAAAATTGGTACCACGGACCACCCCTCCCCAGACCCACAATACTGAACCGACACTGGACAAATTTGGCCCACCGCGTGCCGTCTTCAGTCCGTACGCATTTTCGTATCAGATGACATCCTATGTTCGATATCTTCGGAGGAGATGTGTTATCAAGCACACGGGCCCAAAATTGCAAAGTTTGAGGGGCCGCAATTCTTTCAGTTTTTGATGGATTTTCGAAATTATTTCACTTTCTAGATCGGCTGATGTTGCAGATGTTAGATTCCAAGTTTCATCTGATTCCGAGAAGAATTAAAAATTGGTACCACGGACCACCCCTCCCCAGACCCACAATAATGAACCGACACTGGCAAAATTTAGCCCACCGCGTGCCCTCTTCAGTCCGCACACATTGGCGTATCAGATGACATCCTATGTTCGATATCTTCGGAGGAGATGTGTTATCAAGCACATGGGCCCAAATTGCAAACTTTGAGGGCCCGTAACTCTAGCATTTCTTCTCGGATTTCAAAAATCCTTTCCGGTATGAGTTTGTTTTCGTTCGGGAAATACATAAACTTAAATATATGAATGTCAATAAAAAATTTATTTTTCAAAAAATTTGCCCCCCACCCCAGTGTCAAAATATATGTCCGACCCTGTCAAATTTTCCTTCTCTGACTAAACTGACAACGGTCAACACGACTATGAAAACCACATGCAGTTATCTGGAATGATACAAGAGGACAACATAGTACAATCAAATAGAGGTTTGCCAACTATGGGCGGTAACTCCTCAGGGAAAGCGCGGACACAAGTTCTGATGCCCGTGGGCAGTAGGGCATATCGAGATGTGCATACAGTCCAATTTTCGATGCTCTGCTCCTTATAATTTCCGAGATAATCAAATGACATTTTTTCAGATAAAGGGAGATAACTCCTCGGGGAAAACGCGGACAATATTCGTTATGCGACGATGGCATACAACTCTTTGATCCCAAGATACGTGCCAAGTTTTAGTTTGCTACTCCTGTTACTTTTCGAGTAATAAGGGTTGCAAAAGTGTCCAGTATAATAATAATGAAAAATAATCGAAAAAGGGCCATAACTCTGTTAAAAGATATTGGACCAACATCCGGATACCATTATTTTTAGTAGACCTTAGATGCCTTCATTCGCTAGAGATTTCGCGGTCCTCCTCCCATTAGTTTCTGAGTATTTCCAATTAAACAGAAAACGGCCGCAGTTGAAAAACAATATACTTCCTTGGTTACACCATGGAAGTATAATAATAGGAACAATCATGAGTGAAAAGAATCGCAGTTTATGGACGGAAAATATAAAGTATGGTGATTATATGTTGTCCTAACATGTGTAGGTTGATCTCAAGTGTTTGGACGTGACCCCACCCCTGCCTCGAAATTGGGTGACGGGATTGGGAAAACATCAACCCCTGGCACAAAATGCTAAGTTTGAGGCCCCGTAACTCCGTTAGTTTCCAACGGATTTTAAAATTGTTTCCATTTTTGTGATTTGCTGCTAACATAGATTACATAGTATAAATTTCATCTGATTTGGAGACGGATAACACTTTGATTATTGGAAATCATATGGGCCCAAATTAAAACTTGGACGGCCAAAATCTCCGCCATTTTTCAACGGATTTACGATCTGTTTTCAGCTTCCAGATCGGCTGATGTTGCAAATGTTATATTCCAAGTTTAATCCGATTCCGAGAAGAATTAAAAATTGGTACCACGGACCACCCCTCCCCAGACCCACAATACTGAACCGACACTGGACAAATTTGGCCCACCGCGTGCCGTCTTCAGTCCGTACGCATTTTCGTATCAGATGACATCCTATGTTCGATATCTTCGGAGGAGATGTGTTATCAAGCACACGGGCCCAAAATTGCAAAGTTTGAGGGGCCGCAATTCTTTCAGTTTTTGATGGATTTTCGAAATTATTTCACTTTCTAGATCGGCTGATGTTGCAGATGTTAGATTCCAAGTTTCATCTGATTCCGAGAAGAATTAAAAATTGGTACCACGGACCACCCCTCCCCAGACCCACAATAATGAACCGACACTGGCAAAATTTAGCCCACCGCGTGCCCTCTTCAGTCCGCACACATTGGCGTATCAGATGACATCCTATGTTCGATATCTTCGGAGGAGATGTGTTATCAAGCACATGGGCCCAAATTGCAAACTTTGAGGGCCCGTAACTCTAGCATTTCTTCTCGGATTTCAAAAATCCTTTCCGGTATGAGTTTGTTTTCGTTCGGGAAATACATAAACTTAAATATATGAATGTCAATAAAAAATTTATTTTTCAAAAAATTTGCCCCCCACCCCAGTGTCAAAATATATGTCCGACCCTGTCAAATTTTCCTTCTCTGACTAAACTGACAACGGTCAACACGACTATGAAAACCACATGCAGTTATCTGGAATGATACAAGAGGACAACATAGTACAATCAAATAGAGGTTTGCCAACTATGGGCGGTAACTCCTCAGGGAAAGCGCGGACACAAGTTCTGATGCCCGTGGGCAGTAGGGCATATCGAGATGTGCATACAGTCCAATTTTCGATGCTCTGCTCCTTATAATTTCCGAGATAATCAAATGACATTTTTTCAGATAAAGGGAGATAACTCCTCGGGGAAAACGCGGACAATATTCGTTATGCGACGATGGCATACAACTCTTTGATCCCAAGATACGTGCCAAGTTTTAGTTTGCTACTCCTGTTACTTTTCGAGTAATAAGGGTTGCAAAAGTGTCCAGTATAATAATAATGAAAAATAATCGAAAAAGGGCCATAACTCTGTTAAAAGATATTGGACCAACATCCGGATACCATTATTTTTAGTAGACCTTAGATGCCTTCATTCGCTAGAGATTTCGCGGTCCTCCTCCCATTAGTTTCTGAGTATTTCCAATTAAACAGAAAACGGCCGCAGTTGAAAAACAATATACTTCCTTGGTTACACCATGGAAGTATAATAATAGGAACAATCATGAGTGAAAAGAATCGCAGTTTATGGACGGAAAATATAAAGTATGGTGATTATATGTTGTCCTAACATGTGTAGGTTGATCTCAAGTGTTTGGACGTGACCCCACCCCTGCCTCGAAATTGGGTGACGGGATTGGGAAAACATCAACCCCTGGCACAAAATGCTAAGTTTGAGGCCCCGTAACTCCGTTAGTTTCCAACGGATTTTAAAATTGTTTCCATTTTTGTGATTTGCTGCTAACATAGATTACATAGTATAAATTTCATCTGATTTGGAGACGGATAACACTTTGATTATTGGAAATCATATGGGCCCAAATTAAAACTTGGACGGCCAAAATCTCCGCCATTTTTCAACGGATTTACGATCTGTTTTCAGCTTCCAGATCGGCTGATGTTGCAAATGTTATATTCCAAGTTTAATCCGATTCCGAGAAGAATTAAAAATTGGTACCACGGACCACCCCTCCCCAGACCCACAATACTGAACCGACACTGGACAAATTTGGCCCACCGCGTGCCGTCTTCAGTCCGTACGCATTTTCGTATCAGATGACATCCTATGTTCGATATCTTCGGAGGAGATGTGTTATCAAGCACACGGGCCCAAAATTGCAAAGTTTGAGGGGCCGCAATTCTTTCAGTTTTTGATGGATTTTCGAAATTATTTCACTTTCTAGATCGGCTGATGTTGCAGATGTTAGATTCCAAGTTTCATCTGATTCCGAGAAGAATTAAAAATTGGTACCACGGACCACCCCTCCCCAGACCCACAATAATGAACCGACACTGGCAAAATTTAGCCCACCGCGTGCCCTCTTCAGTCCGCACACATTGGCGTATCAGATGACATCCTATGTTCGATATCTTCGGAGGAGATGTGTTATCAAGCACATGGGCCCAAATTGCAAACTTTGAGGGCCCGTAACTCTAGCATTTCTTCTCGGATTTCAAAAATCCTTTCCGGTATGAGTTTGTTTTCGTTCGGGAAATACATAAACTTAAATATATGAATGTCAATAAAAAATTTATTTTTCAAAAAATTTGCCCCCCACCCCAGTGTCAAAATATATGTCCGACCCTGTCAAATTTTCCTTCTCTGACTAAACTGACAACGGTCAACACGACTATGAAAACCACATGCAGTTATCTGGAATGATACAAGAGGACAACATAGTACAATCAAATAGAGGTTTGCCAACTATGGGCGGTAACTCCTCAGGGAAAGCGCGGACACAAGTTCTGATGCCCGTGGGCAGTAGGGCATATCGAGATGTGCATACAGTCCAATTTTCGATGCTCTGCTCCTTATAATTTCCGAGATAATCAAATGACATTTTTTCAGATAAAGGGAGATAACTCCTCGGGGAAAACGCGGACAATATTCGTTATGCGACGATGGCATACAACTCTTTGATCCCAAGATACGTGCCAAGTTTTAGTTTGCTACTCCTGTTACTTTTCGAGTAATAAGGGTTGCAAAAGTGTCCAGTATAATAATAATGAAAAATAATCGAAAAAGGGCCATAACTCTGTTAAAAGATATTGGACCAACATCCGGATACCATTATTTTTAGTAGACCTTAGATGCCTTCATTCGCTAGAGATTTCGCGGTCCTCCTCCCATTAGTTTCTGAGTATTTCCAATTAAACAGAAAACGGCCGCAGTTGAAAAACAATATACTTCCTTGGTTACACCATGGAAGTATAATAATAGGAACAATCATGAGTGAAAAGAATCGCAGTTTATGGACGGAAAATATAAAGTATGGTGATTATATGTTGTCCTAACATGTGTAGGTTGATCTCAAGTGTTTGGACGTGACCCCACCCCTGCCTCGAAATTGGGTGACGGGATTGGGAAAACATCAACCCCTGGCACAAAATGCTAAGTTTGAGGCCCCGTAACTCCGTTAGTTTCCAACGGATTTTAAAATTGTTTCCATTTTTGTGATTTGCTGCTAACATAGATTACATAGTATAAATTTCATCTGATTTGGAGACGGATAACACTTTGATTATTGGAAATCATATGGGCCCAAATTAAAACTTGGACGGCCAAAATCTCCGCCATTTTTCAACGGATTTACGATCTGTTTTCAGCTTCCAGATCGGCTGATGTTGCAAATGTTATATTCCAAGTTTAATCCGATTCCGAGAAGAATTAAAAATTGGTACCACGGACCACCCCTCCCCAGACCCACAATACTGAACCGACACTGGACAAATTTGGCCCACCGCGTGCCGTCTTCAGTCCGTACGCATTTTCGTATCAGATGACATCCTATGTTCGATATCTTCGGAGGAGATGTGTTATCAAGCACACGGGCCCAAAATTGCAAAGTTTGAGGGGCCGCAATTCTTTCAGTTTTTGATGGATTTTCGAAATTATTTCACTTTCTAGATCGGCTGATGTTGCAGATGTTAGATTCCAAGTTTCATCTGATTCCGAGAAGAATTAAAAATTGGTACCACGGACCACCCCTCCCCAGACCCACAATAATGAACCGACACTGGCAAAATTTAGCCCACCGCGTGCCCTCTTCAGTCCGCACACATTGGCGTATCAGATGACATCCTATGTTCGATATCTTCGGAGGAGATGTGTTATCAAGCACATGGGCCCAAATTGCAAACTTTGAGGGCCCGTAACTCTAGCATTTCTTCTCGGATTTCAAAAATCCTTTCCGGTATGAGTTTGTTTTCGTTCGGGAAATACATAAACTTAAATATATGAATGTCAATAAAAAATTTATTTTTCAAAAAATTTGCCCCCCACCCCAGTGTCAAAATATATGTCCGACCCTGTCAAATTTTCCTTCTCTGACTAAACTGACAACGGTCAACACGACTATGAAAACCACATGCAGTTATCTGGAATGATACAAGAGGACAACATAGTACAATCAAATAGAGGTTTGCCAACTATGGGCGGTAACTCCTCAGGGAAAGCGCGGACACAAGTTCTGATGCCCGTGGGCAGTAGGGCATATCGAGATGTGCATACAGTCCAATTTTCGATGCTCTGCTCCTTATAATTTCCGAGATAATCAAATGACATTTTTTCAGATAAAGGGAGATAACTCCTCGGGGAAAACGCGGACAATATTCGTTATGCGACGATGGCATACAACTCTTTGATCCCAAGATACGTGCCAAGTTTTAGTTTGCTACTCCTGTTACTTTTCGAGTAATAAGGGTTGCAAAAGTGTCCAGTATAATAATAATGAAAAATAATCGAAAAAGGGCCATAACTCTGTTAAAAGATATTGGACCAACATCCGGATACCATTATTTTTAGTAGACCTTAGATGCCTTCATTCGCTAGAGATTTCGCGGTCCTCCTCCCATTAGTTTCTGAGTATTTCCAATTAAACAGAAAACGGCCGCAGTTGAAAAACAATATACTTCCTTGGTTACACCATGGAAGTATAATAATAGGAACAATCATGAGTGAAAAGAATCGCAGTTTATGGACGGAAAATATAAAGTATGGTGATTATATGTTGTCCTAACATGTGTAGGTTGATCTCAAGTGTTTGGACGTGACCCCACCCCTGCCTCGAAATTGGGTGACGGGATTGGGAAAACATCAACCCCTGGCACAAAATGCTAAGTTTGAGGCCCCGTAACTCCGTTAGTTTCCAACGGATTTTAAAATTGTTTCCATTTTTGTGATTTGCTGCTAACATAGATTACATAGTATAAATTTCATCTGATTTGGAGACGGATAACACTTTGATTATTGGAAATCATATGGGCCCAAATTAAAACTTGGACGGCCAAAATCTCCGCCATTTTTCAACGGATTTACGATCTGTTTTCAGCTTCCAGATCGGCTGATGTTGCAAATGTTATATTCCAAGTTTAATCCGATTCCGAGAAGAATTAAAAATTGGTACCACGGACCACCCCTCCCCAGACCCACAATACTGAACCGACACTGGACAAATTTGGCCCACCGCGTGCCGTCTTCAGTCCGTACGCATTTTCGTATCAGATGACATCCTATGTTCGATATCTTCGGAGGAGATGTGTTATCAAGCACACGGGCCCAAAATTGCAAAGTTTGAGGGGCCGCAATTCTTTCAGTTTTTGATGGATTTTCGAAATTATTTCACTTTCTAGATCGGCTGATGTTGCAGATGTTAGATTCCAAGTTTCATCTGATTCCGAGAAGAATTAAAAATTGGTACCACGGACCACCCCTCCCCAGACCCACAATAATGAACCGACACTGGCAAAATTTAGCCCACCGCGTGCCCTCTTCAGTCCGCACACATTGGCGTATCAGATGACATCCTATGTTCGATATCTTCGGAGGAGATGTGTTATCAAGCACATGGGCCCAAATTGCAAACTTTGAGGGCCCGTAACTCTAGCATTTCTTCTCGGATTTCAAAAATCCTTTCCGGTATGAGTTTGTTTTCGTTCGGGAAATACATAAACTTAAATATATGAATGTCAATAAAAAATTTATTTTTCAAAAAATTTGCCCCCCACCCCAGTGTCAAAATATATGTCCGACCCTGTCAAATTTTCCTTCTCTGACTAAACTGACAACGGTCAACACGACTATGAAAACCACATGCAGTTATCTGGAATGATACAAGAGGACAACATAGTACAATCAAATAGAGGTTTGCCAACTATGGGCGGTAACTCCTCAGGGAAAGCGCGGACACAAGTTCTGATGCCCGTGGGCAGTAGGGCATATCGAGATGTGCATACAGTCCAATTTTCGATGCTCTGCTCCTTATAATTTCCGAGATAATCAAATGACATTTTTTCAGATAAAGGGAGATAACTCCTCGGGGAAAACGCGGACAATATTCGTTATGCGACGATGGCATACAACTCTTTGATCCCAAGATACGTGCCAAGTTTTAGTTTGCTACTCCTGTTACTTTTCGAGTAATAAGGGTTGCAAAAGTGTCCAGTATAATAATAATGAAAAATAATCGAAAAAGGGCCATAACTCTGTTAAAAGATATTGGACCAACATCCGGATACCATTATTTTTAGTAGACCTTAGATGCCTTCATTCGCTAGAGATTTCGCGGTCCTCCTCCCATTAGTTTCTGAGTATTTCCAATTAAACAGAAAACGGCCGCAGTTGAAAAACAATATACTTCCTTGGTTACACCATGGAAGTATAATAATAGGAACAATCATGAGTGAAAAGAATCGCAGTTTATGGACGGAAAATATAAAGTATGGTGATTATATGTTGTCCTAACATGTGTAGGTTGATCTCAAGTGTTTGGACGTGACCCCACCCCTGCCTCGAAATTGGGTGACGGGATTGGGAAAACATCAACCCCTGGCACAAAATGCTAAGTTTGAGGCCCCGTAACTCCGTTAGTTTCCAACGGATTTTAAAATTGTTTCCATTTTTGTGATTTGCTGCTAACATAGATTACATAGTATAAATTTCATCTGATTTGGAGACGGATAACACTTTGATTATTGGAAATCATATGGGCCCAAATTAAAACTTGGACGGCCAAAATCTCCGCCATTTTTCAACGGATTTACGATCTGTTTTCAGCTTCCAGATCGGCTGATGTTGCAAATGTTATATTCCAAGTTTAATCCGATTCCGAGAAGAATTAAAAATTGGTACCACGGACCACCCCTCCCCAGACCCACAATACTGAACCGACACTGGACAAATTTGGCCCACCGCGTGCCGTCTTCAGTCCGTACGCATTTTCGTATCAGATGACATCCTATGTTCGATATCTTCGGAGGAGATGTGTTATCAAGCACACGGGCCCAAAATTGCAAAGTTTGAGGGGCCGCAATTCTTTCAGTTTTTGATGGATTTTCGAAATTATTTCACTTTCTAGATCGGCTGATGTTGCAGATGTTAGATTCCAAGTTTCATCTGATTCCGAGAAGAATTAAAAATTGGTACCACGGACCACCCCTCCCCAGACCCACAATAATGAACCGACACTGGCAAAATTTAGCCCACCGCGTGCCCTCTTCAGTCCGCACACATTGGCGTATCAGATGACATCCTATGTTCGATATCTTCGGAGGAGATGTGTTATCAAGCACATGGGCCCAAATTGCAAACTTTGAGGGCCCGTAACTCTAGCATTTCTTCTCGGATTTCAAAAATCCTTTCCGGTATGAGTTTGTTTTCGTTCGGGAAATACATAAACTTAAATATATGAATGTCAATAAAAAATTTATTTTTCAAAAAATTTGCCCCCCACCCCAGTGTCAAAATATATGTCCGACCCTGTCAAATTTTCCTTCTCTGACTAAACTGACAACGGTCAACACGACTATGAAAACCACATGCAGTTATCTGGAATGATACAAGAGGACAACATAGTACAATCAAATAGAGGTTTGCCAACTATGGGCGGTAACTCCTCAGGGAAAGCGCGGACACAAGTTCTGATGCCCGTGGGCAGTAGGGCATATCGAGATGTGCATACAGTCCAATTTTCGATGCTCTGCTCCTTATAATTTCCGAGATAATCAAATGACATTTTTTCAGATAAAGGGAGATAACTCCTCGGGGAAAACGCGGACAATATTCGTTATGCGACGATGGCATACAACTCTTTGATCCCAAGATACGTGCCAAGTTTTAGTTTGCTACTCCTGTTACTTTTCGAGTAATAAGGGTTGCAAAAGTGTCCAGTATAATAATAATGAAAAATAATCGAAAAAGGGCCATAACTCTGTTAAAAGATATTGGACCAACATCCGGATACCATTATTTTTAGTAGACCTTAGATGCCTTCATTCGCTAGAGATTTCGCGGTCCTCCTCCCATTAGTTTCTGAGTATTTCCAATTAAACAGAAAACGGCCGCAGTTGAAAAACAATATACTTCCTTGGTTACACCATGGAAGTATAATAATCGAAAAAGGGCCATAACTCTGTCAAAAGATATTGGACCAACATCCGGATACCATTATTTTTAGTAGACCTTAGATGCCTTCATTCGCTAGAGATTTCGCGGTCCTCCTCCCATTAGTTTTTGAGTATTTCCAATTAAACAGAAAACGGCCGCAGTAGAAAAACAATATACTTCCTTGGTTACACCATGGAAGTATAATAATAGGGAAACTCATGAGTGGAAAGAATCGCAGTTTCGGGACGGAAAATATAAGTATTGTGAGTATATGTTGTCCTAACATGTGTAGGTTGATCTCAAGTGTTTGGACGTGACCCCACCCCTACCTCGAAAATGGGTGACGGGATTGGGAAAACATCAACCCTGGCACAAAATGCGAAGTTTGAGGGCCCGTAACTCCGTTAGTTTCCAACGGATTTTAAAATTGTTTTCAGTTTTGCGATCTGTCGCTGACCTAGATTGCACAACATAAATTTCATCTGATTCGAACCCGAATAACACTTTGGTTATTGGAAAGCATATGGCGCCAAATTCAAAATTGGATGGCCAAAATCTCCGCCATTTTCACGAGGATTTACGATCTGTTTTCAGCTTCGTGATCAACGTATATGGTAGATGTTACATTCCAAGTTTCATATGATTCGGAGAAGACTAACAAAATGGTACCACGGACTACCCCTCCCCTGACCCACAATACTGAACCGACACTGGCAAAATTTGGCCCACCGCGTGCCCTCTTCAGTCTGTACGTATTTTCGTATCAGATGACATCCTATGTTCGATATCTTCGGAGGAGATGTGTTATCAAGCACATGGGTCCAAAATTGCAAAGTTTGAGGGCCCGCAATTATGTCAGTTTTCGATGGATTTTCGAAATTCTTTCAATTTCGAGATCAACTGATGTTGGAGATGTTATATTCCAAGTTTCATCTGATTCGGAGAAGAATTAAAAATTGGTACCACGGACCACCCCTCCCCTGACCCACAATACTGAACCGACACTGGCAAAATTTGGCCCACCGCGTGCCCTCTTCAGTCCGTACGTATTTTCGTATCAGATGACATCCTATGTTCGATATCTTCGGAGGAGATGTGTTATCAAGCACATGGGTCCAAAATTGCAAAGTTTGAGGGCCCGCAATTATGTCAGTTTTCGATGGATTTTCGAAATTCTTTCAATTTCGAGATCGACTGATGTTGGAGATGTTATATTCCAAGTTTCATCTGATTCGGAGAAGAATTAAAAATTGGTACCACGGACCACCCCTCCCCAGACCCACAATAATGAACAGACACTGGCAAAATTTGGCCCACCGCGTGCTCTCTTCCGTCCGCACACGTTGGCGTATCAGATGATAGCCTATGTTCGATACCTTCGGAGGAGATGTGTTATCAAGCACATGGGCCCAAATTTCAAACTTTGAGGGCCCGTAACTCTTGCATTTCTTCTCGGATTTCAAAAATCCTTTCCGGTGTGAGTTTGTTTTCGTTCGGGAAATACATAAACTTAAATATATGAATGACAATCAAAATTTTATTTTTCAAAACATTTGCCCCCACCCCAGTGTCAAAATATATGTCCGACCCTGTCAAATTTTCCTTCTCTGACTAAACTGACAACGGTCAACACGACAATGAAAACCACATGCAGTTATCTGGAATGATACAAGAGGACAACAGAGTACAATCAAATAGAGGTTTGCCAACTATGGGCGGTAACTCCTCAGGGAAAGCGCGGACACAAGTGCTGATGCCCGTGGGCAGTAGGGCATATCGAGATGTGCATACAGTCCAATTTTCGATGCTCTGCTCCTTATAATTTCCGAGATAATAAAATGACATTTTTTCAGATAAAGGGAGATAACTCCTCGGGGAAAACGCGGACAATATTCGTTATGCGACGATGGCATACAACTCTTTGATCCCAAGATACGTACCAAGTTTTAGTGTGCTACTCCTGGTACTTTTCGAGTAATAAGGGTTGCAAAAGTGTCCAGTATAATAATAATGAAAAATAATCGAAAAAGGGCCATAACTCTGTCAAAAGATATTGGACCAACATCCGGATACCATTATTTTTAGTAGACCTTAGATGCCTTCATTCGCTAGAGATTTCGCGGTCCTCCTCCCATTAGTTTTTGAGTATTTCCAATTAAACAGAAAACGGCCGCAGTAGAAAAACAATATACTTCCTTGGTTACACCATGGAAGTATAATAATAGGGAAACTCATGAGTGGAAAGAATCGCAGTTTCGGGACGGAAAATATAAGTATTGTGAGTATATGTTGTCCTAACATGTGTAGGTTGATCTCAAGTGTTTGGACGTGACCCCACCCCTACCTCGAAAATGGGTGACGGGATTGGGAAAACATCAACCCTGGCACAAAATGCGAAGTTTGAGGGCCCGTAACTCCGTTAGTTTCCAACGGATTTTAAAATTGTTTTCAGTTTTGCGATCTGTCGCTGACCTAGATTGCACAACATAAATTTCATCTGATTCGAACCCGAATAACACTTTGGTTATTGGAAAGCATATGGCGCCAAATTCAAAATTGGATGGCCAAAATCTCCGCCATTTTCACGAGGATTTACGATCTGTTTTCAGCTTCGTGATCAACGTATATGGTAGATGTTACATTCCAAGTTTCATTATGATTCGGAGAAGACTAACAAAATGGTACCACGGACTACCCCTCCCCTGACCCACAATACTAAACCGACACTGGCAAAATTTGGCCCACCGCGTGCCCTCTTCAGTCTGTACGTATTTTCGTATCAGATGACATCCTATGTTCGATATCTTCGGAGGAGATGTGTTATCAAGCACATGGGTCCAAAATTGCAAAGTTTGAGGGCCCGCAATTATGTCAGTTTTCGATGGATTTTCGAAATTCTTTCAATTTCGAGATCAACTGATGTTGGAGATGTTATATTCCAAGTTTCATCTGATTCGGAGAAGAATTAAAAATTGGTACCACGGACCACCCCTCCCCTGACCCACAATACTGAACCGACACTGGCAAAATTTGGCCCACCGCGTGCCCTCTTCAGTCCGTACGTATTTTCGTATCAGATGACATCCTATGTTCGATATCTTCGGAGGAGATGTGTTATCAAGCACATGGGTCCAAAATTGCAAAGTTTGAGGGCCCGCAATTATGTCAGTTTTCGATGGATTTTCGAAATTCTTTCAATTTCGAGATCGACTGATGTTGGAGATGTTATATTCCAAGTTTCATCTGATTCGGAGAAGAATTAAAAATTGGTACCACGGACCACCCCTCCCCAGACCCACAATAATGAACAGACACTGGCAAAATTTGGCCCACCGCGTGCTCTCTTCCGTCCGCACACGTTGGCGTATCAGATGATAGCCTATGTTCGATACCTTCGGAGGAGATGTGTTATCAAGCACATGGGCCCAAATTTCAAACTTTGAGGGCCCGTAACTCTTGCATTTCTTCTCGGATTTCAAAAATCCTTTCCGGTGTGAGTTTGTTTTCGTTCGGGAAATACATAAACTTAAATATATGAATGACAATCAAAATTTTATTTTTCAAAACATTTGCCCCCACCCCAGTGTCAAAATATATGTCCGACCCTGTCAAATTTTCCTTCTCTGACTAAACTGACAACGGTCAACACGACAATGAAAACCACATGCAGTTATCTGGAATGATACAAGAGGACAACAGAGTACAATCAAATAGAGGTTTGCCAACTATGGGCGGTAACTCCTCAGGGAAAGCGCGGACACAAGTGCTGATGCCCGTGGGCAGTAGGGCATATCGAGATGTGCATACAGTCCAATTTTCGATGCTCTGCTCCTTATAATTTCCGAGATAATAAAATGACATTTTTTCAGATAAAGGGAGATAACTCCTCGGGGAAAACGCGGACAATATTCGTTATGCGACGATGGCATACAACTCTTTGATCCCAAGATACGTACCAAGTTTTAGTGTGCTACTCCTGGTACTTTTCGAGTAATAAGGGTTGCAAAAGTGTCCAGTATAATAATAATGAAAAATAATCGAAAAAGGGCCATAACTCTGTCAAAAGATATTGGACCAACATCCGGATACCATTATTTTTAGTAGACCTTAGATGCCTTCATTCGCTAGAGATTTCGCGGTCCTCCTCCCATTAGTTTTTGAGTATTTCCAATTAAACAGAAAACGGCCGCAGTAGAAAAACAATATACTTCCTTGGTTACACCATGGAAGTATAATAATAGGGAAACTCATGAGTGGAAAGAATCGCAGTTTCGGGACGGAAAATATAAGTATTGTGAGTATATGTTGTCCTAACATGTGTAGGTTGATCTCAAGTGTTTGGACGTGACCCCACCCCTACCTCGAAAATGGGTGACGGGATTGGGAAAACATCAACCCTGGCACAAAATGCGAAGTTTGAGGGCCCGTAACTCCGTTAGTTTCCAACGGATTTTAAAATTGTTTTCAGTTTTGCGATCTGTCGCTGACCTAGATTGCACAACATAAATTTCATCTGATTCGAACCCGAATAACACTTTGGTTATTGGAAAGCATATGGCGCCAAATTCAAAATTGGATGGCCAAAATCTCCGCCATTTTCACGAGGATTTACGATCTGTTTTCAGCTTCGTGATCAACGTATATGGTAGATGTTACATTCCAAGTTTCATATGATTCGGAGAAGACTAACAAAATGGTACCACGGACTACCCCTCCCCTGACCCACAATACTGAACCGACACTGGCAAAATTTGGCCCACCGCGTGCCCTCTTCAGTCTGTACGTATTTTCGTATCAGATGACATCCTATGTTCGATATCTTCGGAGGAGATGTGTTATCAAGCACATGGGTCCAAAATTGCAAAGTTTGAGGGCCCGCAATTATGTCAGTTTTCGATGGATTTTCGAAATTCTTTCAATTTCGAGATCAACTGATGTTGGAGATGTTATATTCCAAGTTTCATCTGATTCGGAGAAGAATTAAAAATTGGTACCACGGACCACCCCTCCCCTGACCCACAATACTGAACCGACACTGGCAAAATTTGGCCCACCGCGTGCCCTCTTCAGTCCGTACGTATTTTCGTATCAGATGACATCCTATGTTCGATATCTTCGGAGGAGATGTGTTATCAAGCACATGGGTCCAAAATTGCAAAGTTTGAGGGCCCGCAATTATGTCAGTTTTCGATGGATTTTCGAAATTCTTTCAATTTCGAGATCGACTGATGTTGGAGATGTTATATTCCAAGTTTCATCTGATTCGGAGAAGAATTAAAAATTGGTACCACGGACCACCCCTCCCCAGACCCACAATAATGAACAGACACTGGCAAAATTTGGCCCACCGCGTGCTCTCTTCCGTCCGCACACGTTGGCGTATCAGATGATATCCTATGTTCGATACCTTCGGAGGAGATGTGTTATCAAGCACATGGGCCCAAATTTCAAACTTTGAGGGCCCGTAACTCTTGCATTTCTTCTCGGATTTCAAAAATCCTTTCCGGTGTGAGTTTGTTTTCGTTCGGGAAATACATAAACTTAAATATATGAATGACAATCAAAATTTTATTTTTCAAAACATTTGCCCCCACCCCAGTGTCAAAATATATGTCCGACCCTGTCAAATTTTCCTTCTCTGACTAAACTGACAACGGTCAACACGACAATGAAAACCACATGCAGTTATCTGGAATGATACAAGAGGACAACAGAGTACAATCAAATAGAGGTTTGCCAACTATGGGCGGTAACTCCTCAGGGAAAGCGCGGACACAAGTGCTGATGCCCGTGGGCAGTAGGGCATATCGAGATGTGCATACAGTCCAATTTTCGATGCTCTGCTCCTTATAATTTCCGAGATAATAAAATGACATTTTTTCAGATAAAGGGAGATAACTCCTCGGGGAAAACGCGGACAATATTCGTTATGCGACGATGGCATACAACTCTTTGATCCCAAGATACGTACCAAGTTTTAGTGTGCTACTCCTGGTACTTTTCGAGTAATAAGGGTTGCAAAAGTGTCCAGTATAATAATAATGAAAAATAATCGAAAAAGGGCCATAACTCTGTCAAAAGATATTGGACCAACATCCGGATACCATTATTTTTAGTAGACCTTAGATGCCTTCATTCGCTAGAGATTTCGCGGTCCTCCTCCCATTAGTTTTTGAGTATTTCCAATTAAACAGAAAACGGCCGCAGTAGAAAAACAATATACTTCCTTGGTTACACCATGGAAGTATAATAATAGGGAAACTCATGAGTGGAAAGAATCGCAGTTTCGGGACGGAAAATATAAGTATTGTGAGTATATGTTGTCCTAACATGTGTAGGTTGATCTCAAGTGTTTGGACGTGACCCCACCCCTACCTCGAAAATGGGTGACGGGATTGGGAAAACATCAACCCTGGCACAAAATGCGAAGTTTGAGGGCCCGTAACTCCGTTAGTTTCCAACGGATTTTAAAATTGTTTTCAGTTTTGCGATCTGTCGCTGACCTAGATTGCACAACATAAATTTCATCTGATTCGAACCCGAATAACACTTTGGTTATTGGAAAGCATATGGCGCCAAATTCAAAATTGGATGGCCAAAATCTCCGCCATTTTCACGAGGATTTACGATCTGTTTTCAGCTTCGTGATCAACGTATATGGTAGATGTTACATTCCAAGTTTCATATGATTCGGAGAAGACTAACAAAATGGTACCACGGACTACCCCTCCCCTGACCCACAATACTGAACCGACACTGGCAAAATTTGGCCCACCGCGTGCCCTCTTCAGTCTGTACGTATTTTCGTATCAGATGACATCCTATGTTCGATATCTTCGGAGGAGATGTGTTATCAAGCACATGGGTCCAAAATTGCAAAGTTTGAGGGCCCGCAATTATGTCAGTTTTCGATGGATTTTCGAAATTCTTTCAATTTCGAGATCAACTGATGTTGGAGATGTTATATTCCAAGTTTCATCTGATTCGGAGAAGAATTAAAAATTGGTACCACGGACCACCCCTCCCCTGACCCACAATACTGAACCGACACTGGCAAAATTTGGCCCACCGCGTGCCCTCTTCAGTCCGTACGTATTTTCGTATCAGATGACATCCTATGTTCGATATCTTCGGAGGAGATGTGTTATCAAGCACATGGGTCCAAAATTGCAAAGTTTGAGGGCCCGCAATTATGTCAGTTTTCGATGGATTTTCGAAATTCTTTCAATTTCGAGATCGACTGATGTTGGAGATGTTATATTCCAAGTTTCATCTGATTCGGAGAAGAATTAAAAATTGGTACCACGGACCACCCCTCCCCAGACCCACAATAATGAACAGACACTGGCAAAATTTGGCCCACCGCGTGCTCTCTTCCGTCCGCACACGTTGGCGTATCAGATGATATCCTATGTTCGATACCTTCGGAGGAGATGTGTTATCAAGCACATGGGCCCAAATTTCAAACTTTGAGGGCCCGTAACTCTTGCATTTCTTCTCGGATTTCAAAAATCCTTTCCGGTGTGAGTTTGTTTTCGTTCGGGAAATACATAAACTTAAATATATGAATGACAATCAAAATTTTATTTTTCAAAACATTTGCCCCCACCCCAGTGTCAAAATATATGTCCGACCCTGTCAAATTTTCCTTCTCTGACTAAACTGACAACGGTCAACACGACAATGAAAACCACATGCAGTTATCTGGAATGATACAAGAGGACAACAGAGTACAATCAAATAGAGGTTTGCCAACTATGGGCGGTAACTCCTCAGGGAAAGCGCGGACACAAGTGCTGATGCCCGTGGGCAGTAGGGCATATCGAGATGTGCATACAGTCCAATTTTCGATGCTCTGCTCCTTATAATTTCCGAGATAATAAAATGACATTTTTTCAGATAAAGGGAGATAACTCCTCGGGGAAAACGCGGACAATATTCGTTATGCGACGATGGCATACAACTCTTTGATCCCAAGATACGTACCAAGTTTTAGTGTGCTACTCCTGGTACTTTTCGAGTAATAAGGGTTGCAAAAGTGTCCAGTATAATAATAATGAAAAATAATCGAAAAAGGGCCATAACTCTGTCAAAAGATATTGGACCAACATCCGGATACCATTATTTTTAGTAGACCTTAGATGCCTTCATTCGCTAGAGATTTCGCGGTCCTCCTCCCATTAGTTTTTGAGTATTTCCAATTAAACAGAAAACGGCCGCAGTAGAAAAACAATATACTTCCTTGGTTACACCATGGAAGTATAATAATAATAATAATAATAATAATAATAATAATAATAACAATGAAAAATAATCGCAAAAGGGCCATAACTCCGCCAAGAAACATTGGGCGGAAATCCGGATACCTTTATATGTAGTAAACCTTCGATGCCTACATTCGCTAGAGATTTCGCGTTCCTACTGCAATCAGTTTCTGAGTATTTCGAAATAAACGGAAAACGACCTCAGTAGAAAAACAATATACTTCCTTGGTTACACCATGGAAGTATAATAATAGGCCAAATCATGAGCTCAATGAATCGCAGTTAAGGGACGGAAAATATGAAGTAGGATGATTATATCTTTCCCTTAACATGTGTGGGTTGATCTCAAGTGTTTGGAAGTGACCCCACCCCTGCCTCGAAATTGGGTGACGGGATTGGGAAATAGTCAAACCCGGCCCAAAATGCGAATTTTGAGAGCCCGTAACTCCGTTATTTTCCAATGGATTTTAAAATTGTTTTGAGTATTGTGATCAGCTAGTTACATTGATTATTTTTTATAAATTTTGTCTCATTCAGAGACGAATAACATTTTGTTTATTAGAAAGAATACGGGCCCACATTCAAAGTTTGAGGGCCCAAATCTCCGCCATTTTTTAACGGATTTACGATCTGTTTTCAGTTTTATGATCAACGTATAAGGTAGATGTTATATACCAAGTTTCATATGATTCGGAGACGAACTAAATTTTGGTACCTCGGACCACCCCTCCCCTGACCCACAACACTGAACCGACACTTGCAAAATTTGGCACATCGCGTGCTCTCTTCAGATCGCGCGCACTGCGATATCAGATGACATCCTAAGTTTGAGATCTTCGGAGGAGATGAGGTCACAGGCACATGGGCCCAAATTTGCATTGTTTGAAGGACCGCAACTCCGTCATTTTTCAATGGATTTTCTAAATTGTTTCAGTTTCTAGATCGGTTGGCGGTGTAGATGTTACACTCCAAGTTTCATCTGATTCGGAGAAGAATAAAAAATTGGTACCCCGGACCGCCCCTCCCCTGATCCACAACACTTAACCGACACTGGCAAAATTTGGCACATCGCGTGCTCTCTTCGGACCGCACGCACTGGGATATCAGATGACATCCTAAGTTCGATATCTTCGGAGGAGATGTGAGCACAAGCACATGGGACCGACACTTGCAAACTTTGAGGGCCCGTAACTCTTGCATTTCTTCTCGGATTACAAAAATCCTTTCCGGTATGGGTTTGTTTTCGTTCATGGAATCTACATACTTAAATAGATGAATGTCAATAAAAAAAAAAAATTGCGAAAATTTTGCCCCCACCCCAGTGTAAAAATATATGGCCAACCCTGTCAAATTTTCTTCTTCGGACTAAGCTGACAACGGTCAACACGACTACAAAAACCAAATACAGTTATCTGGAATGATACGGGAGGACAACAGAGTACAATAAAATAGAGGTTTGCCAACTATGGGCGGTAACTCTTCAGGGAAAGCGCGGACACAAGTTTTTATGCCCGTGGGCAGTAGTGCATATCGAGATGTGCATACGGTCTAATTTTCGATGCTCTGCTTCTTATAATTTCCGAGATAATAAAATGACATTTTTTCAAATAAAGGGAGATAACTCCTCGGTGAAAGTGCGGACAAAATCGTTATGGGCCATAGGCATAGAACTCATGTACCCCAACCTACTTACCAAGTTTTAGTGTCCTACTTCTTGTACTTTTCGAGTAATAGTGATTACAAAAGTGTCAAGTATAATAATAAGAATAATAATAATAATAATAATAATAATAATAATAATAATAATAACAATGAAAAATAATCGCAAAAGGGCCATAACTCCGCCAAGAAACATTGGGCGGAAATCCGGATACCTTTATATGTAGTAAACCTTCGATGCCTACATTCGCTAGAGATTTCGCGTTCCTACTGCAATCAGTTTCTGAGTATTTCGAAATAAACGGAAAACGACCTCAGTAGAAAAACAATATACTTCCTTGGTTACACCATGGAAGTATAATAATAGGCCAAATCATGAGCTCAATGAATCGCAGTTAAGGGACGGAAAATATGAAGTAGGATGATTATATCTTTCCCTTAACATGTGTGGGTTGATCTCAAGTGTTTGGAAGTGACCCCACCCCTGCCTCGAAATTGGGTGACGGGATTGGGAAATAGTCAAACCCGGCCCAAAATGCGAATTTTGAGAGCCCGTAACTCCGTTATTTTCCAATGGATTTTAAAATTGTTTTGAGTATTGTGATCAGCTAGTTACATTGATTATTTTTTATAAATTTTGTCTCATTCAGAGACGAATAACATTTTGTTTATTAGAAAGAATACGGGCCCACATTCAAAGTTTGAGGGCCCAAATCTCCGCCATTTTTTAACGGATTTACGATCTGTTTTCAGTTTTATGATCAACGTATAAGGTAGATGTTATATACCAAGTTTCATATGATTCGGAGACGAACTAAATTTTGGTACCTCGGACCACCCCTCCCCTGACCCACAACACTGAACCGACACTTGCAAAATTTGGCACATCGCGTGCTCTCTTCAGATCGCGCGCACTGCGATATCAGATGACATCCTAAGTTTGAGATCTTCGGAGGAGATGAGGTCACAGGCACATGGGCCCAAATTTGCATTGTTTGAAGGACCGCAACTCCGTCATTTTTCAATGGATTTTCTAAATTGTTTCAGTTTCTAGATCGGTTGGCGGTGTAGATGTTACACTCCAAGTTTCATCTGATTCGGAGAAGAATAAAAAATTGGTACCCCGGACCGCCCCTCCCCTGATCCACAACACTTAACCGACACTGGCAAAATTTGGCACATCGCGTGCTCTCTTCGGACCGCACGCACTGGGATATCAGATGACATCCTAAGTTCGATATCTTCGGAGGAGATGTGAGCACAAGCACATGGGACCGACACTTGCAAACTTTGAGGGCCCGTAACTCTTGCATTTCTTCTCGGATTACAAAAATCCTTTCCGGTATGGGTTTGTTTTCGTTCATGGAATCTACATACTTAAATAGATGAATGTCAATAAAAAAAAAAAATTGCGAAAATTTTGCCCCCACCCCAGTGTAAAAATATATGGCCAACCCTGTCAAATTTTCTTCTTCGGACTAAGCTGACAACGGTCAACACGACTACAAAAACCAAATACAGTTATCTGGAATGATACGGGAGGACAACAGAGTACAATAAAATAGAGGTTTGCCAACTATGGGCGGTAACTCTTCAGGGAAAGCGCGGACACAAGTTTTTATGCCCGTGGGCAGTAGTGCATATCGAGATGTGCATACGGTCTAATTTTCGATGCTCTGCTTCTTATAATTTCCGAGATAATAAAATGACATTTTTTCAAATAAAGGGAGATAACTCCTCGGTGAAAGTGCGGACAAAATCGTTATGGGCCATAGGCATAGAACTCATGTACCCCAACCTACTTACCAAGTTTTAGTGTCCTACTTCTTGTACTTTTCGAGTAATAGTGATTACAAAAGTGTCAAGTATAATAATAAGAATAATAATAATAATAATAATAATAATAATAATAATAATAATAACAATGAAAAATAATCGCAAAAGGGCCATAACTCCGCCAAGAAACATTGGGCGGAAATCCGGATACCTTTATATGTAGTAAACCTTCGATGCCTACATTCGCTAGAGATTTCGCGTTCCTACTGCAATCAGTTTCTGAGTATTTCGAAATAAACGGAAAACGACCTCAGTAGAAAAACAATATACTTCCTTGGTTACACCATGGAAGTATAATAATAGGCCAAATCATGAGCTCAATGAATCGCAGTTAAGGGACGGAAAATATGAAGTAGGATGATTATATCTTTCCCTTAACATGTGTGGGTTGATCTCAAGTGTTTGGAAGTGACCCCACCCCTGCCTCGAAATTGGGTGACGGGATTGGGAAATAGTCAAACCCGGCCCAAAATGCGAATTTTGAGAGCCCGTAACTCCGTTATTTTCCAATGGATTTTAAAATTGTTTTGAGTATTGTGATCAGCTAGTTACATTGATTATTTTTTATAAATTTTGTCTCATTCAGAGACGAATAACATTTTGTTTATTAGAAAGAATACGGGCCCACATTCAAAGTTTGAGGGCCCAAATCTCCGCCATTTTTTAACGGATTTACGATCTGTTTTCAGTTTTATGATCAACGTATAAGGTAGATGTTATATACCAAGTTTCATATGATTCGGAGACGAACTAAATTTTGGTACCTCGGACCACCCCTCCCCTGACCCACAACACTGAACCGACACTTGCAAAATTTGGCACATCGCGTGCTCTCTTCAGATCGCGCGCACTGCGATATCAGATGACATCCTAAGTTTGAGATCTTCGGAGGAGATGAGGTCACAGGCACATGGGCCCAAATTTGCATTGTTTGAAGGACCGCAACTCCGTCATTTTTCAATGGATTTTCTAAATTGTTTCAGTTTCTAGATCGGTTGGCGGTGTAGATGTTACACTCCAAGTTTCATCTGATTCGGAGAAGAATAAAAAATTGGTACCCCGGACCGCCCCTCCCCTGATCCACAACACTTAACCGACACTGGCAAAATTTGGCACATCGCGTGCTCTCTTCGGACCGCACGCACTGGGATATCAGATGACATCCTAAGTTCGATATCTTCGGAGGAGATGTGAGCACAAGCACATGGGACCGACACTTGCAAACTTTGAGGGCCCGTAACTCTTGCATTTCTTCTCGGATTACAAAAATCCTTTCCGGTATGGGTTTGTTTTCGTTCATGGAATCTACATACTTAAATAGATGAATGTCAATAAAAAAAAAAAATTGCGAAAATTTTGCCCCCACCCCAGTGTAAAAATATATGGCCAACCCTGTCAAATTTTCTTCTTCGGACTAAGCTGACAACGGTCAACACGACTACAAAAACCAAATACAGTTATCTGGAATGATACGGGAGGACAACAGAGTACAATAAAATAGAGGTTTGCCAACTATGGGCGGTAACTCTTCAGGGAAAGCGCGGACACAAGTTTTTATGCCCGTGGGCAGTAGTGCATATCGAGATGTGCATACGGTCTAATTTTCGATGCTCTGCTTCTTATAATTTCCGAGATAATAAAATGACATTTTTTCAAATAAAGGGAGATAACTCCTCGGTGAAAGTGCGGACAAAATCGTTATGGGCCATAGGCATAGAACTCATGTACCCCAACCTACTTACCAAGTTTTAGTGTCCTACTTCTTGTACTTTTCGAGTAATAGTGATTACAAAAGTGTCAAGTATAATAATAAGAATAATAATAATAATAATAATAATAATAATAATAATAATAACAATGAAAAATAATCGCAAAAGGGCCATAACTCCGCCAAGAAACATTGGGCGGAAATCCGGATACCTTTATATGTAGTAAACCTTCGATGCCTACATTCGCTAGAGATTTCGCGTTCCTACTGCAATCAGTTTCTGAGTATTTCGAAATAAACGGAAAACGACCTCAGTAGAAAAACAATATTCTTCCTTGGTTACACCATGGAAGTATAATAATAGGCCAAATCATGAGCTCAATGAATCGCAGTTAAGGGACGGAAAATATGAAGTAGGATGATTATATCTTTCCCTTAACATGTGTGGGTTGATCTCAAGTGTTTGGAAGTGACCCCACCCCTGCCTCGAAATTGGGTGACGGGATTGGGAAATAGTCAAACCCGGCCCAAAATGCGAATTTTGAGAGCCCGTAACTCCGTTATTTTCCAATGGATTTTAAAATTGTTTTGAGTATTGTGATCAGCTAGTTACATTGATTATTTTTTATAAATTTTGTCTCATTCAGAGACGAATAACATTTTGTTTATTAGAAAGAATACGGGCCCACATTCAAAGTTTGAGGGCCCAAATCTCCGCCATTTTTTAACGGATTTACGATCTGTTTTCAGTTTTATGATCAACGTATAAGGTAGATGTTATATACCAAGTTTCATATGATTCGGAGACGAACTAAATTTTGGTACCTCGGACCACCCCTCCCCTGACCCACAACACTGAACCGACACTTGCAAAATTTGGCACATCGCGTGCTCTCTTCAGATCGCGCGCACTGCGATATCAGATGACATCCTAAGTTTGAGATCTTCGGAGGAGATGAGGTCACAGGCACATGGGCCCAAATTTGCATTGTTTGAAGGACCGCAACTCCGTCATTTTTCAATGGATTTTCTAAATTGTTTCAGTTTCTAGATCGGTTGGCGGTGTAGATGTTACACTCCAAGTTTCATCTGATTCGGAGAAGAATAAAAAATTGGTACCCCGGACCGCCCCTCCCCTGATCCACAACACTTAACCGACACTGGCAAAATTTGGCACATCGCGTGCTCTCTTCGGACCGCACGCACTGGGATATCAGATGACATCCTAAGTTCGATATCTTCGGAGGAGATGTGAGCACAAGCACATGGGACCGACACTTGCAAACTTTGAGGGCCCGTAACTCTTGCATTTCTTCTCGGATTACAAAAATCCTTTCCGGTATGGGTTTGTTTTCGTTCATGGAATCTACATACTTAAATAGATGAATGTCAATAAAAAAAAAAAATTGCGAAAATTTTGCCCCCACCCCAGTGTAAAAATATATGGCCAACCCTGTCAAATTTTCTTCTTCGGACTAAGCTGACAACGGTCAACACGACTACAAAAACCAAATACAGTTATCTGGAATGATACGGGAGGACAACAGAGTACAATAAAATAGAGGTTTGCCAACTATGGGCGGTAACTCTTCAGGGAAAGCGCGGACACAAGTTTTTATGCCCGTGGGCAGTAGTGCATATCGAGATGTGCATACGGTCTAATTTTCGATGCTCTGCTTCTTATAATTTCCGAGATAATAAAATGACATTTTTTCAAATAAAGGGAGATAACTCCTCGGTGAAAGTGCGGACAAAATCGTTATGGGCCATAGGCATAGAACTCATGTACCCCAACCTACTTACCAAGTTTTAGTGTCCTACTTCTTGTACTTTTCGAGTAATAGTGATTACAAAAGTGTCAAGTATAATAATAAGAATAATAATAATAATAATAATAATAATAATAATAATAATAATAACAATGAAAAATAATCGCAAAAGGGCCATAACTCCGCCAAGAAACATTGGGCGGAAATCCGGATACCTTTATATGTAGTAAACCTTCGATGCCTACATTCGCTAGAGATTTCGCGTTCCTACTGCAATCAGTTTCTGAGTATTTCGAAATAAACGGAAAACGACCTCAGTAGAAAAACAATATACTTCCTTGGTTACACCATGGAAGTATAATAATAGGCCAAATCATGAGCTCAATGAATCGCAGTTAAGGGACGGAAAATATGAAGTAGGATGATTATATCTTTCCCTTAACATGTGTGGGTTGATCTCAAGTGTTTGGAAGTGACCCCACCCCTGCCTCGAAATTGGGTGACGGGATTGGGAAATAGTCAAACCCGGCCCAAAATGCGAATTTTGAGAGCCCGTAACTCCGTTATTTTCCAATGGATTTTAAAATTGTTTTGAGTATTGTGATCAGCTAGTTACATTGATTATTTTTTATAAATTTTGTCTCATTCAGAGACGAATAACATTTTGTTTATTAGAAAGAATACGGGCCCACATTCAAAGTTTGAGGGCCCAAATCTCCGCCATTTTTTAACGGATTTACGATCTGTTTTCAGTTTTATGATCAACGTATAAGGTAGATGTTATATACCAAGTTTCATATGATTCGGAGACGAACTAAATTTTGGTACCTCGGACCACCCCTCCCCTGACCCACAACACTGAACCGACACTTGCAAAATTTGGCACATCGCGTGCTCTCTTCAGATCGCGCGCACTGCGATATCAGATGACATCCTAAGTTTGAGATCTTCGGAGGAGATGAGGTCACAGGCACATGGGCCCAAATTTGCATTGTTTGAAGGACCGCAACTCCGTCATTTTTCAATGGATTTTCTAAATTGTTTCAGTTTCTAGATCGGTTGGCGGTGTAGATGTTACACTCCAAGTTTCATCTGATTCGGAGAAGAATAAAAAATTGGTACCCCGGACCGCCCCTCCCCTGATCCACAACACTTAACCGACACTGGCAAAATTTGGCACATCGCGTGCTCTCTTCGGACCGCACGCACTGGGATATCAGATGACATCCTAAGTTCGATATCTTCGGAGGAGATGTGAGCACAAGCACATGGGACCGACACTTGCAAACTTTGAGGGCCCGTAACTCTTGCATTTCTTCTCGGATTACAAAAATCCTTTCCGGTATGGGTTTGTTTTCGTTCATGGAATCTACATACTTAAATAGATGAATGTCAATAAAAAAAAAAATTGCGAAAATTTTGCCCCCACCCCAGTGTAAAAATATATGGCCAACCCTGTCAAATTTTCTTCTTCGGACTAAGCTGACAACGGTCAACACGACTACAAAAACCAAATACAGTTATCTGGAATGATACGGGAGGACAACAGAGTACAATAAAATAGAGGTTTGCCAACTATGGGCGGTAACTCTTCAGGGAAAGCGCGGACACAAGTTTTTATGCCCGTGGGCAGTAGTGCATATCGAGATGTGCATACGGTCTAATTTTCGATGCTCTGCTTCTTATAATTTCCGAGATAATAAAATGACATTTTTTCAAATAAAGGGAGATAACTCCTCGGTGAAAGTGCGGACAAAATCGTTATGGGCCATAGGCATAGAACTCATGTACCCCAACCTACTTACCAAGTTTTAGTGTCCTACTTCTTGTACTTTTCGAGTAATAGTGATTACAAAAGTGTCAAGTATAATAATAAGAATAATAATAATAATAATAATAATAATAATAATAATAATAATAACAATGAAAAATAATCGCAAAAGGGCCATAACTCCGCCAAGAAACATTGGGCGGAAATCCGGATACCTTTATATGTAGTAAACCTTCGATGCCTACATTCGCTAGAGATTTCGCGTTCCTACTGCAATCAGTTTCTGAGTATTTCGAAATAAACGGAAAACGACCTCAGTAGAAAAACAATATACTTCCTTGGTTACACCATGGAAGTATAATTATGACCATTTTTAGCCTACATTTTACCTTAATTTAAATTACTCATATTGCTAAACAACAATATTGATGGCACATGGAAACTTCTCAAATACAGGCCCCTTGGGAAAATACTAAACTACCAATATAGACGATACCACTGGTATAGACTATATATTTATTGGTATTTTAGTATTTACCCCAGGGGCCTGTGTTCTCAATAAGAAAATGGTCGCTAATAATATTTATATTTCAAATAAATATTCTCACACTAGATATTTATCTTCATGTTTATACGTGTTAATATATGTAAATGTTTCTGTATGTGTGTTGCTATTGTGATGCTAGGATTCTAGGAACAATATCCAGCCAATAATCAACGCAAGAAATTTTCTTTCCCCATCCACCCAGCATAATGAACAGATGAACTTGAAATTCTAGAAATAGTCAAGTACCGGTATCATCTCAAAAGGTTATTGATGCTTTCAGATCTTCCATCTTCCAAAAAGAGGTCAACAGCAAAGGAGTCAACATTGTGGCCCACCATACGTTTACTGCTTGGGTCTGAACTACAATTTACGACTGAAGGGGTCACTCATAGTACGACTAAAGGGGTCACTAAAATTTACATAGTACAACTGAATGGGTCACTCATAGTACGACTGAAATGGGTCACTTTACAATTTACATAGTACGACTGAAGAGGTCACTCTACAATTTATATAGTACGACTGAAGGGGTCACCCATAGTACGACCGAAGGGGTCACTCTACAATTTCCATAGTACGACTGAAGGGGTCACTACAATTTACATAGTACGACATACGGCCTCTCCTAATATTGATCTCACTTCGCCTCACATGACACCATATCCGACCACTAAGCGTCCCGTAACACCCATAGTACGACTGAATGGGTCACTCTTCAATTTACATAGTACGACTGAAGGGGTCACTCTACAATTTACATAGTACGACTCAATGGGTCACTCATAGTACGACTGAATGGGTCACTTATAGCACGACTGAATGGGTCACTCTACACTTTACAAAGTACGACTGAATGGGTCACTCATAGTACGACTGAAGGGGTCACTTTACAATTTACATAGTACGACTGAAGGGGTCACTCTACAATTTACATAGTACGACTGAAGGGGTCACCCATATTACGACTGAAGGGGTCACTCTACAATTTACATAGTACGACTGAAGGGGTCACTTATAGTACGACTGAAGGGGTCACTCTACAGTTTACATAATTCGACTGAAGGGGTCACTCTAAAATGTTCATAGCTAGACTGAATGGGTCACTTATAGTATGACTGAAGGGGTCACTTTACAATTTACATAGTACGACTGAAGGGGTCACTCATAGTACGACTGAATGGGTCACTCATAGTACGACTGAAGGGGTCACTTTACAATTTACATAGAACGACTGAAGGGGTAACTCTACAATTTACATAGTACGACTGAAGGGGTCACACATAGTACGACTGAAGGTGTCACTCTACAATGTGCATAGTACGACTGAAGTGGTCACTTATAGTACGACTGAATGTGTCACTCTACAATTTACATAGTACGACTGAATGGGTCACCCATAGTACGACTGAAGGGGTCACTCTACAGTTTACATAATACGACTGAAGGGGTCACTCTACAATTTTCATAGCTAGACTGAAGGGGTCACTTATAGTATGACTGAAGGGGTCACTCTACAATTTACATATAGTACGACTGAAGGGGGTCACTCTACAATTTACATAGAACGACTGAAGGGGTAACTCTACAATTTACATAGTACGACTGAATGGGTCACTCTACAATTTACATAGTACGACTGAAGGGTCACCCATAGTACGACTGAGGGGGTCTCTCTACAATTTACATAGTACGACTGAAGGGGTCACTCATAGTACGACTGAAGGAGTCGCTCTCAGTAAGACTGAATGGGTCACTCTTAGTACGACTAAAGGGGTCACTCTCACACAAAAAATAACAGAAGGGCCACACCAGGATTTATCAGAGTATAATGCATGTGGGGTACACAATGCCTTTACTTTGAATTTACAATGGTATGTCCTTTTGCATGGCTGTTACTAGAGTATATCATATTTACCTGGCTTTGACCAGAGTATTTTCTCACGGGCATGAGCGATAACTCTATCTCACAATAGCAAATTTCGCAGCTGATGTGTTTTCTGTCTCTTGTGTTCGTTATATTATAATCAGTGGAAACAAGTGGATTCGGTGTCACAGTCAAAAATCAACAGAATAGGACAATAAATGTGCCTAATGCAATATACATAGTTACTACAGTATACATTACGTATCCTGATATATCAGGTTGTCTCGACCAATCCAGAATGTCGTCTCTCATTGGCGGAGGCTTGTGGTTGTTCCATGTTAAGTTTGGTGACGATGAGTATGAGTGATGTGGCATGTACATGTAGGCGATTAACCACACACCCCTCACCAAACTTCATGTGGATCTTCAGGGTGACCTCTAGATGGGAGCTATCTATTTTTCCCGAAATTCGTTAGAAAACATGGCCGCCATCAGCCATCTTGGATTTCAAATTTGGATCCATTGGCACACCCGGCAGCCCACATTTATCGGAACAAATATTTTAAAACTTTATACAGGCGTGTTTTGGGTCACCTCTGGGGATATCAAATGTTTCCGAATTTCATTGAAAGCATTTCCGCCATTTTGGATTTAAAACTTTGTATGACTAAATGATTTGGCACACAATACAGACCACATCCTTTATATAATCCTTACTGAACTTCATATGGATCTTATGGGAGATGGGAGCCACCAAAAATGTCATTGAAAAACATGGGAGGTATCCAATTATTACGAAATTCATGAAAAGAAAACATGGCCGCTAGCAGGATTTCATTCGCACACATGCATCCCTCATTTATTGGTGAAATGTTTTAAATGAAAATAGTATCATCTACAGAATACAAGCCCATTGCGTACATTATTGTAACTTTTTGACTTTCCTTCTGCTATAGGAGTCTTTTATCATTCTATTGAGAGCTCAGCATGAAATTAACACCTCCCAACGTTGAGCTACAGTGTCATTGACACTTTCATTTGAACTTATTATCTAATCATTTCCGAAGGGAACTACTCGTCAATGATTATTTAGTATATAAAGGGTTAATAATTGACTGGTCATCGCTCAGTGGATGATTCGGTTCTTGCTAACACTTCCATGACTGGGGCTCCTTGAAATTTTGCAAAAACCTGTGCCAACTCTTTTATATATGCGAGTCTCCTACTGGTAGCCTCGCATATAAAAGAGAATAAATTGGCCTAATAATATTGACCAAGAATCCAACCAACCACAAGCCTCTGCCAATGAGACGACAATCTGGATTGGTCGAGACATAACCTGATATATCGGGATAATAACCTGATATATCAGGATAATAACCTGATATATCAGGATACGTAACCTGATATATCAGGATAATGACCTGATATATCAGGATACGTAACCTGATATATCAGGATAATAACCTGATATATCAGGATACGTAATCTGATATATCAGGATAATAACCTGATATATCAGGATACTAACCTGATATATCAGGATACGTAACCTGATATATCAGGATACTAACTGAAGAGGAGGTGGCGGTTCCAGGCCGCCGTAGACTGTTGTCCTTTTGACGCAAAACGTCACATACGAGAAATATTGTCACATGGAAAGCTGACATATCACCGGAGAACTATACTTCATTTATAACAATCTAGTAACAATCACCGATAGCTCAACAATCAGTTGTTTTCTTGTTGCTCTCTTTTGTGAGAAAGGTGTTAATGTCTTGGGTGTGATAACGTTAACTCAGCGATGTATATATAGGTCCATGGTTAACTCTATGAACAAAATGTCAACAACATTGATTTTTGAAGGGTAGTAAGTAACTAAGTCATAACACAATGAAAAATCCAACAAAAATAAAGATATGCACTCCATAGTGAATTCCCCATGGAGGTGCTTGCGGCTTGCCAGATCCTCAGCTGCACCCCACCCGTGCCCAATCAAATTAAAAATTTGGCCAGAACCTCCCCTAGAGATGCTTGTCAGATCATTGGCCTCACCCGTAATCCAATCAAATTGATAATTTGGGCAGTTAATGCACATTGAAGAATCCTACTGAGGCTAGAGAACTTAATTCATAGTCATGCTGGCAGCATTTATCATACTATTCCCTCCACACCATTGCCGCACAGTGTAACCAACATTGATTTTTGCAGGGCAGTGGCATTT
This sequence comes from Siphonodentalium dalli, assembly GCA_032622095.1. NCBI lineage: Eukaryota > Metazoa > Mollusca > Scaphopoda > Gadilida > Siphonodentaliidae > Siphonodentalium > Siphonodentalium dalli. Next base: position 37,638,673 of record CP136068.1, read on the forward strand.
ACTAAGCCATAACACACTCAAAATGCTAGCCAAAAAAAAATTAAAACAAAATAAATATGCATTCCATAGCCAATTGGATTACCAATCATATAATATGGCACCTGAGTTAATGGAAGCTAATGAAAATTTCTTTGTTTTTTTTATGCAATAGACTACCTATTCAGATGATTATTACCTTAAAACAATTAGTAACATGGAATACAGACTTGTCCAACATTAATGCCAATATTTATTGTGTATTGTTATTTATTTGTTTTCCAAAATGTATAAATTGTTACACAATCAAAGCAAAGTTCGATCAAAATGGCGGCCACTGTAACACAAGTCAAACGAAATTTATTTAATTTATAGTTGACAAAATTTCACCTGAAACTCAATTACAATTGTTCACTTAACTATTTTAAAGAGAACAGTATGTTGTTTATCCAACAATTTATATAATTTATAATTTTATATGTCTTTTCAGCTATGCAAAAAGACACGTTTTGTTCGTTCACAGATTGGAAAACCGGAAGTGACCGGAACACTGTTGTCGCTAAAATTACCTTAACATCGAGGTAAAATTACCCAGGTAGAATTACTCTAGTAGACCCACCAAATAAATACATTACGGTAAAATACTGTTGGTGAAATGGGTCCATTTCACCAGAGTGAAAATTCATTGGTGTGTCTACACGTGTGTGCTTATAATATGGTGATGATTCACTAGACAATTATTTTTATAAGAGTAATAAATGTAACCCTGGTAAAATTACATCATTTTACCTGTTCCAATCACCAGAGGTTCAGAGTAAATACCAGAGTGTTTTCACCATGGTTTACCAGTGTTGTTTTTATAAGGGGGCATGTGCACATGTTTTGAAATCTTGATAGAACTGATAATTTAAAGAATAATTGTTCCAATGCATGAAAATTAAATCCTGTGACCCTTCAGCACATTTTCAAAACATGTGTACTCTTAGGCACTTTGTGTAAGAGTGACACACCCTTCATCCATGGTACGCCGGCAGAGCTTGTGTGGTTTTTAGTACGAATGACTCTAAGTATGTTAGAGTAGCTTCCGGTTTACTACGAAATTGAGAAAAACGTTGTATTTACGTTTTAGAAAGGATTTGTTTTCACGCGAATTGCGTGTAGTTTCGTCACTACATGTGTTGGTAATTTTTGTGTTGTCATAACACAATTATTAATTTCGAACTAGCGTAGTTTACAGAACAAGTATTTCTCTCAAAATGGTTTGTTATGACCCCCCAACTTCTAACAGTAACTTTAGTCAGTAACACTAACAGGTCAGGCACACGTATAAAAATTGCAAAATGGGCAACGTAGCTCGTTTTGACTATCATACTCATAGTTATTCTGTGTTTCTGTGTGGTTACGTCGTAAAAACCAGTTCTGGCGTGTTACGACGGTTGTGGATGCACTAGATGTTTTCCTGTAGATACTCATTAGTCATGGAACCACAGGTTTTGCCTTAAGTTTTGCCGTTTTGGTAGTTTTATATACCTTTTTCATGAAATTGAAAATGATATCACCACTGCTTAATAATGAGTACAGGTGTGTAAGAAATATCCGGTTGTAGATTAAATTTCTAGTGAGGAATTTGGAATTTCTTTCGTTATGATACTATTTACCCTATCGACGTTAATTAACCTGTCGCGCGTTCATACAAATATAATTAACACTAGCTTTACTTACAGTGTTCGTCTTACTAAAGATTCTTCCAAATATTAGAAAGAAACAAAACTTTTTTGCAAGCATTTACGATAATGCTTCTGTTGGTTAGGTACGCGCGTGACACCAGAAGTTTGTTCCAGTTAATGTTACCAACTTACCTTGACATAAATGGGACACACTAAAAGTTGTACTCCGAGTTTGAAATCGGTGAAAGGTGTAGTTGGTAATTTCACTTTCGTTGATTGTCGTTACTATAATGCCAATAATGTTGATTTCTTTTTGGTTTGTGATATTAAAGCTATGCCAATTACTAATAAAATAAATTAAAAAAATAATTTGTAAGTCTTATATTTCAACTGTTATCCACATTTATGTGAACCTTTTTAGGTCTTCTTAGGGTTTACAAGAGTTATCTATCCTGGCAACGCGCTAACCTGCAAGATAACCATCTGCCCCATTATGCGTGCATTTTGTTTAACTGTATATATAGTTATTACTTGCAGAAGTTGCAGTTATATCTCGTCGTTGATATTTGTAATGTTTATAAGTACCGTATGCAAAAATAATGGGAACTATTAAATAAAACGCGCGCTGAAAGGCGCAGACAATGGTCTGATATGTCGGCACATTTCCAGGATAAATAACTCTTGACAAACTTACGAAGACCACACTTTTCGCCTAACTTCTATTTTCAGTTACAATGAAAATACAAATAAAAAAGATAAATGACCCAGAATGACTGGAACATTTATATGGCTATGTTATAGATCCCAAACAAATATGACAAATTGAAATATATCGGTAAACAGCTCCATGCAAATTGGATTGTGAGAACTTTCCGAGCTGGGTAATCGAACAGCCCGGGTATAGCCTCTGTATAGCTAGTTCCCCAATCGAGTACAACCATAGTAATGGCGACATCTGTAACAGACGCAAGTTTTTAACAAATTTACTTCTTCAAAATACACATTTCAAGGAACGAGTGGTGTTCAAAGAAGGAAGTAATATATATCTTGATGATGTGAACTATATATAAAGCGTGTGTAGTACATAAATTGCACAAGTGTGTACATATAAATAATGTTTTAAAATTTCGTGATTTCTGCTACATAATTACTTATACACCTGTAGTTTATTTATTAGAATGGTGATATCATTTTCATGAAAAAGGTATATAAAACTACCAAAACCTGTGCTGGAACGCAGTTGTAGAGAACAGGCTATCTAAGAGTTTCCCGTCCAGCTGGTTCCAATCTTGAATCTATCTCGAATCTTCGCTCTTATAAACATTAAACACTGAAATTCTGAATGTTTGTATTCTTCTGTATTTATTTCAAGCCGGAGTTCAAAGTATTTTTCCTGATTTCGTATGAGATGCTGAGGATTTAGATGTTTCGTACGTATCCCTCCAGACAGCCAGATGTTTGTTTTTCTTGAGAATTTTAGGTCAGTTAGCATGTTTGTGACCACACCCTCAAATCTGCTTCTATAAACTTTTTTGATGAAACGGGCTGCTCTTCTTTGTATTTTCTCAAGTTTGTTGATGTTTTGTTTTTCGTATGGGTCCCATATTATATCAGCATATTCCATGGTTGATCTTACTAGTGATATATACCGGTACCTTAGCTTGCGTAGATCTTCTGAGCAATGCTTGAGATTTTGTTGGAGGAAGCTGAGCGTGTCATACTTTAATCTTTATTCATGTTGTCATAACACAATTATTAATTTCGAACTAGCGTAGTTTACAGAACAAGTATTTCTCTCAAAATGGTTTGTTATGACCCCCCAACTTCTAACAGTAACTTTAGTCAGTAACACTAACAGGTCAGGCACACGTATAAAAATTGCAAAATGGGCAACGTAGCTCGTTTTGACTATCATACTCATAGTTATTCTGTGTTTCTGTGTGGTTACATCGTAAAAACCAGTTCTGGCGTGTTACGACGGTTGTGGAGGCACTAGATGTTTTCCTGTAGATACTCATTAGTCATGGAACCACAGGTTTTGCCTTAAGTTTTGCCGTTTTGGTAGTTTTATATACCTTTTTCATGAAATGGAAAATGATATCACCACTGCTTAATAATGAGTACAGGTGTGTAAGAAATATCCGGTTGTAGATTAAATTTCTAGTGAGGAATTTGGAATTTCTTTCGTTATGATACTATTTACCCTATCGACGTTAATTAACCTGTCGCGCGTTCATACAAATATAATTAACACTAGCTTTACTTACAGTGTTCGTCTTACTAAAGATTCTTCCAAATATTAGAAAGAAACAAAACTTTTTTGCAAGCATTTACGATAATGCTTCTGTTGGTTAGGTACGCGCGTGACACCAGAAGTTTGTTCCAGTTAATGTTACCAACTTACCTTGACATAAATGGGACACACTAAAAGTTGTACTCCGAGTTTGAAATCGGTGAAAGGTGTAGTTGGTAATTTCACTTTCGTTGATTGTCGTTACTATAATGCCAATAATGTTGATTTCTTTTTGGTTTGTGATATTAAAGCTATGCCAATTACTAATAAAATAAATTAAAAAAATAATTTGTAAGTCTTATATTTCAACTGTTATCCACATTTATGTGAACCTTTTTAGGTCTTCTTAGGGTTTACAAGAGTTATCTATCCTGGCAACGCGCTAACCTGCAAGATAACCATCTGCCCCATTATGCGTGCATTTTGTTTAACTGTATATATAGTTATTACTTGCAGAAGTTGCAGTTATATCTCGTCGTTGATATTTGTAATGTTTATAAGTACCGTATGCAAAAATAATGGGAACTATTAAATAAAACGCGCGCTGAAAGGCGCAGACAATGGTCTGATATGTCGGCACATTTCCAGGATAAATAACTCTTGACAAACTTACGAAGACCACACTTTTCGCCTAACTTCTATTTTCAGTTACAATGAAAATACAAATAAAAAAGATAAATGACCCAGAATGACTGGAACATTTATATGGCTATGTTATAGATCCCAAACAAATATGACAAATTGAAATATATCGGTAAACAGCTCCATGCAAATTGGATTGTGAGAACTTTCCGAGCTGGGTAATCGAACAGCCCGGGTATAGCCTCTGTATAGCTAGTTCCCCAATCGAGTACAACCATAGTAATGGCGACATCTGTAACAGACGCAAGTTTTTAACAAATTTACTTCTTCAAAATACACATTTCAAGGAACGAGTGGTGTTCAAAGAAGGAAGTAATATATATCTTGATGATGTGAACTATATATAAAGCGTGTGTAGTACATAAATTGCACAAGTGTGTACATATAAATAATGTTTTAAAATTTCGTGATTTCTGCTACATAATTACTTATACACCTGTAGTTTATTTATTAGAATGGTGATATCATTTTCATGAAAAAGGTATATAAAACTACCAAAACCTGTGCTGGAACGCAGTTGTAGAGAACAGGCTATCTAAGAGTTTCCCGTCCAGCTGGTTCCAATCTTGAATCTATCTCGAATCTTCGCTCTTATAAACATTAAACACTGAAATTCTGAATGTTTGTATTCTTCTGTATTTATTTCAAGCCGGAGTTCAAAGTATTTTTCCTGATTTCGTATGAGATGCTGAGGATTTAGATGTTTCGTACGTATCCCTCCAGACAGCCAGATGTTTGTTTTTCTTGAGAATTTTAGGTCAGTTAGCATGTTTGTGACCACACCCTCAAATCTGCTTCTATAAACTTTTTTGATGAAACGGGCTGCTCTTCTTTGTATTTTCTCAAGTTTGTTGATGTTTTGTTTTTCGTATGGGTCCCATATTATATCAGCATATTCCATGGTTGATCTTACTAGTGATATATACCGGTACCTTAGCTTGCGTAGATCTTCTGAGCAATGCTTGAGATTTTGTTGGAGGAAGCTGAGCGTGTCATACTTTAATCTTTATTCATGTTGTCATAACACAATTATTAATTTCGAACTAGCGTAGTTTACAGAACAAGTATTTCTCTCAAAATGGTTTGTTATGACCCCCCAACTTCTAACAGTAACTTTAGTCAGTAACACTAACAGGTCAGGCACACGTATAAAAATTGCAAAATGGGCAACGTAGCTCGTTTTGACTATCATACTCATAGTTATTCTGTGTTTCTGTGTGGTTACATCGTAAAAACCAGTTCTGGCGTGTTACGACGGTTGTGGAGGCACTAGATGTTTTCCTGTAGATACTCATTAGTCATGGAACCACAGGTTTTGCCTTAAGTTTTGCCGTTTTGGTAGTTTTATATACCTTTTTCATGAAATGGAAAATGATATCACCACTGCTTAATAATGAGTACAGGTGTGTAAGAAATATCCGGTTGTAGATTAAATTTCTAGTGAGGAATTTGGAATTTCTTTCGTTATGATACTATTTACCCTATCGACGTTAATTAACCTGTCGCGCGTTCATACAAATATAATTAACACTAGCTTTACTTACAGTGTTCGTCTTACTAAAGATTCTTCCAAATATTAGAAAGAAACAAAACTTTTTTGCAAGCATTTACGATAATGCTTCTGTTGGTTAGGTACGCGCGTGACACCAGAAGTTTGTTCCAGTTAATGTTACCAACTTACCTTGACATAAATGGGACACACTAAAAGTTGTACTCCGAGTTTGAAATCGGTGAAAGGTGTAGTTGGTAATTTCACTTTCGTTGATTGTCGTTACTATAATGCCAATAATGTTGATTTCTTTTTGGTTTGTGATATTAAAGCTATGCCAATTACTAATAAAATAAATTAAAAAAATAATTTGTAAGTCTTATATTTCAACTGTTATCCACATTTATGTGAACCTTTTTAGGTCTTCTTAGGGTTTACAAGAGTTATCTATCCTGGCAACGCGCTAACCTGCAAGATAACCATCTGCCCCATTATGCGTGCATTTTGTTTAACTGTATATATAGTTATTACTTGCAGAAGTTGCAGTTATATCTCGTCGTTGATATTTGTAATGTTTATAAGTACCGTATGCAAAAATAATGGGAACTATTAAATAAAACGCGCGCTGAAAGGCGCAGACAATGGTCTGATATGTCGGCACATTTCCAGGATAAATAACTCTTGACAAACTTACGAAGACCACACTTTTCGCCTAACTTCTATTTTCAGTTACAATGAAAATACAAATAAAAAAGATAAATGACCCAGAATGACTGGAACATTTATATGGCTATGTTATAGATCCCAAACAAATATGACAAATTGAAATATATTGGTAAACAGCTCCATGCAAATTGGATTGTGAGAACTTTCCGAGCTGGGTAATCGAACAGCCCGGGTATAGGCTCTGTATAGCTAGTTCCCCAATCGAGTACAACCATAGTAATGGCGACATCTGTAACAGACGCAAGTTTTTAACAAATTTACTTCTTCAAAATACACATTTCAAGGAACGAGTGGTGTTCAAAGAAGGAAGTAATATATATCTTGATGATGTGAACTATATATAAAGCGTGTGTAGTACATAAATTGCACAAGTGTGTACATATAAATAATGTTTTAAAATTTCGTGATTTCTGCTACATAATTACTTATACACCTGTAGTTTATTTATTAGAATGGTGATATCATTTTCATGAAAAAGGTATATAAAACTACCAAAACCTGTGCTGGAACGCAGTTGTAGAGAACAGGCTATCTAAGAGTTTCCCGTCCAGCTGGTTCCAATCTTGAATCTATCTCGAATCTTCGCTCTTATAAACATTAAACACTGAAATTCTGAATGTTTGTATTCTTCTGTATTTATTTCAAGCCGGAGTTCAAAGTATTTTTCCTGATTTCGTATGAGATGCTGAGGATTTAGATGTTTCATACGTATCCCTCCAGACAGCCAGATGTTTGTTTTTCTTGAGAATTTTAGGTCAGTTAGCATGTTTGTGACCACACCCTCAAATCTGCTTCTATAAACTTTTTTGATGAAACGGGCTGCTCTTCTTTGTATTTTCTCAAGTTTGTCGATGTTTTGTTTTTCGTATGGGTCCCATATTATATCAGCATATTCCATGGTTGATCTTACTAGTGATATATACCGGTACCTTAGCTTGCGTAGATCTTCTGAGCAATGCTTGAGATTTTGTTGGAGGAAGCTGAGCGTGTCATACTTTAATCTTTATTCATAGCCCTATTGAGTTACATTTGTAATGTGATTTACACATCTCTTTAGATTTTGGGCATACCTCGACAAAGCGCTAATAGAATTGACTTTCATTATTTGTGTACCATTATCCCGTCTACAAAGAAACAATAAACTCAACCACTCACCATGGCTTTTATACCTTTTGAGCAATTCAAAATTAATCTGTTTTGGAGAATTTACCATTAGAAAGGGTAAGCAAGAATCATACAAATTTATATGTTTATCCAAGATGAACATCTTCATCCAAACTATCGGCAGTATCGCAAGATGCCGTTCGCAATGTCTTGACAATGCTGTTTCTATTGCTGTTGCAATAATGCTTTGATGGGAGTGATTTTTACTCCGACAGACAATGAGAACTGATTGCATGCATACTTACATGTATTGTCTGAGTATGAATACAGCTGTGGATCCCCTGTGTGTCAACCTGACCATCCGTTATGAAAAAAGATTGGCATGTCAAAATACTATTGAAATTACATACTACGGCACCAAACTTACGCGTTTCTGCGGTGCAACAGATGTGGAGAGATACATGTAGCAAAATGCTGGGATCTTAAGGGTTAACATGCCTCAGTCAAAGTGCACTGATTGGGACATGTTATGACATGTGAATCGGAGAATAATTATGATAACACGGTGTATTAAAATGCACAACTTAGTTGGCGAATGTCTTTGATCTTTGCGACATACTCATGACAATTTAACTTTCTAAGATAATCTGTCCAAGGATGTATAATCAAAGCATGTGTTCAAAGTTTGATTCGTTAAAAACAATCCTTTTTGGGAATGTATTTCAAATTTGTGTTCAAAGATAAGTTAAATGTGAGCACAGAAGTATGTTATGGGAAAATATACATGTACATTACTAAAGTAATTTGCAAAAGCTGCCAAGAAATTGGAAGATAAGGTCGCCACGGACTGGCGAGGGGGGGGGGGGGGGGGGGGGAGCAGGTTATTTACCCAAAAATTAATTCCCCACGGGTATATTGTTTGTTCATAATATATTTATGGTAGCTGTTATGTTATTTTTACGATATTTCAATACATGTATACCTTTACTATGAATTGCATGGTTTGAAATAAATACACCACCTAGTTTTGTCAAGGTTCACCAGAGGTCACAGCCGCTGACAGCCATATTGGATTTTACTCTTTGCATGACTAAATTCTTTGGCACACTCTACAGACCACATCCCTCATCCGATCATCACCAAACTTCATATTGGTCTTCAGGGTGACCACCAGATGGGAGCTATCCATATTTTGGAATTTCATTGGAAAACATGGCCGGCCATCTTGGACTTTACTATACTGTATATATATCTCTTCATGTTGACATCTAGTATTACTTAGACATTTAAACTTTCCACATTCCTAATAGCTCCATTGACTCTAACATAAGAAATTACCCCACTCCAAGTTGAGCTATACTCACTGCTATAGTGTCATTGGCACTTTTATTTTTCTCTAAATTCTGATGGATATATACGTACTTGACAGACAGGAGCATCACCATAAAATAATGAGTCTTGCCAATCTTACTTTTGTGAATGCATATTTTTTCTTCCAAATATTAGGGGTGCCACGATTAATCGTATAATCGATGAACCGTTGATAAAGCCGATAATCGATTACCATTTCCGTTGTCGATTAATATGCATTATTTATTTCGGACGTCGGAAAGTGCCAGGTATTATTGAATATGGTGTTTGTTTTACACAGTTTAATCTACAACGGAAGGGTTCACAACCTTTGATTGTGCATCAAAGAGATTCCGACAACATGAGTACTACTAATATATGTTGCAAACAGTGGGCAGTTAATTTGATGATACGACATGGTTACTCTTTGGGTCAATGTATATTCTACAAATTGACGGCACTGCTGCTTTGAACTTGTGGCAACATCGTTGTGTATTGCTACAAGAAAAATGGCACAATGTCTTGGAATGTGCCGACTGTCACCGGTTTCAATGAACTGAATGCACTCGCCCTTGAATCTGATTGGACCAATGGGGAAACGATTGACATTCTCTCGAAATCAGGGAACCTACGGCATCAGAGATGTTCTCCGCGATGTCATTTGCGAGTATACTTCATTTGCATGAGTATACTTAGATGTTACTAGTAAAGGCTATCACTTATCTTGTGGTGACTGCTGAATGAAACTCACTATTATCAATTACTTAACTTGTTCTGAGTCCTGATGTGGGTGGGGGCCCACCTTTGTGATTGTTATCCACACTCTGGAAGTTTGCTGAAACTTGTAGTTTCCGTAACATTAGATTCCTTTTTTTAGGAACCGCCTACTTTTATATTGTTAGTATGTTTGGCTATTCATAACACTGAAATTAATGGCTATGTTCCTTCTAATGAACTCACAATTATTATAACCATGACATCACCGAGAAATGTGCTGGTATAGAATACATTGTGCTCATTAGTCATTACCAGTGGTTTATGGTGCACATTATTAACGATAAATTACATCAGCCGAGTTTTTTAACCAACACCCAGCCAATACTGCCCAATAGGCCATATTACGGAATACTTCCACTGTTATTAATATTAGGTACGATTAATCAATTATAATCGATTATTGACGACCGATTATTGATTATCAAAATCAATAATCATGGCACCTCTACCAAATATCCCATATCTATCATGCTTTCATCATGCATATCATCACAATTTCCTACAGCACACCCTACAGGTCACATCCCTCATCAGATCATCACCAAACTTCATTGGCACACCCTGCAGCCCATATTTACTGGAGAATTGTTTTGAAAATTTGCAATGATAAATGAAACAAAATTAAAAGATATAATGCAGAATAGACTAACGTAATTCAGCATTGATATACTTTTTATTCGAAGTGATCGGAAATTTCATATTGACTGCATTGATTTAATGGGGTCATCACCCGTATACAGCGTGGTCACAGCGCATCCTCAACGCGTTATAAATGTAACAACTGCGATTCGTTGACTTTACAACCACGTTGCTGAAAGCCCATATTTGGACCCTATGTAAGAGTGCTGGAAGCCCATATCTGGCCTTTGGCAATGCCACTGTATTGCTTGTTTAGTTTAACCATTTAAATAGAGTTTGTCAGGTAATAGTTTTTACATATTGCTACATATATAATTAAATTGGGACTTTGTGAAGTTTGAATGAATGCCGACCGATAAAATTGTCAGAAAAGGTACTTATATTACGAAAAGTTTGATAAAAATGACAAATTGTTTTGCCCAATGGCGTCCAACAACCAAGCTCATAACCATAACCTAATCATACATCCAGGCTCATATCCATATCCTAATTTGACAACAAGACTCAGAACCATAACCTATTCTGAAAACAAACTTATAACCTAGGGTCCTGCGAATTGGAGATTTTGATCGAATCGAATTGAATTGAAGAATTTGAATCGAATCGAATATCAAATCGAGTATAGAATCGAATTATACATGTATGTTGCATTCTCAATTAGGCATGTTTTGCCAACGATTATATGATGTTTGAAACGTTCTATGAACTTCCATGAAGTTCCATCATAACTTATGTGGCGATCAACTGTCGATCGCGATACTATTAACTTCAATTGATTATTGTCGAGAAGAAAAAAAAACAGATCAAAACGTCCATGCGGACGTCACGACGATTAATATATAACCGGCCGGAACTAAAATCACGCAAAGTTTGTACAGTGCATGCAAATGGGCATTCGGAAACACCCGTTGTTGTAAACTTGAAGATGCAACAACAGTAGCAGGGTAGCCTGTTTATGTACCGTAGTACTGGGTGCTTATGGAACTGATGATTCCATAGATGGGTCGTTGTCCCAGATGCTTGCGATTTATACACCATGTTGTATTCGTCACACGTGTAAGTTCTTGCACTGCCTGAGAAGCTTATCATGTTTAAAATAAACATGAATAACGGACGACTTATTGTCAAGTGCCAAAGGAACGCTCCTAAACTGACAGTCAACTTCAAAAGAAAACTCCACCAACATGCACTTTTCGACCCCTGAAACACGTGAAGTTTACATCATCAACGATGTCACATACAAATAACGCGGAACCTGAGATAGACAGTCGGCGGATAACGCTAGCAGTTGCTCAGTCTCATAGTTATTATAATTTACGTGCGTCGTCGGTCCAACGGCGATTTCAGAGCTTTTGGCAACCATGTTCAAAGCTAGAATTCAGACGTATTTAGTGGTCCTAATCTGGTGGCTAATTACTGGCCATAAATATATTTAATAGCATGCGTACATTCGTGATGTACAATAAGAATTATAAAGCGCACATATTCATAATTGTAGGGAATTAAATGGCACAGAAACAGCTAAGATCGACGCGTGTACGTGTTCGTAAGCAGCTAATAATTTCATCCATATATATTCGAAATTTCGAGTTGGAAATTTCGACTCGAATTCGAATCTAATTTGACTTTCGAATCGAATCGAATATCGAATATTCGCAGGACCCTATTATAACCATAACCTAATCCGACAACCAGAATAATAACCATCATCTAATCCGACAACCAGATTCATAACCATAACCTAATCCAACAACCAGGCTCATAACCATAGTCTAATGAGGCAAGCAGGCTCATAACCATAGCCTAATGGGACATCCAGGCCCATAACCATAATCTAATGAGACATCCAGACTCATAACCATAGTCTAATGAGACATCCAGGCTCATAACCTAATCACAAATGTATATACATGGGGGTCAAATTTGAGAAAAGAGTGCAAATATAGTAAATTACCTACTCTGATCATAAAATTCAATGATTTTCTGTTTATTGAAATAAATATACGCATTTCATTATGTGTATGTAGGATATTTAGCAGCGAACCAGTTAAAAGGGACACTTATTTTGAGAATATCTGTATGTACATGTATTACTTACATGAAAAGATAGGTCAAGTTTCAATATGGATTCTGTACGCCAATATTTACCTGAGGTATGACCCTTGTTGACTTATTGACCTTTTTGACTTGATTATATTGGTTCCCGAAGGATAACTTTAGTTTCAGTTGTCTATTTTGTTAAAATTTGATATATGGATTAGTCACATTAAATTACAGGCCCAGTTCAAATTTTGATTTCCGGATGATAACTTTATAGACTGAGAAATTACTGATTGTCCATTTCAAAATTGTGTTCAGTCCACTCATTTTCTACTGGAGTTATGACCCTGTTGACTTAGAATATCCTGATTATCGTAGGTTCCAGATTATAACTTCATAAATTTAGAAATTACTGATTATTCTCGTGTTTAGATGCGTTGACAACATAGACAGTTGGAACAAAGTTTGACTCAATCATTGTTCTCAGAATATAATTTTTATTTCTAAAAAAGCAACCTTATTTGGGAGACTAAGCCTTTCGGTCTTTTATTTTAGAAAATTAAATCCAAGTTGATTTTGGCGTTCTTTTGACATATAGTGACACCTATAGATATTGATCTGGTGTCTGTTTACAAATGGTTTCTTAGTTACTTCTAACTGACCGGAACTACAGAATGGGTATTATGAAACAAAGTCGAACACAAATAAATGCTCAAATTTGTTTCACTGGCTTCAAATTGTGTTTCTCATGTGTTTCGAAGAATAGTATCAATTTCCTTTATGTGAACCATAAAGGAAATTGATACTATTCTTCGAAATACATGCTTATCCTGGCTTATCAGCATAAATTATATTTTTAGGCTGAAAGGATGGGAACATAAGACTGTTAGAAAGATCGGCGTTGACTGCTGGTAGACTACATGTGGCTATCAGCAAGATGGAGGATCTATCCAAGTTAGAACACTTATCTCTTGTGTCAAAAGTCTGCACAGAACTTGACAATCACTTGGGTCTTAATGACAAAGACTTAGGTAAGATATAACTTGATGTTTATTTTGAATGTGAAGGCAGGTTACACAATTTCAGGTGCTCAATAATTAAATTTATTACATGATCCTACCATTATTCCATTCAATAAACCCATTCTATAAATTGTGATATTAAATGTTCGTTTAATAACAGGAAATAGTGCCAGGTGACCTTTGACTTCCGGTTTGTTGTCTGCTTAAATTCCAGTAGGTTATGTCTCAAAAATACTAGGGCTTCCAATATTTTTCAAATAAACTCTAATGAATGAAGAGTTTGAAAAGTTATTTCATTAAATATACACCATTAAATATGACAAAGGGTCCTTATTTATTTGGGACTATTTGTTTACGCGGGCAAACCACGCATAATTAAGGGGGCTCAATTGGTTAGGGGTACAACTCCAAGCCGTTTCGCCTTCCAGCGCTGGCGATAAGGGTTCAAATCCACATGTTTCCATCGTGGACTTTGTAACTCGAAATCGTTATCTGGGAAAGTTGCCAGTTACTTGCCGATGGCCGGTGGTTTGCCGCACATGGTCGACGAGTTTATCAGCCATTGAAATCACTGTTAGATTAGCCGTAAGTGTGCGGATTTCCTCCACCATTAAAACTGGCGATGTCGTGATATGGCCTTAGTGGCTAAAGCGACATAAAACCCGAATCAATCAATCAACCACGCATAATTACATAAAATGTCATCGCATGCCTTATAGAAGCCGTTGTTAGTTTCGTATCCCGTTTGTTGATTTCAGTATGTTTTGTCAAGGTTTTCGATCATGTAATAAATAGAATCTACAACTTGTCCCCAGTTTATAGCAGAATTTACAAAACTCGTCCAGTAAATTAGGTCTTGACCTCGCCAAAGGCTAATTTACTGGACTCGTTTTGTAAATTCCGCTATAAACTGAGGACTCATTGTATATCCTCTATTTACGAACCGCTTTTTCGAGTATATTATCAAAATCTTAATGAAACTGTTTACCTTACTCAGGAGAGATGAAAATTACTTTACTTAAATTATCAATATTTCAGTTGCCAAAACTATACCACACCTTGCATTACAAGGCATCTAAAGATAAACAAATCACATTTACAAGTGTTTGTCTATTGATACATATTTCCTATGTTATTTTTGGGGAGGGGTATTCAAAACAGCTTATTGCTTCCTAAAACCTTTTTGGATTGTGGCTTTAATATGAGGGAGATGGTCTAATTTATGGACAGTGGCATATGAGGGAGATGGTCTAATTATGGACAGTGGCATATGAGGGAGATTGTCTAATTTATGGACAGTGACATATTAGGGAGATTGTCTAATTTGTGGACAATGACATACATGTATGAGGGAGATGGTCTAATTTATGGACAGTGGCATATGAGGGAGATGGTCTAATTATGGACAGTGGCATATGAGGGAGATTGTCTAATTTATGGAGAGTGACATATTAGGGAGATTGTCTAATTTGTGGACAATGACATACATGTATGAGGGAGATGGTCTAATTTATGGACAGTGGCATATGAGGGAGATGGTCTAATTATGGACAGTGGCATATGAGGGAGATTGTCTAATTTATGGACAGTGACATATCAGGGAGATGCTCTAATTTATGGACATTGGCATATGAGGAAGATGGTCTAATTATGGACAGTGGCATATGAGGGAGATGGTCTAATTTATGGACAGTGACATATTAGGGAGATGGTCTAATTTATGGACAGTGGCATATGAGGGAGATGGTCTAATTTATTGACAGTGGCATATGAGGGAGATGGTCTAATCATGGACAGTGGCATATGAGGGAGATGGTCTAATTTATGGACAGTGACATATTAGGTAGATGGTCTAATTTATGGACAGTGGCATATGAGGGAGATGATCTAATTTATGGACAGTGGCATATGAGGGAGATTGTCTAATTTATGGACAGTGGCATATGAGGGAGATGGTCTAATTTATGGACAGTGGCATATGAGGGAGATGGTCTAATTTATGGACAGTGGCATATGAGGGAGATGGTCTAATTTATGGACAGTGACATGTTAGGGAGATGGTCTAATTTGTGGACAATGACATACGTGTATGAGGGAGATGGTCTACATGTAATTTATGGACAGTGGCATATGAGGGAGATGGTCTAATTATGGACAGTGGCATATGAGGGAGATTGTCTAATTTATGGACAGTGACATATCAGGGAGATGGTCTAATTTATGGATGGTGGCATATGAGGGAAATGATCTAAGTTATGGACAGTGGCATGAGAGACGATGATCTATTTAAAGGTTTTAAAAAAAATTGTAGAACAAAAAATTCCATTTCGTTGATATTTTAGAATAGTATGATATATGTTGTATTCTGCAAATACATATAGTCCGGCTGTCAAACTGTAATTTATAAAGTTTTGTTCTCTGCGGATTCTGGTGGTCTAGTGTTCCATTCTGAAGAATCTACTGGCTGACACCTCATCAGCCTTGGGGGAATTTGAGAAATCGGGATAAACAAAGATGGTGGTCAAAATGGTAGAATTTGTCAAAACAAAATGACTTTTACCCCCATGGAGTTGAAAAAACGATTGATAAAATATCAAAGATGGCTACCAAGATGGCAGCTTAAAATGTCGAACCAAGTGTATGGAATATGACATTTCGTTTGATTTATAAACACATTTAACAAACTAATTCTTTCATTCCAAAATTAAATACAGCCATTCTGACCATTGAGAGAGAATTTATGAGAACACAGAAATATGATGCAATAGAAGCAAATGCTTTTATAACTATAGTACGTCTGAGTCTGATGTATCGACGGTTGCATTACAATGGGAAGCTGAGGTATCACTGTGAGTCGATTCTTTCTTGTTTTATTAAATCGAGCATCCAACAATAAGGCCTAAAAAAAAATACCTGTGTTTGGGGTCGCCCGACCGAGTCTAAAAAAAACGTGCGACTCAAAACTTTTATTCCGTGTTTGTCCCGCAGGTAAATAATAAACATGGCGTCCACGGACAGAATGATACTTGTCCGTGTGGACGTTAATAAATGTCCACACCAAAGTGTTTCTGGTAACCCGCTCGCTGGACCGCCCGCCGTAAACTTTTTATTTGCAAAATAAATTTTTCACAACTTTCAGTCTGAAAATTACCAATCTCATTCTCCCAACTTGGCTTTATTCTTCCAGTTTCTATTAGTTTAAGTTGCTGATTTTAATTCAGTGAGTCGTTAGTCAAATTAACTTGCAAAATTGCGCTCACAAAACACACCAAACTGGGGTTAGTGGACCAACTGACATCCAGAAACGGGATGCCTCGAAAATAGGCAACTTTAACCGAAAATAAAACGAAGTCAATTAGACTTATGGGCCATGCATGGGCATGGGATATGTGTATTAACCCAATTGATATATGTAGGATGTTGGTTAATAGAAATTAAATGACTTTGAACATATAACAAGTGAATGTTTCCATAGAAATTCTCAATAAATCTGCAGTTAAATGTCAGTCTTAAATTATAATATGCACAGTTCAAGGCTTGCAGCTACATGTAAAATAATATATAAATCATAACTCATCTAAATGGAACCAAGTGGTGTTTTCGTCTTTTGTTACATGAGTCTCATCTGTCATCATAAAGATAACTGAATATAATGGACAAACAATGGAAAGACATTCAGTCAAAATCGTATTATTTGACTGGTAAGTTATATCGCTTTTATAGCCTTCATATAAAAAAAAAGAAGATAATCCCTACCTACCAATTTTCAGGTCAAGTTACCCCAAACACAGGTATTATTATACCCCCCTTTAAAAAAAAGGGGGGTATACTGTTTTGCACCTGTCCGTCTGTACGTCCGTCCGATGTCTGTTCATGTCATAACTTCAACAGTTGTGCTGGGATCTCAATGGAATTTGGTATGGATGTTCACTACTATGAGCACATTAAAAAGAGGGTTCCATTGTTTTGTTCTGATTTTCCGTTCTAGAGTTATACATCTTTGTTTATCTGGAAATGTTGGCTTTTTGGTCCGTCTGGTGTCTGTTCATGTCATAACTTCAACAGTTGTGCTGGGATCTCAATGGAATTTGGTATGGATGTTCACTACTATGAGGACATTCAATAGAGGGCTTGATGAATAAACTTTGGCAATATAGCAAGAGTTTGTTGCCAAAAATAACCGAGATTGATACACGTTACATGCTATGCATAGTTGGGAGGCGAAGAAACTTAAAGACATATCATGTACTTGTTCGGGTGCGTAAAACTGATAAGTTAGTACTCAGGCGCTATGACAACTGGAGGAATGTAACAATCGACTAACATCGCCGAAAATTTGAAGCAAATCGACTTAAGATTTAAAGGTTTAAAGGTTCTCGCCAATCTTCATAGAAAACATCGTCAGATCTACGCTCAATTGTAAATATTTACTACTCGATTCGGGACGCATCTACATGTATGGGCGATAAACTAACAAAAACGATTCGCCATCGAGAGTCACTGCATTTAATTAATATATAAGAATGACGATGTGTGTTGTCAAATTGGATATACTATTTGTAAAAATTACTACTTTGAACAAGATTATTTTCCATTTTTATTTGATCACGATACCTGAGTGTTTCACATCACTTTAAGAGATATTCATGTACCAGCCAGACACTCCTTTTCACTCCATGAGTCAGTCAAACGTCTTTAAGAGATACTGTCTATATAGAGAACAGTCCCAAATTTAACGGCTGTAATGCAACAGCCTTATGCAATAACAACCAATGTCCAGAGTGGTCAGCAAAAGCAATATATTTCACATAGATGTAAGCATTCCACCGGCTGCTCCAGAAATAATAGCAATTGACATGTGGAAGTACATGTACAACATCTCACTTGCTTGGTAGGTCACAGGATCACAACCGATCAGCAGCTGCAAGATTTATCTGTGTGTTCTGTTCCAGGGACATTATCCACAGATTAATTAGATGACATGCACGTGCTGCTGACTTAAATTGGTTCTGTCCGTACACTGGTGGCCAGTATGTGGTTATCCCATGATCTCGAATCGGTACTTTGATCATGCAGAGAACACACCTTTGAATAATATGCTTTTAAAGACCTCATTTATGACTATAGCGATCCAGTGCCATATGCATACCACTGAACCCATAACCTTTGGGAACCCTGGGCAAGTAATAATATCTCACGGATGAGAAAATTATGTACACAATCTCACACTCTTGTAAAAAGGGTCAGGTTACTACACATGGGAGATGCGTTTCCCAAAATCTATACATGTAAGTACATTATAAAACCTGAACAAAAACATGGTGTTGCAATGAACAAACACGCTTCTGTGCAGCGAATGAATCTCCCTACAGCGACAAATGGCCTAACTTC
The DNA here is from genome assembly GCA_032622095.1 of Siphonodentalium dalli. NCBI lineage: Eukaryota > Metazoa > Mollusca > Scaphopoda > Gadilida > Siphonodentaliidae > Siphonodentalium > Siphonodentalium dalli. The sequence continues at coordinate 37,657,789 of CP136068.1, forward strand.
ATATAATAAGACCAGCGTTCATAGCCCTGACTCAGAATCCCATACGTAATATTCAGAAGCCGATTTGGTTTGGATCCTTCAATGGCTTCCTAAATTCTTCTTCGTGCTTCCGATTTGATGTTGAAATGGATAAATAATTAGTTAAATGTGTTAGTAAATTACATGTAGCATCATATTCCATATACTGATAGTCTATTATGGGAATTTATGAAAACTAAGATTTTCACGTGTTTAAGCTGCCATCTGGGTAGCCATCTTTGAAACCAATATTAATTATTAAGCTAACATATATTTAGTTTGCTCCAGAAATCATAACCATTGTCCATTATCTGTTTTTCTGTATATTTGCCAACACTGTGATGGTACAAGCCATTGGTTTATGACAATTTAAGCCATTTTGACCACCATCTTTGTTTTATCCTGATTTCTCAAATTCCCCAAGGCTGATGGCTGATCAGCTGGTGGATTCTTTAGAAGTGGACCCTAGACCCCCAGAATCCGTTGAGAAAAAAACTATATATGCTAAAACATGCATTGATGGGTTGGCGGCCAGATTAATAGTTTATTTAGCAAGTCACAGTAAATATGCAGTACATTTGTTATTTTTATTGTAACAAGTGTTCTGTCAGGGCATATGATGTCATGATTGGCCATATTGGATTCAATCTCTGGCAATCTTTGGAAACTCGTTTCACGACACTATATATATCTTTTCCAGCTGAGTTCATCATTCATCTGGCGGAGAAGAACAGTACCTTTGAATCATTTAAGAAAGCATTAGATGAGAATGGGGCTGAATTTACGGTAAGCTTATCATTATTATCATTACCTGGTGTTATGTAATTGGCTGTTCAAATTATTGTTTTGGAGTTATAAAAAACCCATTATTTTGCAGATAAACAGTTTGGCCTGCAAAGGATGCACTGGTTTAGAAGCTTGAAGTGCTTAGCAAAGCATCATTTCAAGATACTGATTGACAAAAAAACTAAACATTGAACATTGAAGTTGTGATAATTAGCTCTATTACCAGTAATAATATAGAACCATCACATTGTCCACAAAGTGCCATCCATTGTAATGATTTATTAATGTTGGATGCATTTATGTAGCACATTCCATTATTAACTTGTATGCACTATTATCCCCTCTGTAGAATTGTAAGCCTTCTTAGGCAGCATTGTTCTTCTAGGGCCATACCACACCGTAGCCCGGTGTTCTTGTTCGATATATGTTAACTAAACAGGAAACACTTATTTCGTATTACCCCGCAAAAATTGTCGTCGCTAGGCCTACCGTATATAGAGAAGACAGATTTTACACGGGTCATAACAATCTCGTATTCCCCTTGTAAAACTGATATTACCCGCCAAATAATGTCGTCGGTATATAGAGAAGACAGATTTTACACGGTCATAACGATCTCGTATGCCCCTTGTAAAACTTATATTTCCGCCAAAGGAAGCCCTCACACTGAACTATATGGATAGATGTCCTGCGTTTGTAAACCATAGCAGAAAAGGGTTAACTTTTTGGTCGCCTACGGTAACTAATGGTCAGTGGCTTGCCTCGGTATCAGTCACGCATGCGCAGTCCCAATATAATTCACTGTACAGATTGAATTAGCCAGTTTATTTTTCTGCTACTAACCGAACGGATCATAAGGGAGTATTTTTCCGAATTTGTCGTTTAACAATAGCGACAAATTCAATTTATCGATACAATAATTACTGGTCGCCTACGCGTTCGTTTTTATAATTATCGTTTCGAATTCACGGACCGTTTCGTTTCAAACATATAATTGTTCGTGTTTTTCGAATAGGCGGCTGACTTCAAAATTTTCGAATATGAAAATCGACATTTCGCCATAATCAGCCGCCATTTCAAGGCCTTACGAGGCGCATAGACTACTGTGAACAATTCATCTATGTAATTATTATAGAACCTATAAGGTATGATATAATTTGTCAGATATAAAAAATGCCACGTGATTCGCTAACGGAAGTCTCCTAATTTCGTGGGAATTTATTTACGCGTGGACATTTATTTTACAATAATTACCATCGCTACTGACGCTATCTATCATAATGTTATGAACAACATTCTTTCTCATAATACTTTGTTGTTTTATGGTTCTATACCACTGATCCAGATGTGTTGGTCACATTCGAACTTAAAGTTGATAACATTAACATCTTGGTTTATCAATGTCAAAAACAGATACCATTTCAAGGCCTTACGAGGCGCACAGATTATTGTGAGAAATACATCTATGGAATTATTATAGCACCTATAAGGTATGATTGAATTTGTCAGATATCAAAAATGCCACGTGATTCTCCGCCGGAAATATCATAATTTCGTGGGAATTATTTTGACGTTTTAATGCGTGGAAATTTATTTAACAATAATTCCATCGCTACTGACGCTATCTCTCGTCATGTTATGAACAACGTGCTTTCACATAATACTATGTTTCAATACAAATGATCCAGATGTGTTAATCACGTTTGACCTTGAAGTTGATTACAATCTACCCAAGAATACTGACAGTTGATTAGATCTTGGTTTATCAATGTCACATGCATAACAATAACTTCATATGACAGTAGTACCGTAGTGCTACGAATAAATCTCAGCCATGTCATAGAGGTATGTCGATTAATAGCTACCTTGTATATACCGCTATTCTCAAAGTGATTGACCAGAGAAACGGGGTGATACCCCGGTCATGACCGCGGTGATACCGGTAATAAACGGTAGCGATATCGAGACGGTCATGGCGTGAAGTTACGGTATTGGGTGATGATACAGTGGTCTTTTAGCGGGCACCGCATTAATTTTGTTGAATACCGCGGTGATTTTCATGGAACTCTTTTAGGGGAGGTATTTACTCGCGCATGCTTGTTCGCGTTAACAAGCGGTATCGGTGCCGCGGTGTTGGAGGATACCGCGGTATAGTACCGCCATATTAACTGGGTGACACCACGTTATTGGTGGTTAATTACTTTAAGTATGGCGGTAGGTCTAATGAACAATAGCTGCGATTATACATCAGCCGGTTCAGCAAGCCGGTCTGAACCGGTGGGCTTGTAAATTTCTGAGAAGGATCCAGGGATGTTTTTCTACCTGCTACAGGTTTGGGCGCTCAAACTCTGGAGACCCTGGGGATAGTAATTATTAAAGTGGTTCTCCATTATTTCAACAAATTTTTCTAAGAGAAGAATAATTCAACAACTAAACATGAAAATCGGATGAGATAGTCTACTAGTATGATATAGAGCCTTTATTTGCACCATCTCTGGATCCTTCCCAGGTAATATTTCTCGGTCGGATCTCTTCTCGGGCAGGAACAGTTCACGCTCCCCCGATTATGCCGCGGCATTAAATCAATTAGTGGGGAAGCGACCGGTGGCGATGCAGGGGTACTTGGGACCCCCAGGACATTTGGTCCCACACCGGCGCAAGCGGTTCTGTGTGCTGAAGTTGCCAAAATCGCGTGCGAACGTAACGACACCGGCTGGGCGGCCTACGGCGACTTCATCAGCATAGGGCAGTGGCCCTACCCATGAGGTAGCAAGCCTGGTCCCCTTGGTCACGATCTATATAAAGACACGGCCTTGCCTGCCTCTCAGCCGTCTTGGGGTTTCTGCTGCAATGGCCTCTACCCATCGTTCTGCTTGGACAGGACATTCAGCTTGGTCGGGACCACCTGCATTTGGGGGGGGGGGGGGCTCACCCCGGTCCGATGGCTCCACCTCCTTCCGGTTATCAGAAGAAACCACTTTTGGCTATGGGATTCTTCATTTCGACACTGGACTCCAAAATTGGAACTCAGTTTATCAGCCTTAAAATTCCATGGGAGGTATTTACTCCTCGATTGAGCCATCGCCGGAATGGGCCTCCCTCTAGTGTTTTGTCGTCCATTATTGCAGGTTGTTCCGACGCTAGGGCAGAGAGCGACATGCTATCCTTACACCCCAAGGCGTCTGAGGCTTTCGATGACGACCCGTCTGCGCACAATACGTCAGACTGTGGGTCTTTTCGGTCGTCACAGTCTGGCATCGGTAAGGCAGAAGCTGCGGATCGTGATTTCCTATCCACGGATTATCTCATCTATAGGCTTCTTCCTACTGAACTATGAACTCTCAAGCCCTCCTGGCACGCCCTGCGCAATCGTACCACCGTCTTCAAAATGCATCGAGAACTCGATCTATCTTACCTGTGATATACATTTCATAGGTAAGTGACACGACCCGCGACTGACACACTGGTCAATAGACTTCACACATGAATGAAGCACATTTACATGGAAAGCATTTCTCTTGTCACGTGCCACAACGACCCTGCCAATGGCCTGGCCGACAGAGTACATCTCATGGCTCTTCATACTACTATTACCAATATCAATTTGATTATCTGGCACATGGTAATAAAATTAACAGGGCACTGCACGCCTATAGACAATAGACAATAACGCGGGCAAAGACGTTTGCACTGTCCATCTCAGCTTTCTAGGAAGCTCATTGACTAGCGTTATAGACCTTTCTTTGCAGGCAGGGGACCACCCAGTCCGAGTGGATCCCAACCCCATGGCACCCGATCATACGGGCCTGAAACCATGCTGCCAACTCTGCGCGCTTCGGTATATGCCGGAATTGTCCTATCAACATTCGACAATAAAAACAGGCAAAGACGTTTGCGCTGTCCAGCTCAGCTTTCGAGGAAGCTCTTTGACTAGCCATCAAACCTTTCCTTGCAGGCAGGGACCAACCCATATGAGGGGATCCCAACCACATGGCACCAGCCGCCCAATCATAAGGGCCTGAGATCATGCTGACAACTCTGCTCGCTTCGGTCTATGCTGGATTTGTCCTATTTTCCTTAAACATGCCTTCAACAGGACCACTTAGGTCGGGGGAGCTCCTCTCCATCATGGCTCTTAAAATTCAATAAGTAACAACATTATAAAGGGATGTGTGTCCTTTACTAGGAGGATAAAAATTTTCATTTGTTTCCTTAATCAGCGAGCCTTTTTGGAGGGGGTCTTCCCCTAGTTTGCTGCATGCCTCACACTAACATATCACACACCTAGGTCGTTCTGCTGCATGTTTGGGGGGGAAAGTGACATGATGTTCTGGGCAGAGGCTCAGAACTGAATATTCCGCATGGTGACAATTTACCCGTGGTTATCATCTGATTACATTGAACATCATTTGAACTTTTGAAATTTTGAAATTTTTATATCATTTTTATATATTTATATCAGTCCTTCCCAGGAGACGGGAGTGATTGCTCTCGAACCCGTATGCACTCGTAATTTTCAATTCACGTGTGCTAAAATTCGCACCCGTCCTTCTTCACAAAATACTAATGGAGACTGTAATTGTTGGTTCAATATTGAACTATTTTAAGGTTTATTTAGATGCTTTACCATCTCAGTGCAACTATGGCATATTAAAGTGTAACTAGACATAGGTCTATTCCACAATGACTTTTGGTTTGAGCAAAAACCAAACTTACATGTACAATTATGGTATCGTATGGGTGCCATATTACACCCGTCTTCTGCATTACGGGAGCAAATAAATGCTCTCGGTGTGTTTTCCTCATGGGAAGGACTGTTTATATACTCGTAAGATTTGTATCACAGGATTTCTGTCGGATATCCTGTGATGCATAGGTACCTCAGAGAGGGCTCCCTCTGTTCAGATGGCTTGACTCCATTATCGTTGTACAACCTGTTTGGCCTAATGGGTTCTCTCAATCCCTGTGCCACAAATTTGGCATCAGGTTCTCTGGCTTTTTCTTTGGCGAATAGCAGTTAGTTAACTTAGGTTGTCTCGCCATCGATGGAGTGGGCCTCCGTCTGCAGGTCGTTCTGTCGCTAAGGCGGAGAGTGAGTTAGTCTCCTTCCTTCATGATCCTGCATCATGGGACCTTGACGGGTGGGACCTTAGAACAGACAGCTGAAGAAGACGACACAGAGAGGAACGAAGAGTTTCTTCTAACGTTATACTTGCTCGGTTCGCTCGCAACTATGCATTGGATGGCACCTCATGGGATGTTTGTTTCAAAACAAGGGGGGCGGTACACATTTGAGCAATATAGCACTCTAACTATATGAGTTATTTCACGTAAATAATCCTAACAGATTCATTAAAGTGTTCATATATGGTACAATCTGTTTTAGAAGAGTACCTTTACTCAAAATTTGGCTATTAACTTTATTGCTCGTGCCTCCTCCTGGGCTTGCATTCTAATCCATATAGTTCAGTGTGAGGGCTTCCTTTGGCGGAAATATGATATTTTTAAAAATATAATATATATTTCCTTAAAGAAAGCCTGAACACTGAACTATCATAGGGCCCTCCCATGGCGGTGCCATTCCCAACCCCGCGACTCGCCAATCTTCTGATTGAGTTGAAAATAAACTGGCTAATTCAATCTGTACAGTGAATTATATTGGGACTGCGCATGCGTGACTGATACCGAGGCAAGCCACTGACCATTAGTTACCGTAGGCGACCAAAAAGTTAACCCTTTTCTGCTATGGTTTACAAACGCAGGACATCTATCCATATAGTTCAGTGTTCAGGCTTTCTTTAAGGAAATATATATTATATTTTTAAAAATATCATATTATACCCGGCAAAAATTGTCGTCGCTATATGTAGAAGACATATTTTACACGGATCATAACAATCTCGTATGCCCCGTGTAAAACTGATATTACCCCGCAAAAATTGTCGTCGCTATATAGAGAAGACAGATTTTACAAGGGTCATAAAAATCTTGTATGCCCCGTGTAAAACTGATATTACACCTCAAAAATTGTCGTCGCTATATAAAGAAGACAGATTTTACAAAGGTCATAACAATCTCGTATGCCTCGTGTAAAACTGATATTACCCGGCAAAAATTGTCATCGCTATATAGAGACATATTTTACACGGGTCATAACAATCTCGTATGCCCCTTGTAAAACTGATATTACCCCTCAAAAATTGTCGTCGCTATATAAAGAAGACAGATTTTTACACGGGTCATAACAATCTTGTATGCCCCGTGTAAAACTGTTATTACCCCACAAAAATTGTCGTCGCTATATAGAGAAGACAGATTTTACACGGGTCATAACAATCTCGTATGCCCCGTGTAAAACTGATATTACCCCGCAAAAATTGTCGTCGCTATATTAGAGGAGCAGCCAAACGTCAAAAGTGGTCGGATACCCCTACCCTCGGTAGAACAAGTTGAAACCAACCTTTTATGGAAGGTAAATATATATCATTTATGAAAATAATTCTTGGCCTTGCCGGAATTGGTGGCAGCTATGTATGGTAAGACTATTTGTGGAGGTACCCTACCGAAAAATTAGCCTGTTTTCAGCGGTTGGCCAGCTATACACAATTGGTTAAAAGTTAAGCATATCACCAAAAAACAGAACGTTTTATTTGTTATTATGTGGTACATGGTGATACTAGATTGGAACGTTCTTATTTTTTCTGGTTTGTTTGAGATTTCACGACGTCATGGTAGAGAATGTAACGTTATGCGTCAAAAAATCATGACGATTCAGAGAAACTGTCGCCCGTCAACTCTGTACAAAACTAGCACGCTGGATTGAGCTTATCTTGTCATATATGTTTGGAAAGAATGGAGTATTTTCTACCCGGAGGTATTAATTTTATTACCATATCCCTATAATTATTGTAATTAATTGGAGAAAACTTACCCCTCCCCCAATGTCATAAAATGCTGAGTATAGCCATCGCCTGGGATTGGATCCCAGAATGATAGAATAGTGCGTAGTATTTCCTTTTATTTCGTGTAGAACACACATAACAAATGTAAAATGCAAATTTCCAACCATATTCACCATTAGAAGAGTATCAAAATCCAAGATGGCGTCCAATATGGCATTCAGTTTTTATTTTAAGACTCTGTGGAGCAACATACGAAAAATCCCGAAAAGGAACGTCCCCAGTGGTAAAATCTATATTATTGTAGTGACGACATAGAATAACATTTCATATCAAACATTAATTTGACCATTAATATATCTTTTCAATTGGTAAGCTAATAGGTAGAACTGTATCCCTCCATCCAATGTCATAAAATTCGAAATAAAGTTATCGACTGGGATTGGAACCACGATTGATAGCATTAGGCGCAGTATGTTGTGTTATTTAATGTACAACACACATACGAAGTGACAGGTATGAATTTCCATCCATATTCACTATTAGAAGAGTTTGATACAACAAAATGGCGTCCAATATGGCGTCCAATTTTAATTGTACCACTTAGCGATCGCACAGACGAACGAACTAAAAGGGAATGTCCCCTGTGGCATATTGTATATCATTGAAGTGACTAGATAGACGATATCTCATAGGAAACAGTAGTTTCACCGTTAGTCTATCTTATCAGTTGGAGAATTAGTAAACAAAAACTTAATCAACACCCAGTCACAAACGTCCACATAATGGCGGCACTTGTGACTATAGTCCAGAATGCAAAGAATTAAGCAAATCGTTCGGAATTACTTTGTGTTGAATACAACGAAGAAACATAAAATGTAAAATTTGCATCCACTTCTGGTCTTAGTAGACAACCAAAATCAAAGATGACGCCCAATATGACGGCTAATTTTAATGCCAACACGCTGCGAACAATGAAGACGAAAGTCGCTCAAAATGTATCATACGGCAGTTTGAGGCGATATATTGTTTAGATTGTGTGTTTATATTAGACGTCGATATGTTCTGTTTGAGTGATGGTGGTAAGACAACATTTTTTTCAGATAAAGCTTTGACGTGATTGTCTCAAATTAACTTCCATAAACTGTCGATCAGCTCCGTAAGGGCGGGTAAGCCGTGTCTTTCCGTTGGTTTGGTGGCATCCTACATCAGGTTCCAAATGTCACACCCTTAGCTATGACAGGTGTGACGCCAGGATTAATACTGGATGGAAATTTGAATTTGTTGAATGTTTAGGTTGTTTGGTTTAACAATTATCAGGAACTTTATATAAAATATTTGGAGAAAGACAAACCTACCAAAAATAAAAAACACTTAGTGAAATTCCGAGAATGACTTAAATAGTTTAATTAGCCTAATCGTGTATCGTGTATTGATCTCCAATGCACATTTGACTATTGTTTGACACATTTGATGTCATTTTGGGACGTTAAGTAAGTAAAGAATTAACAATATGTAGACAACTGGTAATAATGGAGGATGGTCATTGACCGTTACAAATAATCATGCACTCGATGCGGTACGAAGTGATGTTGTAATGTTCAATACTAACATATTGCTATCATTAATATATTGTGATAGTCTTGAATCTCCGGCGGATATCATATCTGTATTAGTTCTTAGGGACGTGGGTCCTGACTACACATGTATAGCAATCTCTCATGCTAATACATTTTATTGATACATAGGTCATAGTGCGATAATCTCCATTGAACATGCACATTGGTGTTGCATTTATGATTGCCGTTATATTATAATCATAATCGCGCAACTCACAAGCAAACCAGAATGTCACTAAAACGTTTGTTTTATCCACGGTTCTTTTGAGTCTGGTGGCATTCACAATAGACACTAGTCATTAGTCTTTATATATAGATATCCAGATTGTGTTTACGGTTTGGTCTATGGCGACTAGGCCATATCACAACATACATTGTATTCTTATGGGTGGCGGAAAGACAGCGCTGATCTTACCGCGGAAGTAATATACTCAGTCCATACATAAGCCACCTACCCCCAAACTGGCAGATATTCGAAAGTTATTTTCACTTAACATGGACCTCATATCAGTGTTACTGATCGGGATTTATAACACCTTCGTCGTCGATCTGGTGTTTTATGGGGATACAAGTAACTGAGTGTTAGTCAGTGTGATGTAATCAACTAAAAATCACTGGTGTATAGTGTTGTGTTGTTGTTCACCCAGAATAGTCATTTTTGTTCACAAGAAAACCTGGACATGCCATGCTCAAGTGCCCATTGCTGTGAATGCATAGAATCACATTGTATGACTCATATTCAATGAAAATATGGGAATAATAATTGTATTTCTCAGATCCATCTGTCTCTATAAACATGTCGTCACTGGAGTCATGTTTAACCTTTAGTCACTGAACGTTAATTGAATGGTAAGCCATCAGAGCCATGTAATTTTTATGATTGATAAAAGCAAATGTTGCTCATCTTTATGAAGATAACATATATGTTAATGTTATTCTATTCCAAAATAGTATTATTGAAAAGTTAACTTATCGACTATCGGCACCAGAGCAAACAAACCATTTGAACGGTTGTTGAAAACAACTGGCACTTCAACAACAAATCCAGCGCAAAGCATCACAAAAGGAAGTCTTTTTTCTGGCTGTTGTACTTCTTCGCAAAATTGAAATGACATCTATATTATGGGATGCCATCTTGTATTTTGAGATCCATCTTATAGCGAGTGTGGTTCTAACATAATTATGTCGCACTAAACGATACGATACGATTTATTTGCATAAACACCAATATGCTAACAATACAATTCATAATAAAACAATAAACAATTAATAATAAAAAATTACATGTGAACACTAAATGACATATACAACTGCGCATTTGTTGTTTTATTCTTGGTTAGGATTCTCAGAGATACCTTTGTGCGCATTGTTTTAACTTTCGATATGAGGAATGTTGAGTTTTGTGTTTATTATTTCGCAAATTAAAAGATATGTTGATAACAGAACTACTATTTCATATGACTATTGTAATGAAATGAATGTGATGAATCGACACAATATATATATACAACTGGAGACGTCATTTGTCCTGATTTCCCGTATTTGTTTTCACGAAGTGTTATAAATTCGAGACATGACAAAGCTCATCTGATTTTTTTTTTCTATAGTTGACCACCACATTTTGGTCTCCGTCATCACGCAAACAATAAATTGCCATGTAATAATGGAAACATACACATATTAAAGTAATACCATATGAGTACTAGTTGTTTACAAAGTGTTGACATTACACTTAAATGCCATATTGGCCGCCATTATGGCGCAATAGTGGGTGTGACTTCAAACTTTTTGTTTCTTTATCGTATTCAGCACAAATGAAATCCAAAATGTATGCTCATTTCTTTTTGGCCTGTACTATAATCCACAGTGGCCCATTTGTGTGGAAGTTTGTGACTGTAGGGGTGATCCAGTTTTTGTCTAATTATTTCATCAATTGATAATAAAGATCAATGCTGAATCTAATGTTTGATATGAAATATTCTATGTAGTCAGTACACTTATATATAATACTAGAAGGTGACCCGACTTCGTCCGGGCTATTCAAAAACCAAATTTCAAGTCGATTGCTCCACCCGTTTCCTAGATCTGGTCTGCGCATGCGCGAAGCTGGTGTCGCACGTGCTCGGCGACCCGATAAAATTCGTATCCGGGGCAAGATACATTCACATACCAAATTTAAAGTCAATATCTCAACCCGTTTCCGAGATCTCGTCTGCGCATGCGCGAAGCTGGTGTCGCACGTGCTCGGCGACCCGATAAAATTCGTATCCGGGGCAAGATATATTCACATACCAAATTTCAAGTCGATAGCTACACCCGTTTCCGAGATATATAGCCCAATGTCATTTGCGGATACCTCGGCCGGTGATGAGTTAACGCGACACAGTCAAATGCATCGGCAGGGTGAGAGTTAACGTAATCTAACTTTATGACCTCTGACGACGTCATAGAAATTACGCATTGATTTTATCCCGATAAAAGCATCGGACCACTTGTACCTAATAATTGAGGCAGATAACTAAAATGGATACATACATATTATATATCGTTGGAAAGAGGACACGCCACAGATTCTAACCGTGCAAATTATATGACTGGCAATTTATTATTCGCGCTATATCGAATCGATTTGTGAGCACCGAACTGAAATATATTAGCGCAAAAACGGCGTAAAAACAGATTTGACCTCCGCACGTGAAAAGTTGACCTCGCACGGACAAATAAATATGCCTATGTTCGTCTCCGGCCGAAAACACATCCAAATACCAAATTTCATCGAAATTGGCTTAGTCGTTTTCGAGTCCATCGATTTCAAACACACACACACACACACACACACACACACACACAAACAAACACACAGATCTTTCAAAATATATAATAGACTAGCCGATGAGCCCGACGTTGTCCGGGCTATTCATCCGGGCTATTCAAAAACCAAATTTCGATCGCTCTACCCGTTTCCGAGATCTGGTCTGCGCATGCGCGAAGCTGGCGTCGCACGGGCTCGGCGACCCGATAAAATTCTTATCCGGGGCAAGATACATTCACATACCAAATTTCAAGTCGATAGCTCCACCCGTTTCCGAGATCTCGTCTGCGCATGCGCGAAGCTGACGTCGCACGGGCTCGGTGACCCGATAAAATTCGTATCCGGGGCAAGATACATTCACATACCAAATATCAAGTCGATAGCTCCACCCGTTTCCGAGATCTCGTCTGCGCATGCGCGAAGCGGGCGCCACACGGGCTCGCCAATACGACAACGTTCACCGCCTGGTCAAACTACACTCACGTACCAAGTTTCGTCCCGATCGGTCGAGAATCGTAGATTTGTATTAATGACAGACAGACAGACAGACAGACAGACAGACAGACAAACAAACAAACAAACAGAGGTCTTCAAAATATATATGAGATACCACTGGGGACATTCCTTTTCTGAATTTGTCGTATGTCCGTTCACTAAATCTTGAATTTAAAATTGGCCGCCATATTGAAAGCCATGTTCGATTATGATACTCTTTTAATAACAAATTTGGATGGCAATTTCTCTGGCTAATTTGCATGTGTATTCTACATTTAATAAAACAAAATACTGATCATTATGCGATCATTCGTGGTTCCAATCCCAAGCGACAACTTTAGTTCGAATTTTATGACATTGAACGGCGGAATAAATTTTTTACTTTTATTTTTCCAATTGATAAGATGTATTATTGGTGAAACTAATGTTCATATGAAATACTATTCTATATGGTCATTAAAATAATATACATTTTACCACTTGGGACGTTCCTTTTCAGGATTTTTCGTATGTCGCTTCACTAAGTCTTAAAATAAAAACTGAATGCCATATTGGACGCCATCTTGGAGTTTGATACTTATCAAATAGTGAATATGGTTGGAAATTTGCATTTTACACTTGTTATGTGTGTTCTACACTAAGTAAAAGGAAATACTACGCACTATTCTATCATTCTGGGATCCAATCCCCGGCGATGGCTATACTTAGCATAATATGACATTGGGGGGAGGGTTAAGTTTTTGCCTATTATTGCTAAATTTGTAGGGTCAGGAAAATAAACTTAATACCTCCGGGTAGAAAATACTCCATTCTTTCCAACCATATATGATAAGATAAGCTCAATCCAGCGTGCTAGTAGAATTTATATGACCTGGCAAAAATTTGAAAGTCGGTTGTACATCTTGCAAAGCCACGTTGATTCCTGGTGTGATGTTATCTTGCTACTCTTGCTTGATTTATTTAGGTTGTCTGACTCATTTACCATTACTATTTTTGAAGTGTATTGCTCTCTTTTATATCTTCTAACATATAGATTCCAAAAGTAAGCGAGGCCAACAAGTATTTATGGACAAATTGTGGAAACAGCTATATAAATATATTCATCGTATGAGCAGTCTAATCAAATAGAGTTACTGTTCGTGGCTCGTTTCTACGCTTTATGTCTGGGGGAATAACTTGTTAATAGAGACCAGGGATAAATACATTAAACGGCTTGTTGAGGGGGGGTACGGTGTGGTATGCCCCGGTCGACTCTCATATCCCCGGGGCATCCCCGAGCATCTACCGGGGCATACCACACCGTATCCCCCCTCAACAAGCCGTGTAACTTATATTATTACCCGGGTCATATATCCACTGTTGGCAGTAGCTATCCTCTTAAGTATAAAATCATGACAATGGCATAAGAATTAAACTTCTGTGGGACACTACTGTCACAGTTTGATGGATCTCATTACATAAGGCATACTCAGAATCTTTCCGTGCTCAGCCATCCTAGCAAACTGGGCTCCCGTTTCTTATCATCAATATACATGTGTGCCTGCAGCCACTGCTTAGAGCCCGAAGCCGCCATCGCACGCCGCCGCCGCCAGCCATATTGGCCACAAGCCGTCGCCAGCCATATTATCTCTAACGCCAGCCACATTTAAAAATCTCCGCCACCAGATTTGTAAAATGGCTGAGCCATGTGCATGGGCTTATATGTCAAGCACAACTGTACTGTGAATCGCAAAGAACTAAACCGCATTTCCTAATATTGGCATATACTCGCATGGACACGGCATGGTTGTTATACTATCAGAACACCGGGCCCCTTAGTGTGGAATAGACTATCCCAATGCATGCTTTCATATAACCGAATGGGCGCATCCATTCGGTATTGAAAGGGTTAAAATATAAATTGTTTATATCGACAACACCCAGTCTCGGACATCGCTGGCATTTGTCAATATATATTACACATAAGAATAGAAAATAGTTTGAAATATGATATATCATTACTATCGGGTTCATCATTCAATGATGCATGCATATATCGCAAGATGGCAGTGATGGTAGCAGTCTGAAGTCGACAGAAGTCCCAAATGTAACTACTTATACCGATTAGATGGGAAACTACATAGTATATCCATACCAGTCCTTGGGGAATTTTCGCCATAATGGAAAAGCCCAACATCAAAAGATTACGTGTGGTCTGGAATTATACGGGTTCACCACAAACGCTAAAAAAAACGGCGTATATAACCGGTAACAGGGGATTAGGAACATTTCGAAAACGAGAATACACTGAATGACAACATCTCAGCCGGCTCAGCCGCCATATTTCGTCAGCCACGAACGTCGTGACTGAGCCGGCTTAGCTAGCTAACCAGCCACGAAAATCGGTTGAGCCAGCCATGAAAACTATTTGTCGTGGCTTCGGGGTCTACCACTGCTTTAGTAGCTTTATGTTTAACGCTATTTCTTTCCTCAGGATTCCCTGGCTGTCAACCTGCTTCGGTTGATACAAAAAATGAAGCCAAAGAGCAAGAAAGATGAGTCTTTTGAAAGTGTAGCTAAGAGGGAGGATGAAAGAGCTGACATCGAGATGAAGAGAAAACTATACCCAGCTCTTGCTCTCGCCAATGAATCTAAAACAAAGGTATGCTTGCTAGTCTTTGCCTTCCCTCCCAAAAAATTATTGGATTATAGACATGAGTCTGTACATGTTTCTGTGCATTCACTGTACTTTGTTGTTTTGGATGTAGCTTTCATTGAATCAAATGAAATTTGGCACATAATGTAAGTGTATAAAACATAAAACAATGGTCAAGTTTGATCGGATTATGTCGGATGATTTTTTTTTCAAGGTTATGGCTCATTTTCCTCGTTGTTCAGACAATGAATCTAAAGCTATCTAGTTGAATCGTCAGTATGTCATCTGTCCACATACTATTACAGAGCAGAAGCCTGAAATTTTGACACTGCACTGCAATATGATAGTTTAATCAATGTTGCTCTGGGTAAATGATGTGATGTGTTAATTTGACTGGAGATTACTACTTTATACCACTAGATTTGATTGCTTAACCTCTTCACTGATGAATGACGTCGTGTGCTGGGCTGTTGATGTTGTGACCATTTAGCAGTTGAAAAATATAAGTGTAATGTTGAAAAAACCCTAAAACTGACTCCATACAAAGGATATTTTCATACAAAATCCTGGAACATCATCCTCTGATTAAAACATTGAGATACACTGGTTTCGAAGAAACTAATTTCTGAGTCTGTTACGAATGATGGCCATCTGCTGGTGCTGTGTGACACTTTACATATAGCAGCCAAGAGGTTAAATGTCAAAAGTTGTGGGTATGTAGGTAGTCTTAAGGCTGCATTGTATATCAAACCTGAACAATTATTAGTCCAGTGCATTTATGGTTTCACCTCAAAATAATTGCAACACAAAGTTTCTCAGTGGGAATAAGTACTTTAACCCATCACAAATAATATACTAAAAATCAACAAGAATCAAGAAATGCGAAATTGATGAATTTTGTGAAAAACATTTGTCAAAATTTGGTAAAATACTCATTTTATAGCTTTTTAAGGATGTTTATAAAAAACATCCTTTCACATGTCATTCCATTTATATATCCATTTTGTAGAGTGCACAACCCTGATTACAGAACAGAAAACCTTTCCTAGATACGTTCAGTATTTTTTGAGTTATGTGCCTCCAAAATTTGGAGTTTGTCTAATTTCGGAGGCTCAATTTCTCAAAATTAGTTAAAATCCATTTTTTATGGTCTTGTATTTAAAAAATAAAGTAAAATGAAGGGATTCCTTGTTGTTTTAGTCATTTCCTCTCTAGGTTGTGCACAAAATATGATTTCTTTATGCATCTATGATTGAGAGGACAAAAATATTCTTAAACAAAATGTGTGTTCCACCATTGTATGGACAGCCAAATTTGCCTGTGGTCCAGAACCGGTGTGATGAAATAGCATATTTGATGTCATACAAATCAATAATTATATATCTATATTCCCTGTCTTTCTCATAATCACTTAAGTATACATCGTTAAACACATTGTAAAGGAATTCCCCAAATCATGGTGTAGAAAATCAAATTATGGCCCTATGAATCTTTAGAATTGACTCATCTAAAAATTCCATTTTGGGGCGTTTTTTGTTCATTTTTAAAGGTTTTTGTGTATAAATTGTAAAAACAATGTATGTTTAATGTGCAAAATAATTTGAACTTTCCTCCTGAAACACTTTAGTGTTGAAATAAATGCCTTATGTTGGATATGTCAATGAATGTCACTGAATTTCACTATTTTTTTCTGGAAACTGATGCCAAATTTGAATATCTGAAAAATGTGGTAGGGGAAACCATATTGACAACATCTAGAAAATATGGACCTTGATGCATAAAACTTTAACATCACCAGCTCCTACAAACCTTATTCTTTCATACAGAGTAAACTGCTTCCTGTTTTGATGTTCATATTTAGAGCTACGATCCTTTTTGTTGTAACTCAATGGCGAAATGGCGAATCATTATTTCGGGCTGGTTCTATATATAAACATGCTGATAAAGTTCTAAATAAACATCTAATAATTATTAAAGTACTAAACTGTTTACCATGCAAGAATAATCTGCACAAACTGGAATAAAACAACCCTTAGTCTCCAATGACTAGAATATGGTGACAAGATCATAGCCTTTGTGATTTCACCTATACCCATTATCATCATTCAAATTTGGAGTCAGTTTCTTGAAAAATATGTGAAATCAAGGCATAACCAATGTAATCATATTTTTTCCTACACTAAGTGTTTTAGGAGGAACGTTCAAATAATTTTACATATTAAACACTAATTGTATTCATTGTTGTTTACTATTTGTGCACAATTTTTTTTTTTAAATGGACAAAAACACCACAAAACAGTCCAAAATGGCATTTTTGGAAAAGAGACAATACAAAGGATTCATAGGGCCATAAGTTGATTATGGCACATATGTGTTTAGTAATTCCAGCACAGTGTATTTAACCTAGTATATGTAAGAGGTTATGAGAAATACAGGGCATATGGATATCAATTTATTGAGTTGTATGACCTCAAATATGGTATTTCATCACACCAGTTCTGTGTCACAAGGCAAATTTGGCTACATCCATACAATGGAACACACATTTTGTTTAAGAATATTTTTGTCTTCTCGATAATAGATGCATAAAGAAATCATTTTTTGTGCACCATATAGTGAGGCGACTAATACAACAGTAAGATATCCCTTCATTGTTCTCTAGTTTTTTAAATACTAGACCCTAAGATATGGATTTTAGCTAATTCTTCAGAAATTGAGGCTCCGAAATTAGACAAACTCCCAATTTTGGAGGCACATAACTCGAATAATTCTCAACGTATCTGGAAAATATTTTCTGTTCTGTAATCAGGATTGTGTACTCAACAAAATGGATATATAAATGGAAGGACATGTGAAATGAAGTTTTTTATAAACATCCTTGAAAAGCTATAAAATGGCTATTTTACCAAATTTTACTAAATTTATTTCACAAAATTCATCAATTTCGCCTTTCTTGATCCTTTTAGATTTTTAGTATGTTGTTTATAATTGGTTAATAGACTTATTCCTGCTAAGAAACATTGTCTTGCAATTAGTGTGAGGTTTGGCACTTTATTCTCATAAATGCACTGAACTATATGGGTCTGAGTCGAAATAGGACCAAAATTATGTATCGGGCCTAGTCTGGCCAAGATATAAATGGCAAGATGCATGAAGCTTTATACAAGTGTATTATACACCTGCATGTATCCACAAAATATACTCAAGCAATGCACAAGCAATACAGTGTGTTCTTCCATTGTATTCACTGTTGAACATGGTCTGCTGGGGTGTGATTATTTTATAGGATCATCATTTAGATTGGCAGTTATATCAATAGTGGTTTGTCATGTCAAGTTGAATTTTGAATTTCTGCACAGCAAGAAAGTGAAGATTTCACACATTGTTATGGTCTAATAGTCATTTTCACTGTTGGCATTTTGATCTCTGTTTAATGAAAATGCATTTATTCTAAATCACATGGTCACTTCATGTGGTCCTATTAGATCATAATTGTGTTATCAACTGATATGATGGCCAAAAAATTTGATATGAGGAACCACCAGCAATGTCTGGTCATTACAAAAAATGATCCTGCTTTGCTTGTGTATATCCCCTTGATACACACGCAGCCCTCATAATTGGCTACGTCAATCAGCAATGCCTAAGCAATTTGCTGAAGCAAACTAGGTCATGGCAAATGACCGCTATAGCAGATTGCCGAAGCCAAACAATCCTAATTAAGAGGGCTGCGCATGTGTATAATACACGTGCTTCATCCATTTCGCCTGAATTATCTGTGATCAGAACAGGGTATAGTTATTAGTCGAGTTTTTTTCCAAAACTCGACTTATAGTTTGATGAGGGACGGTGGGCGGGCGGGCGGTGGACGGGCGGGCGGGCGGCGTGTTTTGCTTATAACTCAACCGTTTATTGACAGATTAAAAAATTTGGTGTGTGAGTACATATCCATGCACGTAAGCTGCAGACAAAAAAATCGGGTTCGTCCGCACATTTATTACAGAGTTATGGCCCTTTGCCATTTTTTACTGATTTTAGGCTCTTTAGCGCAACAACTTCAACAAACGTTATCTGATTCGATTGAAATTTGGGATATAGGTGTCTCCCAAGAATATCTCGGACGAGTTCGAAAACCGGCCTGGTCCGATAAAATTTGATAGAGTTATGGCCCTTAATTAGTCATTTTTCACGAATTTTCAGCTCGTTAGCGCGATAACTTCAACAAACGTTATCCGATTTGATTGAAATTAGGTATATAGGTGTCTCCCAAGAATATCTCAGGCGAGTTCGAAAACCGGCCTGGTCCGATAAAATTTGATAGAGTTATGGCCCTTAATTAGTCATTTTTCACGAAATTTCAGCTCGTTAGCGCGATAACTTCAACAAACGTTATCCGATTTGATTGAAATTTGGTATATAGGTGTCTCCCAAGAATATCTCGGACGAGTTCGAAAACCGGCCTGGTCCGATAAAATTTGATGGAGTTATGGCCCTTAATTAGTCATTTTTCACGAATTTTCAGCTCGTTAGCGCGATAACTTCAACAAACGTTATCCGATTTGATTGAAATTAGGTATATAGGTGTCTCCCAAGAATATCTCGGTCGAGTTCGAAAACCGGCCCGATCCGATAAAATTTGATAGAGTTATGGCCCTTAATTAGTCATTTTTTCACAAATTTTCAGCTCGTTAGCGCGATAATTTAACAAACATCATCCTATTTGATTGAAATTTTGATATATAGGTGTATCCCAAGAATACCTCGGACGAGTTAGAAAACCGGCCCGGTCCGATAAAATTTGATAGAGTTATGGTCCTTATTAAGTAGTAATTTTGTACGAA
This sequence comes from Siphonodentalium dalli, assembly GCA_032622095.1. Taxonomy (NCBI): domain Eukaryota; kingdom Metazoa; phylum Mollusca; class Scaphopoda; order Gadilida; family Siphonodentaliidae; genus Siphonodentalium; species Siphonodentalium dalli. Next base: position 37,677,894 of record CP136068.1, read on the forward strand.
TATTGAGCTCGTTAGCGCGATAACTTCAACAAACGTCATCCGATTCAACTAAAATTTGGTATATAAGTGTCTTCCAATAATATCCTGGACGAGTTCGAAAACCAACCTGGCCCAATAAAATTTGATAGAGTTATGGCCCTTAATTAGTCATTTTTCGTGATTTTTTAGCTCGTTAGCGCGATAACTTCAACAAACGTCCTCCGATTTGTTTAAAATTTGGAATAGACATACTTGCCAAGAATATTTCGGACGAGTTCGAAAACCAGCCTGGCCCGATAAAATTTGATAGAGTTATGGCCCTTAATTAGTCATTTTTCGATTTTACCTATTAATTAGTCTACCGATACTGATGCACAACAATTGGCGGTAGCCACCGGTGGTAGCCACCGGCGGTAAGCCACCGAAAACGAGACACAGCATCTCTGATGCCACCTCTTGTTCTTATTTTACTAGACTAAAACAGCTTATTTTACTGTGGTGTAATGTGGCAAGATTACTATCAATTCATGACATTGTCAATATTAGCAGAATATAATATTTCCCTCCCATGTTTTCTGTGAAAGAATGATTCTCCTATTCAGGCGTTGGGCCTTCTTATATATATCAAATGGTATATAGAAGCATTTGGACACAATATGGCCCTTTAATGTGCCCAAACCTACATTACGGGTACAAAACTCTATTCAAGTTGTAGTTTCTCTTTCAGGCGATTTTGGAGGATGATAAGATAGCTGATGAGATAGCTGATAAAATGGCTGATACGATAGTTGATAAGAAGGATGATAAGAAAGTAGCAAGTAGCATGATGGATGAACTCGAGGCACTCTTACAAAAACCACTCGTAGATAAACTACAAGAGAGGTATGAATTTACTACATACATTTGTCTCAAATTTATACAATTAGCAATGGAGACGATGTAAAATTAAATGGCAAGCAATTGCAGATACTACCAGATATGTTTGAACGCAAAACAACCACAGCAGCTACTTGACTGATAAGACAATAATTTAATGGTAAAAACACAAAAAATAAAACAAATGTTTTTGCAGAATTTTATACTAGCTGCTTTGCAAGGTGGTCATGGAAAGAGGAAGATTAATTTAACTCTCTACATATAATATTCATAGGTTTTTATTTTCATATTTAATGGCCTGGAGGTTTATATTCCAATATTCCAATATGACAAAACTGCTTTTGTCAAAGGAAATAACCTTGAAAAGCAATCAAAGGAAATAATTACTCATTTCAGTAAGCAATCAAAGGAAATAATTACTCATTGTAGTAAGCAATCAAAGGAAATGATTACTCATTGTAGTAAGCAATCAAAGGAAATGATTACTCATTGTAGTAAGCAATCAAATGAAATGATTACCCATTGTAGTAAGCAATCAAAGGAAATGATTACCCATTGTAGTAAGCAATCAAAGGAAATGATTACCCATTTTAGTAAGCAATCAAAGGAAGTGATTACCCATTGTAGTAAGCAATCAAAGGAAATGATTACCCATTGTAGTAAGCAATCAAAGGAAATGATTACCCATTGTAGTAAGCAATCAAAGGAAATGATTACCCATTGTAGTAAGCAATCAAAGGAAGTGATTACCCATTGTAGTAAGCAATCAAAGGAAATGATTACCCATTGTAGTAAGCAATCAAAGGAAGTGATTACTCATTGTAGTAAGCAATCAAAGGAAATGATTACTCATTGTAGTAAGCAATCAAAAGAAATAATTACCCATTGTAGTAAGCCATCAAAGGAAATGATTACCCATTGTAGTAAGCAATCAAAGGAAATGATTACCCGTTGTAGTAAGCAATCAAAGGAAATGATTACCCATTGTAGTAAGCCATCAAAGGAAATAATTACCCATTGTAGTAAGCAATCAAAGGAAATGATTACCCATTGTAGTAAGCAATCAAAGGAAATGATTACCCATTGTAGTAAGCAATCAAAGGAAGTGATTACTCATTGTAGTAAGCAATTAAAGGAAATGATTACCCATTTTAGTAGGCAATCAAAGGAAGTGATTACCCATTGTAGTAAGCAATCAAAGGAAACGATTACCCATTGTAGTAAGCAATCAAAAGAAATAATTAACCATTGTAGTAAGCAATCAAAGGAAGTGATTACTCATTGAAGTAAGCAATCAAAAGAAATAATTACCCATTGTAGTAAGCCATCAAAGGAAATGATTACCCATTGTAGTAAGCAATCAAAGGAAATGATTACCTGTTGTAGTAAGCAATCAAAGGAAATGATTACCCATTGTAGTAAGCAATCAAAGGAAATGATTACTCATTGTAGTAAGCAATCAAAGGAAATGATTACCCATTGTAGTAAGCAATCAAAGGAAATGATTACTCATTGTAGTAAGCAATCAAAGGAAATGATTATTCATTGTAGTAAGCAATCAAAAGAAATGATTACTAACTGCAGTAAGCAATCAAAGGAAATGATTACTCATTGTAGTAAGCAATCAAAGGAAATGATTACTCATTGTAGTAAGCAATCAAATGAAATGATTATTCATTGTAGTAAGCAATCAAAAGAAATGATTACTAACTGCAGTAAGCAATTAAAGGAAATGATTACTCATTGTAGTAAGCAATCAAAGGAAATGATTACTAACTGCTGTAAGAAAACAAAGGAAATGATTACTAACTGCAGTAAGCAATCAAAGGAAATGATTACTGATTGTAGTAAGCCATCAAAGGAAATGATTCATCCCTGAAGTTTGAGTATAGCTACCGGCACATGTATCAATCTGGCTTTCGATAATATTGGTAATTATTTTTTGTATAGAAAGGTTATAATAAAAAATGAAGACCATCAACAATGAGAAATGCAAATAAAAACTTCCCCCATTCACTGATTGGAACAAATGCCTGTCACTGCTATATCTACAAAAATAGTATTTTCCCACCGTATGGATAAGCCATTTAAATTTAACAAGATTACATTAATGATATGAGTATTGGAGAGAAGGTTGAACAATGAAAATTCTGATAGATTATCGGTATAATTTGTGTGTTGAACTCCACTTTCAATATTTTAGTAAAGAAGAGATGAAAGAAACAATGATAAGAATGAAACGTGAAAGAAGTCGAAGCAGAAGCAGGGACAGAGAAAAGAGGAAGTATGTCTAACACAGCTTTGTTCGCAAGCTTATGGCTCTGACTTTATAATTAGCAGTCAATTGCAATTTCTATTTTGGATATAGCTCTATGGGTTCAAATTCTTTACAAAGAAACTTCTCTCAAACAGAATTATGATTCCATTTTGTTCAATGTGCTTTTATTTTATTGATGGCTATTATTTTATGATGGATTGTGAGAACCGACATTTTTACTTTTCCAAATGTTTGGCAAGCTTCTTAATACATGTAACTTAATTTTGGTGCCGGATAAAATACAGGCACCTATTTATTTGTGCTTGCTAAATGGGACAATCAATGCAAAATGTCATGAACAAAAATAAAGTAGGTAGCTGGATCCTAAAATGCAAATGCAAAATTTTTGTGAGCCTTGAATAACCTGGTTTTATAGTGTGCTTTGTGTTGATTGCAGACATAGAAAGAGGTCACGGAGTCGATCAAGAGGTAGATACAGATCCCGATCGAGAAGTCGATCGAGAGAGAGGAGGAGAGATAGACGGAGAGATAGGTCAGAAGAGAGATACCATAGTGATAAGTACAAGCATCGGAGTCGAAGTCGAGAAAGGGATAGAAAGTACAAAGATAGAGAAGGGAAAAAAGAGAAAAAGAGAGATGAGTATCCACTGGAGCCTACAGTTGGACAGGTAAATACCAAGTTAATAAGTTTTCACCTGATATGAAAAGATATTCGTTATGTGAGACGAGGTATCTCGGCACCCTCTTATCCCACAATCAACGAGGTATCTCGACACCCTCTTATCTCACAATCAATGAGGTATTTCGCCACCCTCTTATCGCACAATCAATGATGTATCTTGGCACCCTCTTATCCCAGAATCAACAAGGTATTTCGGCACCCTTTTATCCCACAATCAACGAGATATCTCGGCACCCTCTTATCCCAGAATCAACGAGGTATTTCATCACCCTCTTATCCCAGAATCAACGAGGTATCTCGGCACCCTCTTATCCCACAATCAACGAGGTATATCTGCACCCTCTTATCCCACAATCAACGAGGTATCTCAGCACCCTCTTACAGATCTTCCCATGAGGAAAACACAGCGAGAGCATTTATTTGCTCCCGTAATGCAGAAGACGGGTGTAATATGGCACCCATACTATAATTCAAAGTTGGGTTTTTGCTCAAACAAAAAGTCATTATGGAATAGACCTACCGGTATGTAGAGTTACACCTTAATATGCCACAGTTGAACTGAGATGGTAAAGGATCTAAATAAACCTTAAAATAATTCAATATTGAACCAACAATTATAGTCTCCATTAGTATTTTGCAAAGAGGGACGGGTGCGAATTTCAGCACCCGTGAATTGAAAATTACGAGTGCATACGGGTGCGAGAGCAATCACTCCCGTCTCCTGGGAAGGACTGCTCTTATCCCACAATCAACGAGGTATCTCGGCACACTCTTATCCCACAATCAACTAATATCTTCATTGTCTTAAAGCTTGACTGAAATTCCATTTCTAATTTTGAAAAAAAAATGCTTCAAAATAATTGTGTTTTATCCATGCTTTCACAATAAGGAAATTTAGACATCCTATATGTATTTCGACATGTAGACAATTCTAATTTATGTAACAAACACTTGGTGAACTATTATTCAGGATATTTTTGTAAATTATTTTGTTATTGAATTTTGTTATTTTTGTTTACTGTCACTGTTTTTCCATGTATTATTCTTGTATATGTAATGAGAATGATATTTCCGCCAAAGGAAGCCCTCACACTGAACTATATGGATAGATGTCCTGCGTTTGTAAACCATAGCAGAAAAGGGGTTAACTTTTTGTGGTCGCCTACGGTCACTCACGGTCTGTACTCTTCAGTGGCTTGCCTCGGAATCAGTCACGCATGCGCAGTCCCAATATAATTCACTGTACATATTGAATTAGCCAGTTTATTTTTCTGCTACCAACCTATCGGATCTAAGGGAGTATTTTTCCGAATTTGTCGTTTAACAATAGCGACAAATTCAATTTATCGATACAATAATTACTGGTCGCCTACGCGTTCGTTTTTATAATTATCGTTTCGAATTCACGGACCGTTTCGTTTCAAACATATAATTGTTCGTGTTTTTCGAACAGGCGGCTAACTTAAAAACAATTTATCGAATATGAAAATCAGCATTTCGCCATAATTAGCCGCCATTTCAAGGCCTTACGAGGCGCACAGATTATTGTGAGAAATACATCTATGGAATTATTATAGCACCTATAAGGTATGATAGAATTTGTCAGATATCAAAAATGCCACGTGATTCTCCGCCGGCAGTATCCTAATTTCGTAGGAATTATTTTGACGTTTTAATGCGTGGAAATTTATTTAGCAATAATTCCATCGCTACTGACGCTATCTCTCGTCATGTTATGAACAACGTGCTTTCACATAATACTATGTTTCAATACAAATGATCCAGATGTGTTAATCACGTTTGACCTTGAAGTTGATTACAATCTACACAAGAATACTGACAGTTGATTAGATCTTGGTTTATCAATGTCACATGCATAACAATAACTTCATATGACAGTAGTACCGTAGTGCTACGAATAAATCTCAGCCATGTCATAGATGTATGTCGATTAATAGCTACCTTGTATATACCGCTATTCTCAAAGTGATTGACCAGAAAAACGGGGTGATACCCCGGTCATGACCGCTGTGATACCGGTAATAAACGGTAGCGGTATCGAGACGGTCATGGCGTGAAGTTACGGTATTGGGCGATGATACCGTGGTCTTTTAGCGGGCACCGCATTAATTTTGTTGAATACCGCGGTGATTTTCATGGAACTCTTTTAGGGGAGATATTTACTCGCACATACTTGTTCGCGTTAACAAGCGGTATCAGTACCGCGGTATTGGAATACCGCGGTATAGTACCGCCATATTAACTGGGTGACACCACGTTATTGGTGGTTAATTACTTTAAGTATGGCGGTAGGTCTAATGAACAATAGCTGCGATTATACACCAGCCGGTTCAGCAAGCCGGTCTGAACCGGTGGGCTTGTAAATTTCTGAGAAGGATCCAGGGATGGTTTTCTACCTGTTACAGGTTTGGGCGCTCAAACTCTGGAGACCCTGGAGATAGTAATTATTCAAGTGGTTCTCCATTATTTCAACGAATTTTTCTATAATTCAACAACTAAACATGAAAATCGGATGAGATAGTCTACTAGTATGATATAGAGCCTTTATTTTCACCATCTCTGGATCCTTCCCAGGTAGTATTTCTCGGTCGGATCTCTTCTCGGGCAGGAACAGTTCACGCTCCCCCGATTATGCCGCGGCATTAAATCAATTAGTGGGGAGGCAGGGGTACTTGGGACCCCCAGGACATTTGGTCCCACACCGGCGCAAGCGGTTCTGTGTGCTGAAGTTGCCAAATCGCGTGCGAACGTAACGACACCGGCTGGGCGGCCTACGGCGACTTCGGCATAGGGCAGTGGCCCTACCCATTCGGTAGCAAGCCCGGTCCCCTTGGTCACGATCTATATAAAGACACAGCCTTGCCTGCCTCTCAGCCGTCTTGGGGTTTCTGCTGCAATGGCCTCTACCCATCGTTCTGCTTGGACAGGACATTCAGCTTGGTCGGGACCACCTGCATTTGGGGGGGGGCTCACCCCGGTCCGATGGCTCCACCTCCTTCCGGTTATCAGAAGAAACCAGTTTTGGCTATGGGATTCTTCATTTCGACACTGGACTCCAAAATTGGAACTCAGTTTATCAGCCTTTTGCTCAAACAGTTGGCCGTAGCTTAAAATTCCATGGGAGGTATTTACACCTCGATTGAGCCATCGCCGGAATGGGCCTCCCTCTAGTGTTTTGTCGTCCATTATTGCAGGTCGTTCCGGCAGAGAGCGACATGCTATCCTTACACCCCAAGGCGTCTGAGGCTTTCGATGACGACCTGTCTGCGCACAATACGTCAGACTGTGGGTCTTTTCGGTCATCACAGTCTGGCATCGGTAAGGCAGAAGCTGCGGATCGTGATTTCCTATCCACGGATTATCTCATCTATAGGCTTCTTCCTACTGAACTATGAACTCTCAAGCCCTCCTGGCACGCCCTGCGCAATCGTACCACCGTCTTCAAAATGCATCGAGAACTCGATCTATCTTACCTGTGATATACATTTCATAGGTAAGGTACACGACCCGCGACTGACACACTGGTCAATAGACTTCACACATGAATGAAGCACATTTACATGGAAAGCATTTCTCTTGTCACGTGCCACAACGACCCTGCCAATGGCCTGGCCGACAGAGTACATCTCATGGCTCTTCATACTCCTATTACCAATATCAATTTGATTATCTGGCACATGGTAATAAAATTAACAGGGCACTGCACGCCTATAGACAATAACGCGGGCAAAGACGTTTGCACTGTCCATCTCAGCTTTCTAGGAAGCTCATTGACTAGCGTTATAGACCTTTCCTTGCAGGCAGGGGACCACCCAGTCCGAGTGGATCCCAACCCCATGGCACCCGATCATAAGGGCCTGAAACCATGCTGCCAACTATGCGCGCTTCGGTATATGCCGGATTTGTCCTATCAACATTCGACAATAAAACAGGCAAAGACGTTTGCGCTGTCCAGCTCAGCTTTCGAGGAAGCTCATTGACTAGCCATCAAAACTTTCCTTGCAGGCAGGGACCAACCCATATGAGGGGATCCCAACCACATGGCACCAGCCGCCCAATCATAAGGGCCTGAAACCATGCTGACAACTCGGCTCGCTTCGGTCTATGCTGGATTTGTCCTATTTTCCTTAAACATGCCTTCAACAGGACCACTTAGGTCGGGGGAGCTCCTCTCTATCATGGCTCTTAAAATTCAATAAGTAACAACATTATAAAGGGATGTGTGTCCTTTACTAGGAGGATGAAAATTTCATTTGTTTCCTTAATCAGCGAGCCATTTTGGAGGGGGTCTTCCCCTAGTTTGCTGCATGCCTCACACTAACATACCTATCACACACCTAGGTCGTTCTGCTGCATGTTTGGGGGGGAAAGTGACATGATGTTCTGGGCAGAGGCTCAGAACTGAATATTCCGTATGGTGACAATTTACCTGTGGTTATCATCTGATTACATTGTACATCATTTGAACTGATTTCAGTTGTCAAAGAGCCAAAGGGCCTTCTGCAATGATCTCATTGCTGACTTATAGATCACCTTGATATATATTTTTTATATCATTTTTTATATATTTATAATTATATACTCGTAAGATTTGTATCACAGGATTTCTGTCGGATATCTTGTGATGCATAGGTACCTCAGAGACATGTGATCAGTAGAAGAAAAACAAGGAAGCTGTTCTAAGAACGACAGGGGGCATGACCACCTTGCAAGATGCGGTTGTGGGGGGGCTCCCTCTGTTCAGACGGCTTGACTCCATTATCGTTGTACAACCTGTTTGGCCTAATGGGTTCTCAACTCAATCCCTGTGCCACAAATTTGGCATCAGGTTCTCTGGCTTTTTCTTTGGCGAATAGCAGTTAGTTAACTTTGGTTGTCTCGCCATCGTCGGAGTGGGCCTCCGTCTGTGCAGGTCGTTCTGTCGCTAAGGCGGAGAGTGAGTTAGTCTCCTTCCTTCATGATCCTGCATCATGGGACCTTGACGGGTGGGACCTTAGAACAGACAGCTGAAGAAGACGACAAGGTTTCTTCTAACGTTATACTTGCTCGGTTCGCTCGCAACTATGCATTGGATGGCACCTCATGGGATGTTTGTTTCAAAACAAGGGGGGCGGTACACATTTGAGCAATATAGCACTCTAACTATATGAGTTATTTCACGTAAATAATCCTAACAGATTCATTAAAGTGTTCATATATGGTACAATCTGTTTTAGAAGAGTACTTTTACTCAAAATTTGGCTATTAACTTTATTGCTCGTGCCTCCTCCTGGGCTTGCATTCTAATCCATATAGTTCAGTGTGAGGGCTTCCTTTGGCGGAAATATGATATTTTAAAAAATATAATATATATTTCCTTAAAGAAAGCCTGAACACTGAACTATCATAGGGCCCTCCCATGGCGGTGCCATTCCCAACCCCGCGACTCGCCAATCTTCTGATTGAGTTGAAAATAAACTGGCTAATTCAATATGTACAGTGAATTATATTGGGACTGCGCATGCGTGACTGATTCCGAGGCAAGCCACTGAAGAGTACAGACTGTGAGTGACCGTAGGCGACCACAAAAAGTTAACCCCTTTTCTGCTATGGTTTACAAACGCAGGACATCTATCCATATAGTTCAGTGTTCAGGCTTTCTTTAAGGAAATATATATTATATTTTTTTAAATATCATATTGTATTTATCTATAATTTTGTATGTATTATGCTTGTGTATGAAATGAGAATTATATTGTATTTACCTATAATCTATAATTCTGTATGTATTATGCTTGTATATAAAATGAGAATTATATTTTATTTCAGATCTTTGATGGAAAGGTTTCCTCATTGATGCAGTTTGGCTGCTTTGTCCAGTTAGAAGGATTGAGGAAACGATGGGAGGGACTTGTACATATTTCACAGGTAATCTATTATCTTTCCAATCATTGTGGGTCAAGAATTTCATCACCTATTTGAAAATAGGTTGTATTATTTGAATTATATGTATGATGGTCCATCGTTTGAGTAGTTGTCAAAACGAACTTATTGCTTGTTTAAGGATGACTTTAGTATATATTTGTCAGGGATTTAATCCGTCCCTGCATGCTGTGACTACTAGACTGAATTGAACATCATGTTGACTACTGTGACGCTGGATAATACTTGAGATAATTGACTGAGTGAACTGTGTATGCCCATGTAGTGTATAATTGGTGTTGAGTTGTAAATATGCTCTGCTAGAGGAAAGATGTATCTTGCGATACATTAAATCTTTTCGCTATGATTCAACCTCTCTGACAAAATTGATATCAAATATCTTTTTCAAATGTTGTATGTTGGACAGTACAGGTTGAGTTTGAATTTTAGCAAAGATAGCCCAAGTATCTAGAACTTGGCAACCAATTCACCAAAATGATGTTTAATTGGCTTTGCTGATATAATTAACAAGACATATCCTATTGTTAATAAAAAATATCATTTGTTGAGGCAGAATCGAGTCCTTTGATTATAACTCAAACCCAATGTTTAGTTTGTTACAATCGAAAAAAGTACCAAGCCATTACTTTAGAAATGTTTTCTGCATAAACCATATATAGAGGATCTACAACAAGTCCCCAGTTTATAGTGGAATTTACAAAACAAGTCCCATAAATTAGGTCTGGACTAAGCCTTTGGTGAGGTCCAGACATAATTTACTGGACTAGTTTTGTAAATTCTGCTATAAGCTGGGGACGAGTTGTAGATTCTATTTATGACATGACCTAAAACCTCGATAAAACATTCTTAAATCAACAAATGGGATGTGAAACTTACATCGTCTTCTATAAAGCCTGTGATGATATTTCATGTAATTATGGATTGTTTGCCTGCATAAAGAAATAGTCCCAGATAAATAAAGACTCATTGACATATATACTGGCGGATAGTTAATGAAATAACTTTTCAAGCTCTTCATTGATTAGAATTTGTCGGAAAAATATTGGAAGCCATAGTGTTTTGAGACAAACATACAGAATGTCAACAGATGACAAACTGGAAGTCAAAGGTCATCAAGCACTACATATATTTCCTGTTATGCAATGAACATTGCATATCACAAATTATAGAATTTATTGAATGAAATAAGGTAGGATCATGTAATAAATTCTTTTATCTTACAATTGGCCTCTTTTTCATAATACATGCAGAAACGACTAGACCGTTTTCTGATTCCTTATCGTGGATGACAATAAGCCATATCCTAGATACAAAGAGGATTGGTATTCCAAGTCGAACTACCTTCTCTGCGTAGTCTATCATTGAGTCCGCAGGATCTGGGAAACCCACATGGTTGTGATAACTATGAGTTTGGTGTAATCTATTTCACTGTTTATATTGTCATTTGGATTTGAAACAACAATGTAGATATCATTGCTTTATAAAACAAACCATCAGCTCTTTATATTCTCCTCTGCAGCTACGAAGAGAAGGCAGGGTGACAAGCGTCAGTGATGTGGTGTCTCGTGGACAGAAAGTCAAAGTGAAGGTTCTGTCTTTCAATGGTGTCAAGACCAGTTTAACCATGAAGGTAAATTAAAATAATAATATCGAGCTAAGTAGTTACACTAATGATAGTACTTCCAATTTTACAAAACACTGTAATAAAGAATAAGCATGCTATATGTAGTGATATCCCTATGAATGATTGACAGCATTCTATGTGAGCAATCAGTGTGTGCCTATTCTAGAACATCCGATCAAACCTTATGCATGTGCCAATATCCATTGGATGTATCAAGATGTAGCAAGAGAGAATGTGGAATAGCCTTAGCAGTGGTGTGTGAAGTGTTTTACTTGTCAGTTATTCAGCTATAGACTAAAATGATGTTCAATTTATGATTTAAATATATAGCTATATTTCCCTTACCTGCTTCTTGAAGTAACTCACAAATGTATTGAAAAAATACTTTGAACCATTCACACTTTTACAAAAGTTGATAAAACGAGCGTCGCACAGCGACCGCATTTATCCCGTCGGGTCGCTAAAACATGACAGCTAGAGAGACACGTTTGCAGTTGTTTACCAAAACTAAGAATAGAACCAAAACAAGATCACGTGCCCGATTGGGTCAGTTGCTAAATAAAGATTTGATGGATCATGCGGATCGATACACAAATTCCATTGGTGGGATTAACATGCAGTACTATATGATCATTAATAAGATTTAATAAGTAAACATCTGCCTGATAATTTATTCGCAATGTTACCAAAAACTCTCAGCAGCATCAGGGTAATATATAACCAGGGCGCTGATCGTTCTCAGTAAATCGGGAGAGCGGAACTATATCGCCGGGGACACGTGATCAAGTCGTGAGAGGGCCAAGGTCTTTTCGCAAGATTCGAAAATTGGGGAAAGTATGTTTTTGTTTGAAATTAACCCCCCCACCCTCCCCCTTTTTTTGTTTGTTTGTTTGTTTGTCTTGTGATCCTGCGGCATTCGTTTGGCACTGACCAGCAGACATCACTAACCAGGGGGTCTAGTGTCTCGTTTCAGGTCCGGGTTCCCACGGACTCGGCTTGTTTGCTTGTGGCCATGGCGTATTGTGGGCCAAAAAAGGAAGACGCGAAGCAAGAAATGGATAAATGGACAGTGAACATCCTACCAATAATTTCACGACTACCTTTTTGATTAATAATTCATTAAATAAAGGTAGTCAATCAGGCAGACCTGTCTTTGTTGTGTTACGACCCTGTGGGATAAAATTTACTCTGTGCTATTGTATGGCCTCCAGTATTTACCAGCATATATTTAAATACTTCTCTATGCTGTTGATTGATAAATTGAGTTGGTTTGAAAATGTTGGAAAAAATCATGGTCTAACTACTGATAAGTTCAGCTGAAATAATCTTCATTTGTATTAAAATACACAAATAGTGAAAACTAACAAACATCTCAATAACATCATTGTGTAATTGCAGGACGTGGACCAGGAATCTGGAGAAGATATGAACCCAAGTCGTACTCGTGACATCACTGGTGGCGAGCTGAAGGACGATGTGACACAGGCTAGGAACCCGGATCGACCGTCGACTGTTCCTCTTATAAATGATCTGCCAAACGTTGATGAGTTCCAGGACAAAAAATACAGGAAAACCTCAGACATGGAGAAATGGGAGATAAACAGGCTGGTAGCAGCTAATGTCATAGATAAATCAGAGTTACCTGACTTTGACGAGGAGAATGGACTGCTTCCTAATGCTGAAAACGACTCAGGTATGCAAATATTATTCCTCAGTGTTGATAACCAGAAACAGGGAAATAAAACTACTGATACTAAATGGTAATCTGCGAAAAAGACATTATAAGCCAGAGCTCTGTATAATATTGCTTGAAGTAATTTCACCTGAAATGTTTTGATCTTGCTGTTTGAATGTGGAGCAGGTGGTGTCTAAGAAATTGGTGAATTCTTCTAACGACTGTATTGCCTAAGACAATCAATGCTTAGTGATGTCAACCTATCTGATACTAACTAAGTGACTTAACATATTTAAATGTAAAAACTTTTCCTTAAGGTTGCAGCATGCCTTTGTAAAATTAAAACAGTTTTATGGAGCAGATATATATATTTTTTATTTTGTTTTGAAGATGAGGACATTGAGATAGAGATGGTTGAAGATGAAGCACCATTCCTGACGGGCTGTGGTAGAGCTGGCTTTGAGCTCAGTCCTGTTAAGATTGTTAAGGTATGTGTTATACAGGGTTTCCACTAATGTTCAAATGTAGGGTCTGTGGGGCCAAGGATAGGAGGAACTAACCATGGTTTGGCCCACTGTACACAAATTAAAAAATTAAATTCCGAAAATGCCCCATTTCCTTACACCTGAGAAGATCCAAATAATATTTTTACCATAATTTGATATTAAGAGATACAAACAATCAATCTCGAGAGGTCAATGTATAAACAACAGCCATCAGAATATGCGATGCAGCCTTCATCTCCATTATGAAAACATTAAATACCTGAAGTCGTTCGATTGACAACATGTAGAGTTATTGCTCCTGGCACATATAGTCAGGTAGTTTTGGTTCGAATGATGTGTCCTTTCTCAGAATTTGTGATAAGAAATAAAAATTATTTTATGAATACTAAAAATTGAACTTCTATTCGCTGATATATCCCATGAACATACACTTTTCAGCAAGTAATTTTCAGTATATTGGCTGCAGAGAACAGCCTAGACGGCGACTTCTTATACTGGCTCATTGTGCCCTAATTTTGCAGTTGGGTGAAGTGCAAGTTGCCCTCAAAATTCCAAAGTTGACTGACAAATATCAGCAAAATACCTGATCTAGCCCTAAGAATTCATGCTCATTTATTTGGCTTACAACTGCTAACTGTCATTGCACACAACTATCCATTGCTAGGGTGATATAGAAACACTTAACATCTGTATTGATTCAATCTGGATTCAATCCGAACGCACTTTCAAAGATAGTGTAGCATATATATATATTACTTGTTTTCCTGTTTGCATCCCATTACAAACAAAAAGCATGATTAACAAACTATGGACACAATATACAGATGAAGGCTTAGATGTGTCGTCAAATCTTAATGCCTGCTAAGTGTTACTCTTTTTTGAGAATTTTCCATGAAATTGTTCAATATGCTCTGATGTGTTCATTCTCTTCTGTAGAATCCTGATGGTTCAATGTCTCAGGCTGCGATGATGCAGGGGGCGCTGCAAAAAGAGCGACGAGAAATAAAACAACAACAGAGAGAATCAGAAGCAGACTCCCAGCCGAGAAGTAGTAATTTTAATGATCCTATGAACCAAGGTAATTACTGGCTACTGCAAAAACACCTGTCTGTCTATCCATGTGTCTGTTTAGTCTGCCAAAATGATGAAATGTGTATCATATGACTAAATGCATTCAGTATAATTTCCACTATGTTGAATGAAATAATGCAAATTTTACTTACTTTCGTAAAAAAAAAATTGTGTATGCAAGTGCTTGATCATTCTTCGCTCATTCTGCATTAAAGACATATTATGTACTTGTTCGGGTGCGTGAAACTGATAAGTTAGTATTCAGATGCTACGCCAACTGGAGGAATGTAGCATTCTACTAACACTGAACTACACTAAATTGTAAATATTTACTATTCGAATCGGGACGCTTCTATCGGCGATGAACTAACGAAAACGATTTCACCATCGGCGGTCACTGCATTTAATTAATATATAAGAATGAGGGTGTGTGTTGTCAATTTAGATATACTATTTGTAAAAATAACTGCTTTGAACAAGATTATTCTCCATTTCTATTTGATCAACCTACCGGAGTGTTTCACATCACTTTAATTCCTCTGTTGCTAATTTCATTGGGTATAGAAGATATCCCCATAAATGTCTAGATTTTGGTACAGTCCCGCTTTAAAGTTTAAAAAAAAAATCTATCTATTTTTTAAGTAAGTAAATGGTCACATTCTAACCCTTTGATAATAGGATGCTCATTAAACCACTGTTAATTGATTTCCAATCATTTATCTGTAAGGATGTTAATCAAACAAATTAGAAAACAGGCTATGTGTTAACCGTAATATTTGAAATTACCTGTAAATGTGTAGATAGGAGATCTCTGCCTGTTGGTTACTTGTAATATCAACACATTTTTCCCTGCAGTTCACCAGTAGATTATTCCAATGTATGTATACTAAACACTGTGAACCCAGTTGGCTGCTCAAAGCACAAACGAATATAGCCCGTTGGCTGGATTACCTGGTTCCCAAAGTACGTTTTGAAAAAATGGGTTGTGGCATGTTAAATATTGACTTCATATTTGCATAGGGATAACTGTTGGTGAGCATGACATAGCAAGGTCATCTACTGAATACATGTATATCTCGGAATCATTTATATATGATATGTAGCCCTTGTTTTAATGAAAAGTTGAAAAAGTTATGCCGTATGAAACATCTGACATGATTGCCACAAGCAAATGATGTCAATAAATATACTGTTACTTTGTATGCGTTTGTATAGCAAAACGTGGTTATAACTGTTATTGGGCATGTCATAGTAATAAGAACTACTGACTATATCCTCATATATATGTACACTACATAGTCCTATTTTAATTAAACACCAGAAAACGACCAGCTGAAACATCTGACTTAATTGCCGCAAACATATGATGTCAATAAATATACTTTTCTTTTGCATAGGGAAACCTGGGTTAACTGTTGGTAACCTATCAACTTAGTATCAAGTAGACCACTGGACATAGACTCGTTTATATGACAATGCTTTCACATTCAGTGCATCCCAATTGATATATACAATGAATTGTATGTGTTTGATTCTATT
Organism: Siphonodentalium dalli; assembly: GCA_032622095.1. Lineage (NCBI taxonomy): Eukaryota > Metazoa > Mollusca > Scaphopoda > Gadilida > Siphonodentaliidae > Siphonodentalium > Siphonodentalium dalli. The sequence goes on from CP136068.1 coordinate 37,694,067, forward strand.
GTAAAGTGGCTTAGATAACATTTGAACTACATAATGTCGTCCTAGAATCCAGGGAATTTATATATGCATATATATTACATATATATTCCAGGGTTAAAAGGGTTATGAACTCATAGTGAACAACTTATTACCAACCAAAGGGTAAAATAATACTTGCAACATTAATATCGGGAAATAATGTTGTCTCATGGTGTAGTCCCTGCTGCATTTTGCTCAGTCTATAAAATCTCTTTTCTTTGCTAATCCAGGCTGCATTATTTTATTAGTTATTGATTTGAGAATGGTTTTGATAAATTGAGAAGGATCAGTGTTTTTATTAAATGTTTGTATTGCAGATGCAAAGAAGATGTCGAATAATATGAAGGGAGGTATGGCACCAGCGGACATGCCTGAGTGGAAGAAACACATCACTGGTGGCGCTAAAGCATCATATGGTAAAAAGGAGAAGAAGTCTCTGCTCGAACAAAGACAGAGCCTTCCCATCTATAAACTCAAGGATGAACTCATCAAGGTACAAATAATAAACAAGTTATTAGTACACAATTAGTAAAAGGCAAGCCGAGATCAGTTTGTACCTGGATAGAGTAACAGCTGATTATCAAAACAATTCATGTGTTTACTCATACCTTGACTTGTTTATCAATGAGAGCCAGCTTTGGTTCTCAAATAATTATGTGAGATCAATTGGCATTCAGGATGACTCACTAGGATATTACAAACATATTCTTGATTGCCTCTTTGAAAATGATTACTCCGATTTTAAAAATGTGTATTTATTATACCCCCATGACCAAAGAAAATGGTGGGTATACTGATCCTCCCTCCGGCCAAGCAGATATCTCAACCACCGTATTAAATTGAGTTCAATCATTTTGTTCATGTTTTCTGTTCTAGAGTTATTCATCTATGTTTATTTGAAATGTTGATTGTTTGGATCTCAGCCATGGGTTATACAAACTTACAGGTATGTCTATTCTAGAAGGTATGTTACATGGAGGTATGCACTTGGGGGACTGCCCAGCTCTTGTTTTAATATGTGATATTATAAAAAGATAGAATAATATTATATGCTTCTTGTCAGTTAAATTAAAGCTGTTGTTTGTTACCATCCAGGATTCAAAGTCAGCAACTATCTAGTTGTTTCCACGTGTTCTAAAGGTAAACAACCTATCTGTAAAATAAAAAAAATAAATAGAAAAGATTGACACACAAGAGAAACATTCTCTGACATGGTTAATTGAGTAGAATATCGGGAAAACTGTAAACATAATACAGTTATGTTTTATTACAGGCCTGTAATGATAACCAGCTGCTGATTGTAATTGGAGAGACTGGGTCAGGAAAGACAACTCAAATCACACAGTATTTAGCTGAGGCAGGTTACACATCCAGAGGAAAGATTGGGTGTACGCAACCCAGGCGTGTTGCTGCCATGTCTGTTGCCAAACGTGTGTCCGAAGAATTCGGTTGTCGCTTAGGTCAAGAGGTATGTATTTATATTCAGATAATAGAGAATGAATGAGGGGAGAGTTTCTGGTGAGTTTCAAGAGGGAGTGATCTAACACAGTTAGTAAGATGCATTGTATGTCGAACAGTAAAAGCTCCATGGGTGGCGGACTGGAGTCATTAGCATTATCTGTGCTGATACTTTAGTAAACGGCTGTTTCAAAACTTTATCATGAGTCACTTTTCTATTTGATAAATTCAAAAGAGTTAACTAATGAAACATAATAAAATATTCTTCAGTATTTTTGTTCTCATTACTTGTATGTTACATATAATTTTGGGCCCAGTGAATATTCAATTCATTATTATACCCCCCGCAACGAGTTGTGGGGGGGTATACTGGCATCAGCTTGTCCGTCCGTTCGTCTGTCCATCTGTCCGTCCGTGGACACAATTTTGTCCGGAGTTTTTATCAGTCGTTTTAGGAACATTTTCCGTGAAACTTGGCACAGACATCAACCACCATGGGAACCTGTGCACCTGCGATTATGACGTCTGTCAGACTTTTTTTGGTGGAGTTATCCCCCTTTTTCGACTTAGAAATTTTTCGCAACATGTATAATTTTGTCCGAGCTTTTATTCCTACATTTTTAGGTCAATTTTTTTTAAACTTGGCACAGATATTTAGTACCATGGGAACCTGTGCACCTGCGATTATGACGTCTGTCCGACATATTTTGGTGGAGTTATCCCCCTTTTTCGACTTAGAATTTTTTTTTCAACATGCATAATTTTTTTCGTGCTTTTATTCCTACATTTTTCGGTCAATTTTTTTAAAACTTGGCACAGATATTTAGTACCATCGGAACCTGTGCACCTGTGTTTATGACGTCTGTCCAACATTTTTTGGTGGAGTTATCCCACTTTTCGACTTAGAAATTTTTCGCAACATGCATAATTTTGTCCGAGCTTTTATTCAGTCAATAAATTTAGGATTAGAGTTAGGGGTTAGGGTTAGGGGGTTTAGGGTTAGGGTTACCTGTTGACATAATTTCAGTTCCAAATATATGGTAATGGCTACTTCATTCGAATAACATTTTGAATACGGGGGGTATTACTTAGTCCCATCTGGGACAAGCCCATCTCTAGTTCGATTCGGTCACAATATTCAGTTTGAAAAATTTGGTTTGAAACATTTCAATATTCCAAATGTGACAGCAAAATCATTCTCAGTCAATACCTCAAAATGGAAAATGATTACAGGCTACATGAAATCGCAAATTGTGAAATTTATGGATTGTGAGTTCATTTTCTCGGATGCGACATAACATCTTAATTATAAGGTATAAGTTGGAGCAATTCCAGATGGTCAACATTACTGTAGGGTTCGTTGAAATAAAATAAGGTATAACTTATGCAGTCGGCTTGTGTGCACTCACAAGCACATGTTCCACTTATGGCTGACGGTTGCACTGATTTATCATTTATCTGATAGTTCCTTATCTAAATATGGAGTTGTTTGGGGTTCCATAACATAGAATGACTTTTCCCTTCCTGTTGACTTATCTGTAACCTATATGTTGGCACAATAACATGTATATATTCAAAAGCTTATGTTGAACTACTAATCAATCATCGTTTTGCAGGAGGCTTATGTTTTGATCGCGGCTCCAAGTCGTCATTATATCCGATCGAATCGTGCACTTATATTTCAGTGTTGCTTGCTCAATAAAACAGATTTTTTCCGCTTGAAAAATACACTTAAGTTATCAGGTTTCTTGACTTGTTCGATCTTTGATTATGTTCGATTCAATATTTGATTCGATTTGCAAATAGGAATATGTATTCAATTTAAATGGAAACAAATTGTTCGTATGCCCTTACATTTTAGAGTTATTTTTTGTGCTGAACTTTTCTCTACTTTTATTTTTTAGGTTGGATACACTATTCGATTTGAGGACTGTACTAGCCCCGAGACCAAGATTAAATACATGACGGACGGTATGATGTTACGAGAGTGCCTCATCGACCCAGATCTCAGCCAGTATCAAGTAATCATGTTGGATGAAGCTCACGAGAGGACAATACACACAGACGTCCTGTTTGGTCTTCTAAAAACTGTAAGTGCTTCTATACCATAAGTATTGAGTACTTGACCAATACAAACAGTATTTTTTCAGGAAAGCAACAGAGATAAATACAGTCTGACATTACCACAATCATTCATATGAAACTTAGATAGTTTGGATTGAATACTATGAACATCAGTTACTTTGATTGAGTATAGTTACCATATTTGTGTATTTAATTTAGAGTTTGTGGTTTCCTGTTAATTGACTATAAATTCTATATGTAATAACATTTGGAAACAAGGCCAACAAAAAAGGCTTTTGATTCTCAGGCATCGACTCGTGGAACAAAATGGCCTGCATTGGACCATTTTATTTTGATTCAAATTTTTACCGTAAATGAAAATAGGAAAATAGGAAAATAGGAAACTGTCACACGGAAATTAGTTATGTTTAAAATATCGCATAGGAGCTAAATACAATGGTGTATGTGTGGGTATTCAACAAAAGACCATAGGCAATGATAACTATCAGGTATATTTGTCACCACAGATAGAGTTTTTCCCCTTGCTATGCTATTGCGATCGAAGTTTGAAAAGTTTGAAAAGCGATGAATATTGGCCTTGTTTATGATGGTTATTCGAAGTTTTATAGTCTATCATCCACTGTGGTACTTAAACAGTCTCTAATTAGTCTGCGGAACAAGTGAATCAAGACTTTCTATGATAGTTTGGAAGATCACTTTATCTTTTTGTTTCGACTGTATTTACGTTCTGTATTTTTATATGAATCGGATATGTAGTTGTGCATGTTGTTAAACATGATCGTGCCGATATTGAAATCATATCAATATATATATCATTCTAGGTAATCCCTATATGATGTACGGGTAATATAATGTCATAATTTGTCATATTTATATCAGATTAAATTAGTTTAAATCCATTACAAAGTTCTCACTACATTTTCTGGACCTGTGAAGGTATAATAATCCATGCTTATTATTCCAGTCGGTGGGCAGAACAAAATTAAAATAAAACCCTCGCTCCCATATTGATTTTCAAAAAAAATTGCCTGAGAATCAAATATCTTCTTCTTTTTTTTTGGCCTAACATTTAAAATTTCTTTCAGGCTATTAAAAGGAGGCCGGAGATGAAGCTCATTGTTACTTCTGCAACACTTGATGCAGTAAAGTTCTCCAAATATTTCTTTGAGGCTGTAAGTACCCTAAATAATTATACGGCATAAATTTCACCCTCACAATGAGAGAAACTGAAGTCATGGTGATTTCTAGACTTGAGGCTACAGTTTGGCAGTTTTATTGTTGATCATGTGATTTTGGGTAATTGGTAACAGTAAAATAACACATTTTTAGCTCAACTTACTTTTGTAAGTTTGAGCTATTGCCATGGTTTGGCGTCCGTCGTCCGTGTGTCCGTCAACAATTTCCTTTGGCGCGGGCTACAGGTTGTACCTTTGGTCTGATCTTCATGAAATTTGTCATGAATGTTGACATTGACATGTAGATGGGAACGAGTCATTTTGGGGTCATTCGGCCAAAAAACATGGCCGCTGGCAGCCATCTTGGATTTCAAGATTCAATCCATTGGCGCGGCCTACAGGTCGTACTGTTCATCTGATCATCATGAAATTTGTCATTGATGTTAACAATGACATGTAGATGGGAACGAGTGATTTTGGGGTCGTTCGGCCAAAAAATATGGCTGCCAGCAGCCATCTTGGATTTTACTCTTTGCATGACTAAATCCTTTGGCGTGGGCTACAGGTCGTTGTTTTGGTCGGAAGTTTATGAAATTTGTCATGGATGTTAACACTGTCATGTAGATGGGAACGAGTGATTTTGGAGTTGTTTGGCCAAAAAACATGGCCGCCAGCAGCCATCTTGGATTTTACTCTTTGCATGACTAAATCCTTTGGCGCGGGCTACAGGTTGTACCTTTGGTCTAATCTTTATGAAATTTGTCATGAATGTTGACATTGACATGTAGATGGGAACGAATCATTGTGGGGTCATTCGGCCAAAAAACATGGCCACTGGCGGCCATCTTAGATTTCAAAATTCAATCCATTGGCGCGGGCTACAGGTCGTACTGTTCGTCTGATCATCATGAAATTTGTCATGGATGTTAATATTGACATGTAGATGGGAACGAGTCATTTTGGGGTTTTTCGGCCAATAAACATGGCCACCAGCAGCCATCTTGGATTTTACTCTTTGCATGACTAAATCCTTTGGCGCGGGCTACAGGTCGTAGCTTCGATCAGAACATTATGAAATTTGTCATGGATGTTAACAATGACATGTAGATGGGAACGAGTGATTTTGGGGTCGTTTGGCCAAAAAACATGGCCGCCAGCAGCCATCTTGGATTTTACTCTTTGCATGACTAAATCCTTTGGCCCGGGCTACAGGTCGTACCTTTGGTCTGATCTTTATGAAATTTGTCAAGAATGTTGACGTTGACATGTAGATGGGAACGAGTCATTTTGGGGTCATTCGGCCAAAAAACATGGCGCTGGCAGCCATCTTGGATTTCAAGATTCAATCCATTGGCGCGGGCTACAGATCGTACTGTTCGCCTGATCATCATGAAATTTGTCATTGATGTTAATAATGACATGTAGATGGGAACGAGTGATTTTGGTGTCGTTCGGCCAAAAAACATGGCCGCCAGCAGCCATCTTGGATTTTACTCTTTGCATGACTAAATCCTTTGGCGCGGGCTACAGGTTGTACCTTTGGTCTAATCTTTATGAAATTTGTCATGGAATGTTGACATTGACATGTAGATGGGAACGTATCATTGTGGGGTCATTCGGCCAAAAAACATGGCCGCTGGCGGCCATCTTAGATTTCAAAATTCAATCCATTGGCGCGGGCTACAGGTCGTACTGTTCGTCTGATCATCATGAAATTTGTCATGGATGTTATTATTGACATGTAGATGGGAACGAGTCATTTTGGGGTTGTTCGGCCCATAAACATGGCCGCCAGCAGCCATCTTGGATTTTACTCTTTGCATGACTAAATCCTTTGGCGCGGGCTACAGGTCGTAGCTTTGATCTGAACATCATGAAATTTGTCATGGATGTTAACAATGACATGTAGATGGGAACGAGTGATTTTGGGGTCGTTCGGCCGAAAAACATGGCCGCCAGCAGCCATCTTGGATTTTACTATTTGCATGACTAAATCCTTTGGCGCGGGCTACAGGTCGTACCTTTGGTCTGATCTTTATGAAATTTGTCATGAATGTTGACATTGACATGTAGATGGGAACGAGTCATTTTGGGATCATTCGGCCAAAACACATGGCCGCTGGCAGCCATCTTGGATTTCAAGATTCAATCCATTGGCGCGGGCTACAGGTCGTACTGTTCGTCTGATCATCATGAAATTTGTCATGGATGTTAATAATGACATGTAGATGGGAACGAGTGATTTTGGGGTCGTTCGGCCAAAAAACATGGCTGCCAGCAGCCATCTTGGATTTTACTCTTTGCATGACTAAATCCTTTGGCGCGGGCTACAGGTCGTTGTGTTGGTCGGACGTTTATGAAATTTGTCATGGATGTTAACACTGACATGTAGATGGGAACGAGTGATTTTGGAGTCGTTCGGCCAAAAAACATGGCCGCCAGCAGCCATCTTGGATTTTACTCTTTGCATGACTAAATCCTTTGGCGCGGGCTATAGGTTGCATTTGGTCTAATCTTTATGAAATTTGTCATGAATGTTGACATTGACATGTAGATGGGAACGAATCATTGTGGGGTCATTCGGCCAAAACACATGGCCGCTGGCGGCCATCTTGGATTTCAAAATTCAATCCATTGGCGCGGGCTACAGGTCGTACTGTTCGTCTGATCATCATGAAATTTGTAGGTCGTAGCTTTGGTCAGATCTTCATAAAATTTGTCCTGGATGTTAACAATTATACGTAGATGGGAACGAGTTCTTTTGGGGTCAATTGGCCAAAAAAAATGGCCACCAGCAGCCATCTTGTATTTTACTCTTTGCATCACTAAATCCTTTGGCGCAGGTTAGACATTTCAATTAGCACCTTTTCTATTCCTCCATTTACTGTCAACCATTAAATTATTCCCCTACCTAAGTTGAGCTACAGTGTCATTGACACTTTCATTTTATTGTTCAGTGCTATTTGTTTTTATTTCATTGAGGAGATAAATACTTTTAAACAGTTGGCAAAATATTTGTAACCGGAATTTCTGTTCATCTGTAGAATTTGAAAAATAAAAATTAGATTCAGAAATTATATTGTCTAAGATTAAAAAAATGAATTACTTGTGGCCATTACTCACGTAACTTTCTCCTTTCACAGCCTATTTTTACGATACCAGGAAGAACGTTTCCAGTGGAGATTCTCTATACTAAGGAAGCCGAGACTGATTATTTGGATGCATCAATGATTACTGTTATGCAGATCCATCTAATGGAACCACCTGGTAAGTAACAGGAATGTCGATATTCCTTACCTATCATGTTCAATTTTGTTGATACCATGTGACTGAATAATTGCCTGTCCGGTAATTGAGAAAATATCCTTAGTAGGTGCGTTTGGAAATTAAAAAAAAATCTTAATAGAAAAATCATATTCCTGCGATACCGGACAGTCTTGTTCATCGTGTTGAAATGACTAGGGTATTTTGTAGTCGACGGCCCTTTGTCGACAGTCGACACCTACTATCTATATAAAACGATTAAAAACCCACGCGTGATTATCAAAGTATTTTCTTAGACATCGATGATCTGCCCATTTCACAGCTGTTTGTCATCATAAATTTATTAAAACATGCATATTTATCATTATATTTATCACTGTTGACAGCCTATAGTGACAGGTAAGTATCATGAACAGCACTCATGTCATATATTATTGGTAAACTTCCGCGTTGAAGTTATGTTCACGAGCGATCCCGACAAAGTGACGGTCATAAAATACTATAGAGAGAATTAGAAACAGCTGGATGCAACAACCTTCCTAACTTCCTGTGCATGTGCAGTCTATCTCCGTCAAAGGTATCTTGCCCACTGAACTATATGGTATATTATCCCAAGTAGGAGGGGTTAACTCTCCGAGTTGAAAAAACGGTACGAAAATTCTATGGTACATATCCTCTGTCATATTCATGACACGTGTAATCACGTGATTTCTGACACGTAGTGAAATATTCGCCATATTTTTTATCCCTCCTGCCTGGACGGACGTCACTCCTACGAAGCTAAGTAGCAGTTTTTGTATAGCAAAAACAGTTTTGTTTTTGTATTATACAAACAACATTATTTCTTTGCTTATAGTTGAAAATTATGTACAATTCACATAAAGATTACGACGGTTTGTTCCGAATATAATATCGGAATCGGATGACTCGTTTCGTTTTAACCGACTTTGTCTTCCATAATTTTAATCGGTCAATGATTTAATATCCGTTGTCTATGCAGACAATATGCAGCGTTTCTGGCCTATTAAAGGCAGAACATTCGAGGCACCATTGGATATGACTAAAGACGCTGATCGTTTTCTTTATAACAAATCTATGGCATACATGTGACGTGTTATTTAAGTTACCACGTGCGTTGACGGTGGTTAAAGGTATCACAAAATTAGGTGACTTACTTTCGAGTTCATTCTTTCGTTTGACGGCTTTCTTTATACGTTGACAATCATCGTCTAGTGTACAACTGACGGAAAAAGCAGTGTTTAAACGCTTGTGAAATCGGCTGATAGGATTGTAAAATCCCGAATGTCAATTTGAACCTTTTTCACCCTGGATGATTAACAATGGGGCCGTTACTGCCTTGGTTGCCACATGGTAACATAACACAACAGGTGTATTTGTGATTGTTCGCAATCACATTAATTACTTTCACAGGACTGCTAATCGAGGTAAGACCAGGTTCATGAATCGCCTTCCCCGTAGCTCCCCTTGAAGTCGCTTCCCTCGTTTCGAGGTCCCAAGAGTAGAGAATGAAAGTCGATATATAGGGTTCCTCTAATTGGCGTAATTAGCACTCGGAGCGATAGTCACACCACACAGGACGCGGGTTGGGGCTACCCATCGAACCCGTAGCTCCCACGAGTTGCTTCCCCTAGGACACTGATGCTTGCCGATATATCGTGTTCCTCTAATTGGCATAATTAGCACTCGGGGGCGATAGTCACACCAAACAGGGTGCGGGTTGGGGCTACCCATCGAACCCATTAGTCATAGTTGGTGCGCTCCCTGGACTATCGAACGGGACGTCAATCTGCTTCCTCGGGTCGACCGTTGGCGGTTGGCGTGCCCAGGACGGCTGTGATTCAGCTCTACTAACACTCGACACACGCCGTCCATCGCTACAAGTTGTCATCTCGGGGTCAGCGAAGCTGAGGGATACACCCTGACCATGCTCTCCGGTGCCTTATGATAATAGTGTGTGGGAATTTCGGCTAAAATTACTAGTAGAATGGCCATTTTACTTTGTCTCAATTCAAATTAGGAGACATTTTCTCTAAAAAATTATTACGTTTACGCTATTATTTGGCACCTGAAAGTTTATCCTCCATGCCTTCTGCCCCAGCTGGGCTTGGAATGGGATCACAGTTCACAGGCTTGTTTCCTCCTTATTATAAGCCACCACTTCCGGGGGCTTGGCAGACAGGTTACTGGCCGCATTCTGGCCAACAGCTGCCAGTAACTTCGGGTTTGATTTTAAATGAAAACAAAAGATCTTATTCCCTAACGCCATTATAGCAGGAAGCTTGCTTGGGAACTGGTACAGGTCTACTAACCTCCCATCGCCAGTTCGGTCGGTTGGATATCGGGATCGGTCGAGCTGCTGCTCCATCCCCGAGATGTACAGGCTCTGGACATTCCTCCGGGGTCCCCAATGACCAGACCTCACATGCAATTAGAAATGAAGCTTGTCGTGGTGTATTGTGCTGTTAACACCCCATCGACGTATGGAGATCGGGATCAGATCGAGCAGTCGCTCCAGCACGAGGTGAAAGGGCTTTCGACATTCCTTTCGGGTCACCTTTACATGCGCTTACGAGGGAGCTCAGTTAGTTGTTCAGTGTTCTCTGATGCAGCCAAGCGCAGGAAGAAAATTAATGTCGAATTTTGATTAGCAAATAACCTCAGATTGACATGATTTGATAGCATTGTTCTACAATCATTTACAATTTAACAGAACATCAGAGTGTTTTCCCTTGTTTCGAGGGTTCCAAGGAAGAGATAGAAACCTTTACGACCAGGACACTGTCACTTGTCGATGTATAGTGTTCCCTTCATTGGCGTAATTAGCGCTCAGGACGATAGTCCCACCAAACAGGTCGCGGGTTGGGGCTACCCATCGAACCCATTGGCCGCATTTGGTGGGCTTTCTGGACCATCGACAGGGACTCCAAGTCGGATACTCGGGACGACGGTTGGCGTACCCTGGGACAGTCAAATGAGGAAATAGGATCCAAGTTGCATGGCTTTTGTTCGCATTTGGGTAGCAACTTGCCCTGTGATGCCGTTCAATTTGTACCCTGCCCTAACGTCGTCAGAGCTGGGTGGTTATGCCATTGGACTGCACACTTGGCGACCTGGGTTCGACCATCCTGAGAGGTATTCAACCATTTTACTGTTCTCGGTTTGGGATGTGTTCAACTTCTTGCTTTATAAGTTGTTGCTTCTTTCCATGTTCCATCCAGCTCTTTCGTGGTCACAGGGTTTGCTGGAGAATGTCTATAGTCATTCATATCACTAGATTAGTATATGACTCTCGCCCTT
>CP136068.1:37705484-37859747 GCA_032622095.1 Siphonodentalium dalli
CACCCCCTCGGGTGGCACCCTCCGGGGTGATGGGTGGGGGTGGGGTGTTTCTAGGTGGTATTTGGGGCGGGCCACCGACCCATGCCGTCAAATCGGTCGAAATCCTTACCGTTCTCGAAAATGGTCCATACCCCATTTTGACCCCCTCGGGATGGCACCCCCGGAGGTGATGGGTGGGGAGTCGGGGTGTTTATAGGTGGTATTTGGGGCGGGCCACCCACCCATGCCGTCAAATCGGTCGAAATCCTTACCGTTCTCGAAATGGTCCATACCCCATTTTCACCCCCTCGGGGTGGCACCCTCCGGGATGATGGGTGGGGTGTGGGGGGTGTTTCTAGGTGGTATTTGGGGCGGGCCACCCACCCATGCCGTCAAATCGGTCGAAATCCTTACCGTTCTCGAAAATGGTCCATACCCCATTTTCAGCCCCTCGGGGTGGCACCCTCCGGGGTGATGGGTGGGGGTGGGGGTGTTTCTAGGTGGTATTTGGGGCGGGCCACCCACCCATGCCGTCAAATCGGTCGAAATCCTTACCGTTCTCGAAAATGGTCCATACCCCATTTTCACCCCCTCGGGGTGGCACCCTCCGGGGTGATGGGTGGGGGGGGGGTGTTTCTAGGTGGTATTTGGGGCGGGCCACCGACCCATGCCGTCAAATCGGTCGAAATCCTTACCGTTCTCGAAATGGTCCATACCCCATTTTGACCCCCTCGGGATGGCACCCCCGGAGGTGATGGGTGGGGAGTCGGGGTGTTTATAGGTGGTATTTGGGGCGGGCCACCCACCCATGCCGTCAAATCGGTCGAAATCCTTACCGTTCTCGAAATGGTCCATACCCCATTTTCACCCCCTCGGGGTGGCACCCTCCGGGATGATGGGTGGGGTGTGGGGGTGTTTCTAGGTGGTATTTGGGGCGGGCCACCCACCCATGCCGTCAAATCGGTCGAAATCCTTACCGTTCTCGAAAATGGTCCATACCCCATTTTCAGCCCCTCGGGGTGGCACCCTCCGGGGGTGATGGGTGGGGGGTGGGGGTGTTTCTAGGTGGTATTTGGGGCGGGCCACCCACCCATGCCGTCAAATCGGTCGAAATCCTTACCGTTCTCGAAAATGGTCCATACCCCATTTTCACCCCCTCGGGGTGGCACCCTCCGGGGTGGATGGGGTGGGGTGTGGGGGTGTTTCTATGTGGTATTTGGGGCGGGCCACCCACCCATGCCGTCAAATCGGTCGAAATTCTTACCGTTCTCGAAAATGGTCCATACCCCATTTTCACCCCCTCGGGGTGGCACCCTCCGGGGGTGATGGGTGGGGGTGGGGGTGTTTCTAGGTTGCATTTGGGGCGGGCCACCCACCCATGCCGTCAAATCGGTCGAAATCCTTACCGTTCTCGAAAATGGTCCATACCCCATTTTCACCCCCTCGGGGTGGCACCCTCCGGTGGTGATGGGTGGGGGGTGGGGGTGTTTCTATGTGGTATTTGGGGCGGGCCACCCACCGATGCCGTCAAATCGGTCGAAATCCTTACCGTTCTCGAAAATGGTCCATACCCCATTTTCACCCCCTCGGGGTGGCACCCTCCGGGGGTGATGGGTGGGGGTGGGGGGTGTTTCTAGGTGGTATTTGGGGCGGGCCACCCACCCATGCCGTCAAAATCGGTCGAAATCCTTACCGTTCTCGAAAATGGTCCATACCCCATTTTCACCCCATCGGGGTGGCACCCTCCGGGGGTGATGGGTGGGGGGGTGGGGGGTGTTTCTAGGTGGTATTTGGGGCGGGCCACCCACCCATGCCGTCAAATCGGTCGAAATCCTTACCGTTCTCGAAAATGGTCCATACCCTATTTTCACCCCCTCGGGATGGCACCCTCCGGGGGTGATGGGTGGGGGTGGGGGTGTTTCTAGGTGGTATTTGGGGCGGGCTAACCCACCCATGCCGTCAAATCGGTCGAAATCCTTACCGTTCTCGAAAATGGTCCATACCCCATTTTCACCCCCTCGGGGTAGCACCCTCCGGGGTGATGGGTGGGGGTGCGGGGGTGTTTCTAGGTGGTATTTGGGGCGGGCCACCCACCCATGCCGTCAAATCGGTCGAGATCCTTACCGTTCTCGAAAATGGTCCATACCCCATTTTCACCCCCCTCGGGGTGGCACCCTCCGGGGGTGATGGGTCGGGGTGGGGGTGTTTCTAGGTGGTATTTGGGGCGGGCCACCCACCCATGCCGTCAAATCGGTCGAAATCCTTACCGTTCTCGAAAATGGTCCATACCCCATTTTCACCCCCTCGGGGTGGCACCCTCCGGTGGTGATGTGTGGGGGGTGGGGGTGTTTCTAGGTGGTATTTGGGGCGGGCCACCCACCGATGCCGTCAAATCGGTCGAAATCCTTACCGTTCTCGAAAATGGTCCATACCCCATTTTCACCCCCTCGGTGTGGCACCCTCCGGGGGTGATGGGTGGGGGTGGGGGTGTTTCTAGGTGGTATTTGGGGCGGGCCACCCACCCCATGCCGTCAAATCGGTCGAAATCCTTACCGTTCTCGAAAATGGTCCATACCCCATTTTCACCCCCTAGGGGTGGCACCCTCCGGGGGTGATCGGTGGGGGGTGGGGGTGTTTTCTAGGTGGTATTTGGGGCGGGCCACCCACCCATGCCGTCAAATCGGTCGAAATCCTTACCGATCTCGAAAATGGTCCCATACCCCATTTTCACCCCCCTCGGGGTGGCACCCTCCGAGGGTGATGGGTGGGGGGTGGGGGGTATTTCTAGGTGGTATTTGGGGCGGGCCACCCACCCCATGCCGTCAAATCGGTCGAAATCCTTACCGTTCTCGAAAATGGTCCATACCCCATTTTCACCCCTCGGGGTGGCACCCTCCGAGGGTGATGGGTGGGGGTGGGGGTGTTTCTAGGTGGTATTTGGGGCGGGTCACCCACCCATGCCGTCAAATCGGACGAAATCCTTACCGTTCTCGAAAATGGTCCATACATTATTTTCACCCCCTCGGGGTGGCACCCTCCGGGGGTGATGGGTGGGGGGGTGGGGATGTTTCTAGGTGGTATTTGGGGCGGGCCACCCACCCATGCCGTCAAATCGGTCGAAATCCTTACCGTTCTCGAAAATGGTCCATACCCCATTTTCACCCCCTCGGGGTGGCACCCTCCGGGGTGATGGGTGGGGGTGGGGTGTTTCTAGGTGGTATTTGGGGCGGGCCACCGACCCATGCCGTCAAATCGGTCGAAATCCTTACCGTTCTCGAAAATGGTCCATACCCCATTTTGACCCCCTCGGGATGGCACCCCCGGAGGTGATGGGTGGGGAGTCGGGGTGTTTATAGGTGGTATTTGGGGCGGGCCACCCACCCATGCCGTCAAATCGGTCGAAATCCTTACCGTTCTCGAAATGGTCCATACCCCATTTTCACCCCCTCGGGGGTGGCACCCTCCGGGATGATGGGTGGGGTGTGGGGGTGTTTCTAGGTGGTATTTGGGGCGGGCCACCCACCCATGCCGTCAAATCGGTCGAAATCCTTACCGTTCTCGAAAATGGTCCATACCCCATTTTCAGCCCCTCGGGGTGGCACCCTCCGGGGGTGATGGGTGGGGGTGGGGGTGTTTCTAGGTGGTATTTGGGGCGGGCCACCCACCCATGCCGTCAAATCGGTCGAAATCCTTACCGATCTCGAAAATGGTCCATACCCCATTTTCACCCCCTCGGTGTGGCACCCTCCGGGGGTGATGGGTGGGGGTGGGGGGTGTTTCTAGGTGGTATTTGGGGCGGGCCACCCACCCATGCCGTCAAATCGGTCGAAATCCTTACCGTTCTCGAAAATGGTCCATACCCCATTTTCACCCCCTCGGGGTGGCACCCTCCGGGGTGATGGGTGGGGGTGGGGTGTTTCTAGGTGGTATTTGGGGCGGGCCACCGACCCATGCCGTCAAATTGGTCGAAATCCTTACCGTTCTCGAAAATGGTCCATACCCCATTTTGACCCCCTCGGGATGGCACCCCCGGAGGTGATGGGTGGGGAGTCGGGGTGTTTATAGGTGGTATTTGGGGCGGGCCACCCACCCATGCCGTCAAATCGGTCGAAATCCTTACCGTTCTCGAAATGGTCCATACCCCATTTTCACCCCCTCGGGGTGGCACCCTCCGGGATGATGGGTGGGGTGTGGGGGTGTTTCTAGGTGGTATTTGGGGGCGGGGCCACCCACCCATGCCGTCAAATCGGTCGAAATCCTTACCGTTCTCGAAAATGGTCCATACCCCATTTTCAGCCCCTCGGGGTGGCACCCTCCGGGGGTGATGGGTGGGGGTGGGGGTGTTTCTAGGTGGTATTTGGGGCGGGCCACCCACCCATGCCGTCAAATCGGTCGAAATCCTTACCGTTCTCGAAAATGGTCCATACCCCATTTCACCCCTCGGGGTGGCACCCTCCGGGGTGATGGGTGGGGGTGGGGGTGTTTCTAGGTGGTATTTGGGGCGGGCCACCGACCCATGCCGTCAAATCGGTCGAAATCCTTACCGTTCTCGAAAATGGTCCATACCCCATTTTGACCCCCTCGGGATGGCACCCCCGGAGGGTGATGGGTGGGGGAGTCGGGGTGTTTATAGGTGGTATTTGGGCGGGCCACCCACCCATGCCGTCAAATCGGTCGAAATCCTTACCGTTCTCGAAATGGTCCATACCCCATTTTCACCCCCTCGGGGTGGCACCCCTCCGGGATGATGGGTGGGGTGTGGGGGTGTTTCTAGGTGGTATTTGGGGCGGGCCACCCACCCATGCCGTCAAATCGGTCGAAATTCTTACCGTTCTCGAAAATGGTCCATACCCCATTTTCAGCCCCTCGGGGTGGCACCCTCCGGGGGTGATGGGTGGGGGTGGGGGTGTTTCTAGGTGGTATTTGGGGCGGGCCACCCACCCATGCCGTCAAATCGGTCGAAATCCTTACCGTTCTCGAAAATGGTCCATACCCCATTTTCACCCCCTCGGGGTGGCACCCTCCGGGGTGATGGGTGGGGTGTGGGGGTGTTTCTATGTGGTATTTGGGGCGGGCCACCCACCCATGCCGTCAAATCGGTCGAAATTCTTACCGTTCTCGAAAATGGTCCATACCCCATTTTCACCCCCTCGGGGTGGCACCCTCCGGGGGTGATGGTGGGGGTGGGGGTGTTTCTAGGTTGCATTTGGGGCGGGCCACCCACCCATGCCGTCAAATCGGTCGAAATCCTTACCGTTCTCGAAAATGGTCCATACCCCATTTTCACCCCCTCGGGGTGGCACCCTCCGGTGGTGATGGGTGGGGGGTGGGGGTGTTTCTATGTGGTATTTGGGGCGGGCCACCCACCGATGCCGTCAAATCGGTCGAAATCCTTACCGTTCTCGAAAATGGTCCATACCCCATTTTCACCCCCTCGGGGTGGCACCCTCCGGGGGTGATGGGTGGGGGTGGGGGTGTTTTCTAGGTGGTATTTGGGGCGGGCCACCCACCCATGCCGTCAAATCGTCGAAATCCTTACCGTTCTCGAAAATGGTCCATACCCCATTTTCACCCCATCGGGGTGGCACCCTCCGGGGGTGATGGGTGGGGGGTGGGGGTGTTTCTAGGTGGTATTTGGGGCGGGCCACCCACCCCATGCCGTCAAATCGGTCGAAATCCTTACCGTTCTCGAAAATGGTCCATACCCCATTTTCACCCCCTCGGGATGGCACCCTCCGGGGGTGATGGGTGGGGGTGGGGGTGTTTCTAGGTGGTATTTGGGGCGGCTAACCACCCATGCCGTCAAATCGGTCGAAATCCTTACCGTTCTCGAAAATGGTCCATACCCCCATTTTCACCCCCTCGGGGTGGCACCCTCCGGGGTGATGGGTGGGGTGCGGGGGTGTTTCTAGGTGGTATTTGGGGCGGGCCACCCACCCATGCCGTCAAATCGGTCGAGATCCTTACCGTTCTCGAAAATGGTCCATACCCCATTTTCACCCCCTCGGGGTGGCACCCTACGGGGGTGATGGGTCGGGGTGGGGGTGTTTCTAGGTGGTATTTGGGGCGGGCCACCCACCCCATGCCGTCAAATCGGTCGAAATCCTTACCGTTCTCGAAAATGGTCCATACCCCATTTTCACCCCCTCGGGGGTGGCACCCTCCGGTGGTGATGTGTGGGGGGTGGGGGTGTTTCTAGGTGGTATTTGGGGCGGGCCACCCACCGATGCCGTCAAATCGGTCGAAATCCTTACCGTTCTCGAAAATGGTCCATACCCCATTTTCACCCCCTCGGTGTGGCACCCTCCGGGGGTGATGGGTGGGGGTGGGGGTGTTTCTAGGTGGTATTTGGGGCGGGCCACCCACCCATGCCGTCAAATCGGTCGAAATCCTTACCGTTCTCGAAAATGGTCCATACCCCATTTTCACCCCCTAGGGGTGGCACCCTCCGGGGGTGATCGGTGGGGGTGGGGGTGTTTCTAGGTGGTATTTGGGGCGGGCCACCCACCCATGCCGTCAAATCGGTCGAAATCCTTACCGATCTCGAAAATGGTCCATACCCCATTTTCACCCCCTCGGGGTGGCACCCTCCGAGGGTGATGGGTGGGGGGGTGGGGGTATTTCTAGGTGGTATTTGGGGCGGGCCACCCACCCATGCCGTCAAATCGGTCGAAATCCTTACCGTTCTCGAAAATGGTCCATACCCCATTTTCACCCCCTCGGGGTGGCACCCTCCGAGGGTGATGGGTGGGGGTGGGGGTGTTTCTAGGTGGTATTTGGGGCGGGTCACCCACCCATGCCGTCAAATCGGACGAAATCCTTACCGTTCTCGAAAATGGTCCATACATTATTTTCACCCCCTCGGGGTGGCACCCTCCGGGGGTGATGGGTGGGGGGGTGGGGATGTTTCTAGGTGGTATTTGGGGCGGGCCACCCACCCATGCCGTCAAATCGGTCGAAATCCTTACCGTTCTCGAAAATGGTCCATACCCCATTTTCACCCCCTCGGGGTGGCACCCTCCGGGGTGATGGGTGGGGTGGGGTGTTTCTAGGTGGTATTTGGGGCGGGCCACCGACCCATGCCGTCAAATCGGTCGAAATCCTTACCGTTCTCGAAAATGGTCCATACCCCATTTTGACCCCCTCGGGATGGCACCCCCGGAGGTGATGGGTGGGGAGTCGGGGTGTTTATAGGTGGTATTTGGGGCGGGCCACCCACCCATGCCGTCAAATCGGTCGAAATCCTTACCGTTCTCGAAATGGTCCATACCCCATTTTCACCCCCTCGGGGTGGCACCCTCCGGGATGATGGGTGGGGTGTGGGGGTGTTTCTAGGTGGTATTTGGGGCGGGCCACCCACCCATGCCGTCAAATCGGTCGAAATTCTTACCGTTCTCGAAAATGGTCCATACCCCATTTTTCACCCCCTCGGGGTGGCACCCTCCGGGGTGATGGGTGGGGTGTGGGGGGTGTTTCTATGTGGTATTTGGGGCGGGCCACCCACCCATGCCGTCAAATCGGTCGAAATTCTTACCGTTCTCGAAAATGGTCCATACCCCATTTTCACCCCTCGGGGTGGCACCCTCCGGGGGTGATGGGTGGGGGTGGGGGGTGTTTCTAGGTTGCATTTGGGGCGGGCCACCCACCCATCGCCGTCAAATCGGTCGAAATCCTTACCGTTCTCGAAAAATGGTCCATACCCCATTTTCACCCCCTCGGGGTGGCACCCTCCGGTGGTGATGGGTGGGGGGTGGGGTGTTTCTATGTGGTATTTGGGGCGGGCCACCCACCGATGCCGTCAAATCGGTCGAAATCCTTACCGTTCTCGAAAATGGTCCATACCCATTTTCACCCCCTCGGGGTGGCACCCTCCGGGGGTGATGGGTGGGGGTGGGGGTGTTTCTAGGTGGTATTTGGGGCGGGCCACCCACCCATGCCGTCAAATCGGTCGAAATCCTTACCGTTCTCGAAAATGGTCCATACCCCATTTTCACCCCCTCGGGGTGGCACCCTCCGGGGGTGATGGGTGGGGGGGGTGGGGGTGTTTCTATGTGGTATTTGGGGCGGGCCACCCACCCATGCCGTCAAATCGGTCGAAATCCTTACCGATCTCGAAAATGGGTCCATACCCCATTTTCACCCCCTCGGGGTGGCACACTCCGGGGGTGATGGGTGGGGGGTGGGGGGGTATTTCTAGGTGGTATTTGGGGCGGGCCACCCACCCATGCCGTCAAATCGGTCGAAATCCTTACCGTTCTCGAAAATGGTCCATACCCCATGTTCACCCCCTCGGTGTGGCACCCTCCGGGGGCGATGGGTGGGGGGTGGGGGTGTTTCTAGGTGGTATTTGGGGGCGGGCCACCCACCCATGCCGTCAAATCGGTCGAAATCCTTACCGATCTCGAAAATGGTCCATACCCCATTTTCACCCCCTCGGGGTGGCACCCTCCGGGGGTGATGGGTGGGGGTATTTCTAGGTGGTATTTGGGCGGGCCACCCACCCATGCCGTCAAATCGGTCGAAATCCTTACCGTTCTCGAAAATGGTCCATACCCCATTTTCACCCCCTCGGGGTGGCACCCTCCGGGAGTGATGGGGTGGGCGGTGGGGGTGTTTTCTAGGTGGTATTTGGGGCGGGCCACCCACCCATGCCGTCAAATCGGTCGAAATCCTTACTGTTCTCGAAAATGGTCCATACCCCATTTTCACCCCCTCGGGGTGGCACCCTCCGGGGGTGATGGGTGGGGGGGGGGTGGGGGTGTTTTCTAGGTGTATTTGGGGCGGGCCACCCACCCATGCCGTCAAATCGGTCGAAATCCTTACCGTTCTCGAAAATGGTCCATACCCCATTTTCACCCCCTCGGGGTGGCACCCTCGGGGGGTGATGGGTGAGGGTGGGGATGTTTCTAGGTGGTATTTGGGGCGGGCCACCCACCCATGCCGTCAAATCGGTCGAAATCCTTACCGTTCTCGAAAATGGTCCATACCCCATTTTCACCCCCTCGGGGTGGCACCCTCCGGGGGTGATGGGTGGGGGTGGGGGTGAGGTGGTATTTGGGGCGGGCCACCGACACATGCCGTCAAATCGGTCGAAATCCTTACCGTTCTCGAAAATGGTCCATACCCCATTTTCACCCCCTCGGGGTGGCACCCTCCGGGGTGATGGGTGGGGTGTGGGGTGTTTCTAAATGGTATTTGGGGCGGGCCACCCACCCATGCCGTCAAATCGGTCGAAATCCTTACCGTTCTCGAAAATGGTCCATACCCCATGTTCACCCCCTCGGGGTGGCACCCTCCGGGGGTGATGGTTGGGGGTGGGGGTGTTTCTAGGTGGTATTGGGGCGGGCCACCCACCCATGCCGTCAAATCGGTCGAAATCCTTACCGTTCTCGAAAATGGTCCATACCCCATTTTCACCCCCTCGGGTGGCACCCTCCGGTGGTGATGGGTGGGGGGTGGGGGTGTTTCTATGTGGTATTTGGGGCGGGCCACCCACCGATGCCGTCAAATCGGTCGAAATCCTTACCGTTCTCGAAAATAGTCCATACCCCATTTTCACCCCCTCGGGGTGGCACCCTCCGGGGGTGATGGGTGGGGGTGGGGGTGTTTCTAGGTGGTATTTGGGGCGGGCCACCCACCCATGCCGTCAAATCGGTCGAAATCCTTACCGTTCTCGAAAATGGTCCATACCCCATTTTCACCCCCTCGGGGTGGCACCTCCGGGGGTGATGGGTGGGGGGTGGGGGTGTTTCTATGTGGTATTTGGGGCCGGCCACCCACCCATGCCGTCAAATCGGTCGAAATCCTTACCGATCTCGAAAATGGTCCATACCCCCATTTTCACCCCCCTCGGGGTGGCACACTCCGGGGGTGATGGGTGGGGGGTGGGGGTATTTTATATGTGGTATTTGGGGCGGGCCACCCACCCATCGCAGTCAAATCGGTCGAAATCCTTACCGTTCTCGAAAATGGTCCATACCCCATTTTCACCCCCTCGGGGTGGCACCCTCCGGGGGTGATGGGTGGGGGGTGGGGGTGTTTCTAGGTGGTATTTGGGGCGGGCCACCCACCCATGCCGTCAAATCGGTCGAAATCCTTACCGTTCTCGAAAATGGTCCATACCCCATTATCACCCCCTCGGGGTGGCACCCTCCGGGGGTGATGGGTGGGGGGTGGGGGTGTTTCTATGTGGTATTTGGGGCGGGCCACCCACCCATGCCGTCAAATCGGTCGAAATCCTTACCGTTCTCGAAAATGGTCTATCCCCCATTTTCACCCCCTCGGGGTGGCAACCCTCCGGGGGTGATGGGTGGGGGGGTGGGGGTGTTTCTATGTGGTATTTGGGGCGGGCCACCCACCCATGCCGTCAAATCGGTCGAAATCCTTACCGATCTCGAAAATGGTCCCATACCCCATTTTCACCCCCTCGGGGTGGCACACTCCGGGGGTGATGGGTGGGGGTGGGGGTATTTCTAGGTGGTATTTGGGGCGGGCCACCCACCCATGCCGTCAAATCGGTCGAAATCCTTACCGTTCTCGAAAATGGTCCATACCCCATTTTCACCCCCTCGGGGTGGCACCCTCCGGGGGTGATGGGTGAGGGGTGGGGGTGTTTCTAGGTGGTATTTGGGACGGGCCACCCACCCATGCCGTCAAATCGGTCGAAATCCTTACCGATCTCGAAAATGGTCCATACCCCCATTTTCACCCCCTCGGGGTGGCACCCTCCGGGGGTGATGGTGGGGGTGGGGTATTTCTAGGTGGTATTTGGGGCGGGCCACCCACCCATGCCGTCAAATCGGTCGAAATCCTTACCGTTCTCGAAAATGGTCCATACCCCATTTTCACCCCCTCGGGGTGGCACCCTCCGGGGGTGATGGGTGGGGGGGGTGGGGATGTTTCTAGGTGGTATTTGGGGCGGGCCACCCACCCATTGCCGTCAAATCGGTCGAAATCCTTACTGTTCTCGAAAATGGTCCATACCCCATTTTCACCCCCTCGGGGTGGCACCCTCCGGGGGTGATGGGTGGGGTGGGGGTGTTTCTAGGTGGTATTTGGGGCGGGCCACCGACCCATGCCGTCAAATCGGTCGAAATCCTTACCGTTCTCGAAAATGGTCCATACCCCATTTTCACCCCCTCGGGATGGCACCCTCCGGAGGTGAAGGGTGGGGGTGCTGGTGTTTCTAGGTGGTATTTGGGGCGGGCCACCTGCCGTCAAATCGGTCGAAATCCTTACCGTTCTCGAAAATGGTCCATACCCCATTTTCACCCCATCGGGGTGGCACCCTCCGGGGTGATGGGTGGGGTGTTGGGTGTTTCTAGGTGGTATTTGGGGCGGGCCACCCACCCATGCCGTCAAATCGGTCGAAATCCTTACCGTTCTCGAAAATGGTCCATACCCCATTTTCACCCCCTCGGGGTGGCACCCTCCGGGGGTGATGGGTGGGGGTGGGGGTGTTTTTAGGTGGTATTTGGGGCGGGCCACCCACCCATGCCGTCAAATCGGTCGAAATCCTTACCGTTCTCGAAAATGGTCCATACCCCATTTTCACCCCCTCGGGGTGGCACCCTCCGGTGGTGATGGGTGGGAGGTGGGGGTGTTTCTATGTGGTATTTGGGGCGGGCCACCCACCGATGCCGTCAAATCGGTCGAAATCCTTACCGTTCTCGAAAATGGTCCATATCCCATTTTCACCCCCTCGGGGTGGCACCCTCCGGGGGTGATGGGTGGGGGTGGGGTTGTTTCTAGGTGGTATTTGGGGCGGGCCACCCACCCATGCCGTCAAATCGGTCGAAATACTTACCGTTCTCGAAAATGGTCCATACCCCATTTTCACCCCCTCGGGGTGGCACCCTCCGGGGGTGATGGGTGGGGTGGGGGTGTTTCTATGTGGTATTTGGGGCGGGCCACCCACCCATGCCGTCAAATCGGTCGAAATCCTTACCGATCTCGAAAATGGTCCATACCCCATTTTCACCCCCTCGGGGTGGCACACTCCGGGGGTGATGGGTGGGGGTATTTCTAGGTGGTATTTGGGGCGGGCCACCCACCCATGCCGTCAAATCGGTCGAAATCCTTACCGTTCTCGAAAATGGTCCATACCCCATTTTCACCCCCTCGGGGTGGCACCCTCCGTGGGTGATGGGTGGGGGGTGGGGGTGTTTCTATGTGGTATTTGGGGCGGGCCACCCACCCATGCCGTCAAATCGGTCGAAATCCTTACCGATCTCGAAAATGGTCCATACCCCATTTTCACCCCCTCGGGGTGGCACACTCCGGGGTTGATGGGTGGGGGGTGGGGGTATTTCTAGGTGGTATTTGTGGCGGGCCACCCACCCATGCCGTCAAATCGGTCGAAATCCTTACCGTTCTCGAAAATGGTCCATACCCCATTTTCACCCCCTCGGGGTGGCACCCTCCGGGGGTGATGGGTGGGGGGTGGGGGTGTTTCTAGGTGGTATTTGGGGCGGGCCACCCACCCATGCCGTCAAATCGGTCGAAATCCTTACCGTTCTCGAAAATGGTCCATACCCCATTTTCACCCCCTCGGGGTGGCACCCTCCGGGGGTGATGGGTGGGGTGGGGGTGTTTCTATGTGGTATTTGGGGCGGGCCACCCACCCATGCCGTCAAATCGGTCGAAATCCTTACCGTTCTCGAAAATGGTCCATACCCCATTTTCACCCCCTCGTGGTGGCACCCTCCGAGGGTGATGGGTGGAGGGTGGGGGTGTTTCTAGGTGGTATTTGGGGCGGACCACCCACCCATGCCGTCAAATCGGTCGAAATCCTTACCGTTCTCGAAAATGGTCCATACCCCATTTTCACCCCCTCGGGGTGGCACCCTCCGGGGGTGATGGGTGGGGGTGGGGGTGTTTCTAGGTGGTATTTGGGGCGGGCCACCCACCCATGCCGTCAAATCGGTCGAAATCCTTACCGATCTCGAAAATGGTCCATATCCCATTTTCACCCCTCGGGGTGGCACCCTCCGGGGGTGATGGGTGGGGGTGGGGGTGTTTCTATGTGGTATTTGGGGCGGGCCACCCACCCATGCCGTCAAATCGGTCGAAATCCTTACCGTTCTCGAAAATGGTCCATACCCCATTTTCACCCCCTCGGGGTGGCACCCTCCGGGGGTGATGGGTGGGGGTGGGGGTGTTTCTAGGTGGTATTTGGGGCTGGCCACCCACCCATGCCGTCAAATCGGTCGAAATCCTTACCGTTCTCGAAAATGGTCCATACCCCATTTTCACCCCCTCGGGGTGGCACCCTCCGGGGGTGATGGGTGGGGGTGGGGGTGTTTCTAGGTGGTATTTGGGGCGGGCCACCCACCCATGCCGTCAAATCGGTCGAAATCCTTACCGTTCTCGAAAATGGTCCATACCCCATTTTCACCCCCTCGGGGTGGCACCCTCCGGGGGTGATGGGTGGGGGGTGGGGTGTTTCTAGGTGGTATTTGGGTCGGGCCACCCACCCATGCCGTCAAATCGGTCGAAATCCTTACCGTTCTCGAAAATGGTCCATACCCCATTTTCACCCCCTCGGGGTGGCACCCTCCGGGTGTGATGGTGGGGGGTGGGGTGTTTCTAGGTGGTATTTGGGCGGGCCACCCACCCATGCCGTCAAATCGGTCGTAATCCTTACCGTTCTCGAAAATGGTCCATACCCCATTTTCACCCCCTCGGGGTGGCACCCTCCGGGGGTGATGGGTGGGGGTGGGGGTGTTTCTATGTGGTATTTGGGGCGGGCCACCCACCCATGCCGTCAAATCGGTCGAAATCCTTACCGTTCTCGAAAATGGTCCATACCCCATTTTCACCCCCTCGGGGTGGCACCCTCCGGGGGTGATGGGTGGGGGTGGGGGTGTTTCTAGGTGGTATTTGGGGCGGGCCACCCACCCATGCCGTCAAATCGGTCGAAATCCTTACCGTTCTCGAAAATGGTCCATACCCCATTTTCACCCCCTCGGGGTGGCACCCTCCGGGGGTGATGGGTGGGGGTGGGGGTGTTTCTAGGTGGTATTTGGGGCGGGCCACCCACCCATGCCGTCAAATCGGTCGAAATCCTTACCGTTCTCGAAAATGGTCCATACCCCATTTTCACCCCCTCGGGGTGGCACCCCCGGGGGTGATGGGTGGGGGGTGAAGTGTTTCTAGGTGGTATTTGGGGCGGGCCACCCACCCATGCCGTCAAATCGGTCGAAATCCTTGCCGTTCTCGAAAATGGTCCATACCCCATTTTCACCCCCTCGGGGTGGCACCCTCCGGGGTGATGGGTGGGGGTGTTTTAGGTGGTATTTGGGGCGGGCCACCCACCCATGCCGTCAAATCGGTCGAAATCCTTACCTTCCTCGAAAATGGTCCATACCGCATTTTCACCCCCTCGGGGTGGCACCCCCGGGGGTGATGGTGGGGGGACGGAGTGTTTCTAGGCGGTATTTGGGGCGGGCCACCCAACCATGCCGTCAAATCGGTCGAAAACGACATTTTTGAAAATAAGGAATAAGGAATAGGGAATAAGTTCCAATTGTCATGTCTGTAATTTATTCAATATAATTCCTAGTCATGTATGTATTTTTGTCTAGTACTACAAGCACATGGTCTGACTTTATTTACTTCTGACAATGCAATATTAATGGGTTGGAAATTAATAACTGATCTCTAAATCGAATGATGTATCACCATTGATAAGCGACGTGTGCTGGTAAACAAGGGTACAGCTCTGCTCATTGGGTCTTTTATTCATCCTAATACCGTATCTGATAACCACCGGAACACCATTACCGTTGAGTGGTAAGTCAACTCATTGCCAATTGAGAAACTGATATTAGATTGTTTGGTTTGTTGGGGTTGATAGTTGTTATAGCTGCTATGCCATATCACGGTGCTGTCATTATGATCAGATCGAGGAAAAGACTGTATAGAGGATAAATTTCACTGAGAAATCGCCCCATTACATGTAGGAATCACTGAACACAGGAAAGCAACTGACAAACTTGCCAACTTACAAGATACAAGATACAAGAATTTATTGCAAACACCTCAATGGGCAGTTGCAAGATACTGGTGAATATCATATATAAGGATTAACTGTCATGTGGACTGTTTTTATGGAGATGTAACAGTGAGGTAAGTGGTCATAACTTGTGTAAAACCCGATGGGTTTTACATACAAGTTATGACCACTTACCTCACGGTTTTACATACAAGTTATGACCACTTACCTCACGGTTACATCTCCATAAAAACAGTCCACATGACAATTAATCCTTATATTTATATACATTTAGCGAAAAATCCACTTTTGTAAATGTATTTAAATCGAAAAGTGTATCGTGACAAAACTAGCCCAAAATATCCCATAGCACCCTTGGCAAAAGTTAACAGGAACAATTGAAACCCGATGATTTATTAAGTCAATCCTGCGCGAATCCAAATGCGCCCAAAACATTACGCGTTCGTCTTTCCAAACCCAAACGACGTATCGATGTTGTTATGAGCTTGCAGTTATTAGCTGTTGCGCATTCACCGAGAAATAATTGCAACTAGCCACGTGGGCGCCGACCAATCAGAATGCTGGATTTAGTGATGACAACACTTAGTATGTAAATATACATAAATAAGCAATACATAACAAAATTATTATAACAAACACAGTTCCTGTCAACATTCCCTCAACAATTTCTTCAAGTTTTATTATTCCGCCGATGGAAGAATAGCCGGACTGCAAACCTTGTTAATTAATTTAATATTATCATTTCTCATAATCAGTGGAAAATTTATCTGCGTCATTCAAATTATTGAATTCACTATCGTGTTTCTCAATTTCGCTGAATAAATTAGATCTTAAATCATCGTATGCGTTACATTCAATGATAAAATGCATTTCAGATTCGACACATTGTTTGTCACACATCGAACACAGCCGGACTAATGGTATTACTGGTTGTCTGTGTCTCCCTTTTTCTATTGCCAATATGTGGTTGCTCACGCGCAATCTAGAAAACAATTCGCGAGCAATTTGTGATCGTGTGTGAATGACATATATGGCTCAATTTTGTATTCATCTTTAAATATCCTATAGGTTCGTAGTTTATTTTTCACTGTCGGTCTATCGTCATTGAATATATCATTGCGAAACACTTCCATGTGTTCTGATTTCAATGTCTTAGTCAGCATCTGTTCACGCTGCCCTGATAGTTGGCATGCGCTATTGATTACAATGTTATAACGCGACAATTGGGTGAGCCACGTTAAAGGTAATTTACAATTCAGAGATTCTTTGTAGCATGCGGATATCATAATTTATCTTTAAACATGGATTTGGAACAAAAAATTGACATAACATTGGAAAAATCTCCGATCAGCGCTCAGAATCCACTCACACACAAGGACCTTGTATCCTGGAATTTTGTATGACCCCCCCCCCCCCCCCGACTCATCCCACAAAAACCACGATAAAAAAAATGGAAAATTTTCTGAAGTTTCACCATAGTTTTGATGTTAAAATTACATTATCTCTAAGATGTAAGGCCAAAAATAATTGAAAAATATGGAGGAATAAATTCCTTTTGTATCCTCTTTCGACTACCCACCACCTAATGATAAAAATTCTTTGACCCACCCCGCCTGATATGAAAGTAATAAAGAGCTTATGTTCAAAGCTTTGAGAACTCCAAATAGACCTCGTTGGCGAGTGTTCGTCAACAGAGAATCGTTTGAAATCTTTAGTGTTTAGTTACCAAAAGGCATTCGAGGTAGATTCGTACAAAATAAAATACATTTTATAGCGGTCTTCACAACTATCAGCAACAAGTACATGTGCAAATAGACCGGCTTTGTTCTAGTTTTATTATGACTCTCTAATAATAACAACGATATTTCGCACATTGAAACCATTTTACGAAATCACTACTGTTGTAGTGGAATTACCGATAAAAGTTATATTAGCCAATAAGATACCAGAGTTTAATTAAAACTGGTCGGTAAACATTGGACAAGGTCAAAGTATTGAACAATATTCTGAAAATCATATTTAGACTAAAATATTTTGAACTTACTACACGATTAGTAATGTTTGTTGACAAACCACTGTAACAGTTTCGTTTACATACTAATGGTTTCAACACGCGAACATTCGTTATTGGTGAACTATAATAACGCATATGAGAACAAAGTTTATCTATCGCCATGCTCCTCTTTGTTGTGATGTTTTTACAGACTTATATATTTTTTCCACATTTACCTTCTAAGTACCTTATATAGGTCCCATTAAACATGCCATAAGCTGTCAAGTCACCAAAATATTGCGAAACAATTGGTTGTCGTCACTTAATATTTACATTAAGATTATTTCTCAATAACCTTAACCGGTGTCAGTCACTCTGCCAGAAAGCGCAGTATAGTGCTCGGACAGCAGCAACTGCATACGTCGTTTTTGGCGCGATGCCAGGATTGTTGATTCCAACTGTGCGACCAATGAAAACGATCAAAATGAAGTTATAGAAAGAGTAACCGAAAAATCTCCAATTTTCGTATTGTATATATGAGTATCCGAAAATATCTCCGATTTTAATATTGTAGAATTTTTATTTTAGAATGGGGTAATGAATTTGGAAACGCAGTCGATATTTTTCAATTAAAAGTTCCAAGCGTAAATATAAAAATGAAAACTATCCGAAAAAGATGACACATTGCGACAGTCTTAACATTTCAAATAACGACTGTATATATAACTACGCGAAGAAACTTTTCCAACTTATTCCAATAATATAAATTACAATATTGCTGATTCCATCCAATTGAGACACTTACACTTACGGTAGAACAAGAATCCACATCGTCTGCCGTTAATTCCAGCTTGCCTCTCTACTATTTACGTGACTTCACCGGTTAGACAACCGTCAACATATAATCACGACTAAGAAATCGTTCTCCAGAGTCGTGTGTCGCCACGATCACAAGAGAGATGTGATGACAGTCGGGTGGCTCTAATAAATCCATAAATCCGATGCCTTTTGGTCGTCATTTACCCTTTCTTTACTGAATGGATTATCCCACTCAGTTATATATTAATATACATTAGAATGGCATATTATTATTTGGAGGGATGTTAAGGATATATGAGCATGCAGACGAAATAATAACACAAGTGCAGAAAAATTCATATTCATTGGTGGGAAATGTTTAGATAATAAGTTGAACATGTCGTTTGTTAAACTTATTATCTGGACATTTCCTAAGGGAACTATAGTTTTGTCAATGAGCATTTAGTATAGAATGGGTTAACGAAACTATCATGAGAGTGTTAGTGCCTCGAACCACGACGCTTCCACGCGCGTGTACCAAAGAAGCCCGTTCCTCTCTGAGTTGGAGGGGGGGGGGGGGGGGTCGGACAAAAATTTAAGACACGTATGTGCATTTTTTGCTTTTTACCATTTGGGGTACCCACCAAAAAACCCAATGTTTTTATCCGTTTTTCAAACTTGTTTTCCGACCAGTTTTAACACTGTCTTGTATTTGAACAAAACAGTCATTTACGATTTTAATGTCATATTATATTGAGTTCAAAACAGCTTAATTCAATAGCAGCATAGATGGTCACTAACAGTATTGTGTCTCCATTAGTTTTGTCACCAAACAAAAAGAGCAAGTGTTGCAGATATTTATATTTGTGATATAAATAAACCATCAACATGTTAGGCTGATCCAGTTCGATACAATGAACACTTCAAATCAAGGACACAAAAACTGCATATATGTAATTCATGTATCAGTTCTGATTAAAATCATACTAAAGTTTACGCTCCACGTACTGAGTCTGACGAACTCCGCTATTTGTCGCATTACTGTCGCTATAAATAACTTCCACATGCAACCCTTGCAGTATGACGTCACCGCACACATGTTTCTTTAAGAATAGCTTTGATTGACATAATGTACTGTCGGTTTTGTTTCCACGAACGACGTTCGTTTTCGCAAAAGAAAAACATGGCTTCAGTCTATTTCAACCCATATTAAGGGGGAGATGCACGTTTTGCATAAATCACAGTAAATCCAGCCAGAAATGGCAAGTGATTTTCAACAAAGAATTTCTCTGGATCTATCTGGTGAAAAATTTTGGAATTTTACATATGATAATTTTCATTATATATAGAATCAGACCAATTATAAAGAGACAATAACAATAATGGATTTTAATACATTTGAGAGGTTGAAAATATTTGTTTCGTTTCTGTCCCTTTAGGTACCGAGAACTGCCAGAAAAATTTATAATTTCAAACAACATGTCAACCATCAAATAGCTTATTGTCTTGACTCCATGAGAGGAGGCTTCATTTGTATCATAATGTTGAGTTAGCTTTTTAATTGCATATTATAGCATCATACCCCATGTATTATAATGAAGAATAAAGCAGTCACAAATATGCCAGCCCAATGAAAACAAATGTTCAAATGTGGTGCTGTCCACTCAAGCAGGGAGCAATCAACAGAAATTAGGCCACAGTGTTAAGAGATATGGTGGTCAGATTTAACTTGGTTATGAACCCATGACCCAGAACTAAACTGAGCCCAATTTTTCAATGACCAACAAGCATGGCATGAAAATTCTCAATAATAAAAAAATATTTATGGTAGTTGTCTTTCTGAATGAAAATAATCATTAAATTTCATGAATCAAGAAAAATTAAGTCTCCTCTCATGATCTTCAGATATGATATCATGTATATATGAAATGCACTTTCGAAAAAAATTTGTTTTACAGTAGTTCTCGGTACCTGAACACAGTGAAATTTTAAAGATTTTTCATGCCATAAAAGTAAAGTAAATGAGATTATAATAACCAAATGTCCAATGGTTCTTATGTATGGTACCACAATAATCTCTTGTACAAAATTTCACAAAGATATTCCTGATAGATTTAGAGAAAATACATTTTGAAATACCAGGAAAATTTGGCCAAACGTGCGTCTGACCCTTAAACCAAATCCAAAAGTGAAATATACCGACATATGCGGCTTTAGTTTTATTGGGACATATCTCATCTACCGGGAAGAATGAACTCGCTGCACATCATATTTAAATTAAATCAATTTAATTATTATTATTATTACATCTTTATTTCCTCCATAAATGAAGATTGACATAAATTAACAAACATGAATATTACAATAGCATTATATACAATGGAACAACAATGTGTGGTGCACCCCTGAAAATAAGACATTTATCATATAATAATTTGACTCCATTGGCATGTATCTGTAAAAAAAATAATCAATGTTTAGACATATATATTGCCAATTATCGCACGAGTCTCTCCAAGAAATATGGAACTGTGTGTGGACCGACACGAAGACAGAGCCTCGGCTCCATCGAAATCGAATCAGTTGTGATCTGCCGGTGCCACTGGCTTAGAAGATAAGCAAAAACAGACACAGACGAATCACAACTGATCGTAACATTATTGATTTGTTGGAGAGTCATGCTGTGGAAACTGATCGATAGTCTATAGCGGATCAAAGTAGGTGTTCGGATCGGTCAGGGCAACATCGGCGCTTGTATCCGATCGAGCAACACCACGCTTTTTCAGAAGAAAGTATGCATGCCATAATCGAGATGTAGCCGAGATCATGAAGTTCAAGAAGGAGTCAATATCATCAATCACAGACATCAGTTCATCATTGATGAGTGATAAATGAAGTAAAACCATATTGGATGACGATAGCTGATCAACGAGAATAAATGGGTGTACCCCAAACTGGTTAATGATACCATAGAACATGTCGTTTCTTATATTTACAACGTAATGACATTCAATGAGTATGTGTTCTACGATATCGGTGTATGAAAGTTCACAGAGAGAGCAAAACCCTGCATCTGAGGAAGTGGTTGCTTCAATTACACTTGCTAGTGTGTGGTACGATCGCCTGTTGTTTGGCAATTTTCTGCAAAGGTACCAAATAGGTGATACTTGCAGCGTGTCATGTACTTTTACAAATCGATTGAATGATTGGTCAGAACTTATTCTTGATTTCCATGCAAATTCGTCTGCATTGTGTAAAGTACATCTGACTCGTCTTTTCCAGGATAATTTCGGAACAATGTACCAAATTGGACATATTCAGTTAGGGCATCGGTCAATGTCGTGCTTCTCGAGTATAGAGATAATATTACATAACACTGACGAACTGTTGTCATATGGTGGTGTGTATATCCACTCGTAAAGGTGTCTGAGAAAGACATTCTTGCAGGCCTTTCCCGTAGGAACACGACACAAGCCACCGAACAAAGAAAGCTTCCTGGCTTCAATGACTGATTCCAAAGACGAAGTTCCCAGCAAACCAAGGACAATATCTGTTCTGCATCTCGGCGATAGGCCTTGAATACGTTTTAAACAGAAGCGATGGATTCGTTCCAGCTTGGTTTCATTACAAACTGTCGTGTTGTACAAAAACTCTGACCCATAGAGGCCACATGATAGTACAATAGACTTGTAAATCGTCAAGGAGCTAATGGGTGTGATTCCACCCGCATACACTCCAGCAATGTTGAACGAAGTTTGGAGCATATGAAATCTGTGAGTGTGTTTTGAAGGTTAGTTTTCCCCAAAGGTATTCCAAGATGGACGATCCCTTTTGCTTCTAGAACAGGAATATTGTTAATTAACCAAGATCGCAAATTAGCCGAATTGAGTGGTTTTCCATCGAATACGATAACTTTGCATTTCTGTTGATTATAAATAAACCGCCATTTTCTACTGTATGAGCTACATATATCACAAAGTTTTTGCAGACCATATTATGAGAGAGAGAGAGAGTAAGGTCATGTCATTGGCGTGGGTCGGTGACGAGCAATTTATTTCGTGTAGCATAAGGCCAAAGCCTGACAGCTCAAGTTCATGAAGCAAATCATCAATGAATATTGCATACAAAATTGGCGAAAGGGAAACTCCTTGTCTTGCGCCTTGTTTTATATTTATTATTCTGGGTGATAGATTGCCATGACGCACTGTGCAAGTTACACCGGTCAGAAATTCGTTACATAGTTTGAGTATGTTCCCAGTGAAACCACGTAAAATTGTTTCATGAGTAGTCCGTTCGTCCATACAGTGTCGAATGCTTTGTGCACATCTAAAAAGCAGGCGAACATGCGAGAATTTTGTTCGTCAGCGTAAGAGATGCTCTCCTGTATGACATAAGAAGACATGAGGCAACTGATATTTTATGAAACCCGTGTTGCAATCGATGCGTTGATATCAAGAGTGGGCAATTCCTTTCAATTCGAGCAAGTAAAGTCTTTTCTAACAGTTTGTGTATAACCGGAAGTAAGATTATCGCTCTATAGCTGTCAAACTTTGTCTTTGGTTTCCCACCCCCTTTATAAAGTGATACAATCACACCAAGCTTTGCTTGGCTGGGAATACATGAAAGAGAGAGCATGACAGATAGAAGTTTGGCTATATGCACATGTAGATATGGTCCACCATATATGATATGTTCGTAGCAGATCGTGTCATAACCTGCAGCTTTTCCGGTTTTCGTTGCCTTGAGTACATCGGACAATTCACGTACTGAGACCGGATAGTTCAATATTCTATCGAGCGTCCCAGTACTAGACTCGGTTAACAACTCTGTTATTTTGCTATTTATTTCATTATAGTGGGAGGCATCAAAGTTAGTGGAAATCAGAGGCGAATATAAATGTTCGTAATAGTCAGCCCACGCTTCGGAAATATCTGTCGATTTCGGCTGCTTTATCTATCTCCTCATTTTGTGCGGAAGCATATTGCAAGTTACATTTGCGAAGTTCTTTTCTGAAAATTCGTTTAGCTGTTTTGTATCTGACACAGCTGTTTAAATCATCGCCTCTGGGTCTGCCATCCGAAGCCCATAAATTTCGTTGAGAGCGCATATTGCTGTGAAGCATTTTCAGTGTCGGGTTCCAGTAAGGTTTTAAGAAAGGTTTAAAGGAATTTTTTTCGGAATAGCACTATCAGACGCAATGCGAATTGCCGCGATTGTCTTATCATAACAAACAGCCAGGTCAGCTTCGCATTGAGCGATGCAAGCAGGTAGAGAGTGTTCTCGGCTCAGTTGGTATCGAGACAATAATACATCATTTGCGAGGAATTTTTCCCAGTCCCATGAGATATTTGGGTTCTCATTCGTATAAAACAATCTGCCATACGATATTTCCATGAGTATGGGCCTGTGGTTGGAAACATTAGAAGCACTATCATCATCACCATAATGCGTTTAAATCTTTTCATATCTTCTTCAGATATTATAATGTGATCGATAGTAGTGCCATAAGTTCCATCCACCGACACATACGTAGAGTGACGACCCTCGCATTGGTCAGAAGAGTTTGCTGAGGTGAATTGTTTAGCTTCCAGCATGTGTTTGAAACACCTATTCCGAGAGTCGGATTTGTTCAAGTTCCCATTAAAGTCTCCCATGACTATGACATTTCCAAGAGCAGAGTACAAATCGATTATGTCTGAGATTTTCTGCACATATTCCTTATAAAAATATACCGAGTAATTTGTTGACGGGAGATATATTTGGAAAATGTAGAGAAAGTTGTGACGCGAAAGTTGAACTTGGATACCACATATACGATCGTCTTCATAATCTATTGTCGACACCATACTGTTGTGACGCTTATGCCAAAATAAACCAACACCTCCCTTGTACCTACCGCGCTGAAATGGGAGTCGTTGAGAAGCATCACATACCGCATGAAATGAATAGTTACGGTGTATTGATTCTAAGAATGAAACATTATGTTCGTGTAACCAATGTTCACTGATACCGAATACATCTATCTTTTCGTTTTCTAACAGAGAACTGAGGTAGTTACTGCTGCCAAAAATACCGGTAGCATTCCATGTCCCAAGGACTAGAGATTCCATCACAAAATAAAACAAAAGAAAGAAAAAAAACAACTAAATTTGGAAGTAGTAAACAAAGTGATAATAGTTCATTCTAAGTTGTCTGATAGGAAGTGAGAATGGACACATGTAACTTGCATCTCACTTCAATACTTAAGGTTAACACTAACGCTCGTGTCCAAAAGACACGCCACTCACGTTGATGCTATTAACGTCTGTGTATGAGTTATTTGAATATTGCTGACCCATGTAGGTATAGGAGTCGTTATATATCGAGTACCGCTGTATCTACGTCCGTCTGCACTGTCACTCCGCCTGATGTCGTTTTAGCAAAGGCACGCTCCGATAACCAGAATCTACAGAATGTGTGGCGACCTTGCCAAAAGTTATCATCAAACACCAATGACACGTCCTCGTGATGCACATTTATCCTGGCAGATAGATATATGTTAGCACCAGAGCCACGGAAAACACGCACAATAGAGAAACGCACACCGAAGTTGTCTAGGTGATCCTCAATGTCACGCACAGTGGTATCAGATTCAAGTTTTCCAACGAAGAAAAATTCATATCCGTTGGTGGGAAATGTTTAGATAATAAGTTGAACATGTCGTTTGTTAAACTTATTATCTGGACATTTCCTAAGGGAACTATAGTTTTGTCAATGAGCATTTAGTATAGAATGGGTTAACGAAACTATCATGAGAGTGTTAGTGCCTCGAACCACGACGCTTCCACGCGCGTGTACCAAAGAAGCCCGTTCCTCTCTGAGTTGGAGGGAGGGTCGGACAAAAATTCAAGACACGTATGTGCATTTTTTGCTTTTTACCATTTTGGGTACCCACCCAAAAACCCAATGTTTGTATCCGTTTTTTCAAACTTTTTTTCCGACCAGTTTTAACACTGTCTTGTATTTGAACAAAACAGTCATTTACAATTTTAATGTCATATTATTTTGAGTTCAAAACAGCTTAATTCAATAGCAGCATAGATGGTCACTAACAGTATTGTGTCTCCATTAGTTTTGTCACCAAACAAAAAGAGCAAGTGTTGCAGATATTTATATTTGTGATATAAATAAACCATCAACATGTTAGGCTGATCCAGTTCGGTACAGTGAACACTTCAAATCAAGGACACCAAAACTGCATATATGTAATTCATGTATCAGTTCTGATTAAAATCATACTAAAGTTTACGCTCCACGTACTGAGTCTGACGAAATCCGCTATTTGTCGCATTACTGTCGCTATAAATAACTTCCACAAGCAACCCTTGCAGTATGACGTCACCGCACACATGTTTCTTTAAGAATAGCTTTGATTGACATAATGTACTGTCGGTTTTGTTTCCACGAACGACGTTCGTTTTCGCAAAAGAAAAACATGGCTTCAGTCTATTTCAACCCATATTAAACCAAATCCAAAAGTGAAATATACCGACATATGCGGCTTTAGTTTTATTGGGACATATCTCATCTACCGGGAAGAATGAACTCGCTGCACATCATATTTAAATTAAATCAATTTAAGACATCACGACATCTAAATTATTTGGTACTAAAATTAAAAATGTTGAATTTCTTGATAATATTCAAATTTATTGGACATATTAGGTAATATTGGTCAATTCTAGACTCTTTATATACGCTTTTCAGTTGGTTGCCGTAAACTCTAAATTTGAAAACACTGTGTGAAAATAGCCATGCGGCGGAAAAGTTCTTATATATATACGCTATTTTCAACTATTGCGCGGGGTGTACTGGAACGCGCTGTCTGAAGGAATTCCCCATGTTTTGGGGATTCCATGCGACTATCGCCAGATTGGTTACATAGTTTTACTGATGATATTGCGATTGGCTGGCAATTACGTAATTCATGCTGGCAGTAATTGAACCCCTACCCAATTTTGTCAGACAAAGTACGTGGAGCGTAAACTTGAGCATGATTTTAATCAGAACTGTGCATGTATAAAACAATTTGTGATGTTTAGAATTA
The DNA here is from genome assembly GCA_032622095.1 of Siphonodentalium dalli. Taxonomy (NCBI): domain Eukaryota; kingdom Metazoa; phylum Mollusca; class Scaphopoda; order Gadilida; family Siphonodentaliidae; genus Siphonodentalium; species Siphonodentalium dalli. The sequence goes on from CP136068.1 coordinate 37,731,357, forward strand.
AGTAGATAATAATATAATATATTGGACAATTTTGTTTGTTATTTTGTATGTTTGAAAATTTACAAACATTAATTACCTTTCAAAGAAAAACTTTTATGTTATACTTTTTATTTTAGTTTAGATATCAGATAGCTCTTTATTACTTATTTTATTGTTATATACCACAATGTAACTAAATAGCTGTTTCAAGTGTACCCATGTATGATGTATATATATAAGACTTGGTCATTTTATGGTCACAACATATTGGATCATTTTTGTTTTTGTTATCTGTTTGACCATTTCCATACATGTTTGTGCCAACTTTTATCATATAGTTACTTATATATATTGTTTGTATTTCTATGTATACAACACATATGCTGAACTAGGTGTTGTTTTATTATATGCTTTACTTACATATCATATCTGATATACGGAATTTGATGAACAATCTTCAGAAATAGTATTTGTCGTATATTTCACCTTGATTGATCTGGACTGATCAGGAAAAATCAATTGTTGATTTCACACTTGATTGTGTGTCTTACTAAACTTTGTTATTATGTCACTATTGATGTGTAGCATATAATAACCATTAATAACAATTCATAGTTTTATAATATAGTCAGATCTCAAACACCCTGGTCAATAACAACCCATCCCATATATACACCCCTAACGGTATGAAATTACATGCAGGCTCCATATTTTACCGATGGATGTTTACCGACATTCACTAACAAACTAATGGCGTTTGATCCTATTTTAATGCGCTTAATAGCTACAGCATTATTTCCTGCAGATAACCAGATCGCAAATAAACTGATACTACATTATTAGGGCTAGCCCTGTCGAGAAATCGGAAGCAGGGAAACTACTGAGGAGTATAATTAACTATACAGCAGATGGACCCTAAGAGCAATCGGACGAGAACGATCCGACTAAGCACGCAAGTTCTGCAGAGAGGTCACACGAGGACGATGTGGGCGTTAGCAGAAGAGGTCTCCATGCAGCACACCCCGTGAACAAGAAAACCATAGTCAGAAATGGTAACGCCTCAGGATCATATTTTTTCTAATTTAATTTGAAATAGTGGTCTGAGTAGCGCATTAAATAGCATGCAGAATAATGATCGGGCAACAATTTGCGATCTTCGTAACATGGTTCAAGTACGAGCACGTTTCTAATCACATTCAGTATCCAATTACGCAAATACCGAATATGTTCTGATTTATGTCACGCGAAAATAAACGAAACATGTTAAAATAACAATGCAACAAAGCGGGTTAAAGATCAATAGAAACACATAACGCGCAGCGCGCTAATGGTTAACGCGCGAATTCCCGTTAGAATTAATCGCCTTGCACTTTTTGGCATCCGAATAACAATTAAGAAACAACTACACCCTATACCGGACTCGGGGTCGCACTACAACTTTTAATGCGTCCCAAAAAACCCCATATCTATAAATAAAACGCCCAATAAATAAAAGGGATTGAGATAGGTAATTATGAATTCAAAGTTGGTCAATATGCCGATGACACAACTTTATTCCTCAATGGTGATGTACAGTCCCTGGCCAGTACATTTGAGCTACTAGAATGTTTTTACTATATATCTGGGCTAAAAATCAATTATAACACAACCTTTGTAGTTTGGATTGGGAGCAAACGTGATTGTACAGAAGCAAAATGTGACAAGTGGAAAATAAAATGGAATCCGGAACACTTTCGGCTTCTGGGGATTAACTTTAACTTATCCGATGATGACTTATTTACTGTAAATTATGATAAAGTGATGAATGATATAGATAGAATTATCAATTCCTGGTCATGAAGAAATTTTACCCCACTATGACGAATCAGTCTTGTGAAGTCTCTTATTTTATCTAAGTTATCATTTCTTTTTCAAACCTTACCAAACCCTAGTGTAGACTACACTAAAGAATTAACAAACACAAAAGCCAGATAAAATTTCACGAAGACAACTACAACAAACTTACTCATTCGGAGGTTGCAAAATGGTTAATATAGAACAGTTCATGAATTCAATGAAGGCAATTTGGATGAAAAAACTTATTTTCCAAAGTGGCAAATGGCAGAATCTATTTAAATGTTCTTCAGATAATCTTTCAAAAAACTGGTTTTTAGCGAGCTCTACAGCATTAACCAGACAAAGCAAAATCATATCTTGTAAATTTTCAGCCCATGTTATTGAAGCATGGGCAAAATTCTACAAAGCTATAATCCCTGAAACACTTAATCATATAAACAGTAATACACTGACGGATAATCCTACCGTCAAAGGGGAAATATTAATGTCCCATCGCCATAAGGGAGAAGAGACCAAGATCTAGATTGAACACAATTGACAACGTGTGATGGAACTTTATGTGAAATCAATTAAACCACGTGCTACTGCAACAGAAACCAAAACGCGAATGATTCATATAATAAAATCGGTCATACATATCAGACACTCTTAAAGCACGTTCACAGTAAGCACAGTCATATAACTTTAACACACACTGGCGCAACCCCTTTTTCTCTTATCTTCTCTCTCTCTCTACATAGTTACCTTTATCAAAGACACAACAATCATACATACACACAGATACTGGCGTGACCCGTTCTCTCACCTATCTGCAAACACATACAATTAACAAACACTGGTATAGTCACATATATAAGATAATATCAAAGTGCTTCAGTCACACAATATTAATACACCCTGGTTCAACCATCTTTTCTCTTCTCTCTCTCTCCTTTAAAATATTATAGTATAATTAACAAAACTATAAAAAAATCAAAACATAAATTCTTGCAGCTTCTTGCAAAATGTCATTCCGATACCAATATAACAGCAGTACCCGGTATCCGTAAAACAATATCAGAGAATGACCAATGTCCAAGTGGTGGTGTATGAACAGAATGGCAAGGCATACATGCAAATAGCTTGAATGTTTTTATCATTCATGAGCTGAGTCACTTTCTATGTGGTACTGCAAACTCAGAATTGTAAACTTATACCGTACATGATTACATGAATATGGCACAGTTCTGTCAGAGTGAAGGCGGACCAGGTCCTTTGAACAAACACCCATCTCTCAACTGATAGTGTGACCTCTGATTAGAACAGACCCGAATGCCTGATACCGTTGAGGTACTAGTATTCATACATGTAGGAGGGCCAGGTCCTGTAACAGATAACATGCCCCAGCAGAACAATGAGTTGCGGTGTTGACTATGGTTCTGCGGTATGCTGGGGTGAACAGGGTGAAGGGAGTTTTCAGGAACTGTGATACAAGTCAGTTTATCTGAAAAATCCAACGCATTATGAGAGTAAAAACTCTGATCGAATCGCAAGTTCTCATTCTCATGGACTGCAACCGGTGAACCATTCTCTACAAACTGAACAGTTGTTTCATTCAGCATACCAGAATCACTGTGCTGACTGGTGTGGGACAGATCAGATACTTGTATAGGATAAGATGGGAGTTCCTTGTCACTGATAATACATGTACCGATATGTGTGTCGTCGACTGAATTATCGACAAATCTCTCACTGCTTGATGAAGATACCGTACTGGAGGGTTGAATATGGTTAGGTAGTGGAAATTCCTTTCCACGAACGAGTTCCAGATCACTGGCACTGTTTTTGCCCGGCATCTCAACATATGCATCCTTTTTTGTGGGATCGGATATTACCGTGCACAACTTATCAGTTGACTGACTACCACAAATAACATTGCTGGTACAGGTAATCAAATCTTGTGCCTGCAGATTATCTGAAACTTCCATATGACTCCTGGTACCATTTTCTGTTTGTGTCCTATAATTTGCAGAAACCAGTATTTTAATATCAGTTGAGTCCCAGTGTTGAAAATTCGTATTCTCGCGAATGATTCATATAATAAAATCGGTCATACATATCAGACACTCTTAAAGCACGTTCACAGTAAGCACAGTCATATAACTTTAACACACACTGGCGCATGTACTAGAAAAGAAAGGTATTTTATTTGTTGATGATTTATTTCATCATGATGGCCACATAATGTCTCGGGAAGCACTGGAAGTATAATATTATATAAAAATAGACTTTTTGACATATCACACAGTGTATTCATGTGTAAAACATTTCATAGATATATTCTGTTTAGTGTCCCATGCAAGAAATCTTCATCACCCAATAATGCCTTTTCAGTTAAGTGTTCTTCAACAATCTTCATCTAAAAACATATATTAAAATGTGTGGACAAGATAAAACAGATACAAAATTCTATTTTACGTTGTTTCCTGGAGAAGGGGACAGAACTCACTCAACACCAGGTTCCATTTTGGGCATATTTATTGCCAACAAACATAATAAATTCATAATGACTGATTTAACATTAAACTGACCGTGCACAAATATGATTGCACAAATACATGTACATATATACAAACATGCTAGTAAATATGTAACTCAACTATCAATATATGTAATATATCCGGCAAAGTGGATATATACCGCCGCCACACTGTAAGCGAAATAGACTTCATGCACGCGAACTATACTCTGAGATCAACTATGAAAATAAACAACCTGTCATCGGCCGTGAAAACCGCTCAGGAAAAACCGGATGCATCTTTTGGTGGCCATATATTTCAATATGACTTCTTTTGGTGGCTCCCGGAAACCTGCATCCGATACTCCACTACATGTAAATAATACTCTGTAGCAGTGCTTTCAGCCGGCCTCAAGATCAAGAACGTCGGAGTCGTTCAACGCTTATTCCCATGGTTACCGGTTGATGTGATAAATCAACCATTGTTTACATTGTTCTTTTGAAAATATTATGTTCCATATACAAATTATGAACTTGTGTTTTGGAAGATTAATAATTGGGCGGGTGGGCTGGAAAATTAAAAGATTTCTATAAACTGTCTGACTGACGCTTTAGGCTTAAAACAAAGGAACTGACTTGGAGTCTAAATGACGCTATTTGCATGACCCCGACGATCCGCGGTATCTGATTGGCTGGCAGCCTACGCCTTTTCGGCGAGAAATGATACGCGGTATTTGATTTGCTGGCGGCCGTCTTCACTTTCCGAAGCGTAATTTTGATTGGCTGACACTCTAAACGTAAACAATTCTTCCCAGCCGACTGGCACTATTGAAAAATACGGTTCCATTGATATTTTACCGGCATGAATGAACATAATTATCTAAAGCTCCGGATATACTATAAAAGGAATCTGAAGTACCCAGTGCCATTATATCACCCTTATCCATCCACAACGTAAAAGGTTTTACAAGTAAAATTACCTATAATGAGGAAAAAAATAGCTTATTTCAATAAATATCTTTATGAAAAATTTGGCTTGGCTGAGCCTTTATGAATGATCTTTTGGCTTAAATTAAATACAGAAAGCCAAAGTTCCAGTTCTGCCTCGTGTCGCTGCAAAATACAATGAAAAAAGCCCAGTACACAGAACCAAATGCTTGATCTGCCAATAACATAAATTGCTCGTACTAGGCCTATAAAAAGGTGTAAAAACTATAATCGTGTGACATATATTATGTGCAATTATACCCTAATCTAGACTAGTGTAACAAGCAATTAAGTTAATACTAATTCAAATTACATGTGTAGGTAAACATCATGACTTTATAAATATCGGAATACATTGACATTACTGAGTCCAAATTTGATGTTATATTTATCCGCGAGCGTAATAAAATTTGAAGTTCCTAATACCAGTAATCGTGATATCACCATGAGATATAAAATTACTAAGTTCCATATGTTACTTGAGTAACACTCAAAACGATATATGGCCCAACCAAAATCATACCGATGTTTAACCTTTTCTATACTGGAGCGTCATCGATGCGTAGTTATCCCATAGGCAATGTTCAAATGTTCAAACGTCGTTTGATGAACTTATTATCTGAAAATTTCTTTCAATAATTTGGACCAATTCTGCACTTGTATTTGTTGTCTGCTTATTTATCCTGGACGGCCCTCGAAATGTATAATAGGCATTCAAATACCGTAAGTACCTGTGATACTTCACCGAGCCACAATGAACATACATGTAAGCCACAAGGACCAAGTACTACCTCAGTGACTGCCAGCTGTTGCCAGTCACACTAAAACTTCAAAACTACAGAACACTGCATGCAATTAACCAATCAACGCAACAATGCTAATGACTATTGAAGTCAATTCCCAACAATTCTGTGTGAGACCAATTGTTTACCTTGATAACATAACCCCACCAATAAGAATTACATGGTTGGTCTATTTTTAGAATTTATGAAAAACCCTCTTTAGTCTAGGTCCATATTGATTAACTTTTGGTATTGATATATATATGGAATTAACCATCATAAATGCCCATAAAGTAATTATGACAAAGGACGCCTTTATACTGCGTACTGGAATTAACCATCAGAACGCCCCCTAATACTGCGTACTGGAATTAACCATCAGAACGCCCGTAATGTAATATGACAAAGGACGCCCTTAAACTGCGTACTGGAATTAACCAACAGAACGCCCATAATGTAATTATGACAAAGGACGCCTTTAAACTGCGTACCGGAATTAACCATCAGAACGCCCATAATGTAATATGACAAAGGACGCCCTTAAACTGCGTACTGGAATTAACCAACAGAACGCCCATAATGTAATTATGACAAAGGACGCCTTTATACTGCGTACTGGAATTAACCATCAGAACGCCCATAATGTAATATGACAAAGGACGCCCTTAAACTGCGTACTGGAATTAACCAACAGAACGCCCATAATGTAATTATGACAAAGGACGCCTTTAAACTGCGTACCGGAATTAACCAACAGAACGCCCATAATGTAATTATGACAAAGGACGCCTTTATCTATCTATACTATATATTTTGAGACTTCCGTATGTGTGTACTTCATAGAATCCAAAACGCGTGTACAGATTGAGATCAAATTTCGTATGTAAGTGTAAAATCCCACCGACACCGCCGTAATCGTGTTTTCGAGAAGCTCTGAGCACCCTTTATCCACTCCCAGTCATCGAAATCAGCTCAAACGGCACGGCCGGGGTTAATAACGTCATTATATATATATATATGAAGTCAGAGTCTCCAAAGTTATACCGGAACAAACACGTGTTTACGTCGTCTTGGGGGTCCACGATGGGAGTCTGACTTCAATGCAATGTTATCGCTCGAAACACGTGTTTACTTCGTGTTGAGGTTCACGATGGGAGTCTGACAATTGTTATCGCTCGAAATAGTACATTAGGACGGGAACGGCTGGACAGATTGAGCTCAAACTTCCTATCTAAAGGTAAAATAACACGTACGATGTCGTCCACGCGTTTTCCAGAAGCTCCGAGCACCCGTACTCCACTCCCAGTCATAAAAATCAGCTCAAACGGCACGGCCGGGGTTAATAACGTCATTATATATATATATACGAAGTCAACGTTATTAGCATCTGCATTGAGTGCATTTCCTAGAACGCAACACGTGTTTTACGTCGTCTTGAGGTTCACGATGGGAGTCATTTTAATGCAATGTTATCGCTCGAAACACGTGTTTACTTCGTGTTGAGGTTCACGATGGGAGTCTGACATTTCAATGCAATGTTATCGCTCGAAATATTATGCAGAAAGGCAGATCTCGGAAACGGGTGGAGCTATCGACCTGAAATTTGCTATGTGAATGTATCTTGCACCGGGTACAAATTTTATCGGGTCGTCGAGCCCATGCGACGCCCGTGCAGCGCATGCGCAGACGAGATCTCGGAAACGGGTGGAGCTATCGACTTGAAATTTGCTATGTGAATGTATCTTGGGCCGGGTACAAATTTGATCGGGTCGCCGAGCCCGTGCGACGCCAGCTTCGCGCATGCGCAGACCAGATCTCGGAAACGGGTGGAGCTACCGGGTACATTTTTTTCTTATTGAAACGCGTGGAGCTAAAAATTAAAAAAATATATAAACAAATGTCACAATTAACTCATTGAAAAACAAAAAATGTCATGTTTCGGACAAGCCGCCGGTGGCGGGCTACCCTGCTAGTCTATCTATACTATATATTTTGAGACTTCGTATATATGTGTGTATATGTGTGTGTGTGTACTTCATAGAATCCAAAACGCGTGTACAGATTGAGATCAAATTTCGTATGTAAGTGTAAAATCCCACCGACACCGCCGTAATCGTGTTTTCGAGAAGCTCTGAGCACCCTTTATCCACTCCCAGTCATCGAAATCAGCTCAAACGGCACGGTCGGGGTTAATAACGTCATTATATATATATATGAAGTCAGAGTCTCCAAAGTTATACCGGAACAAACACGTGTTTACGTCGTCTTGGGGGTCCACGATGGGAGTCTGACTTCAATGCAATGTTATCGCTCGAAACACGTGTTTACTTCGTGTTGAGGTTCACGATGGGAGTCTGACAATTGTTATCGCTCGAAATAGTACATTAGGACGGGAACGGCTGGACAGATTGAGCTCAAACTTCCTATCTAAAGGTAAAATACCACGTACGATGTCGTCCACGCGTTTTCCAGAAGCTCCGAGCACCCGTACTCCACTCCCAGTCATAAAAATCAGCTCAAACGGCACGGCCGGGGTTAATAACGTCATTATATATATATATATACGAAGTCAACGTTATTAGCATCTGCATTGAGTGCATTTCCTAGAACGCAACACGTGTTTTACGTCGTCTTGAGGTTCACGATGGGAGTCATTTCAATGCAATGTTATCGCTCGAAACACGTGTTTACTTCGTGTTGAGGTTCACGATGGGAGTCTGACATTTCAATGCAATGTTATCGCTCGAAATATTATGCAGAAAGGCAGATCTCGGAAACGGGTGGAGCTATCGACCTGAAATTTGCTATGTGAATGTATCTTGCACCGGGTACAAATTTTATCGGGTCGCCGAGTCCATGCGACGCCCGTGCAGCGCATGCGCAGACGAGATCTCGGAAACGGGTGGAGCTATCGACTTGAAATTTGCTATGTGAATGTATCTTGCGCCGGGTACAAATTTTATCGGGTCGCCGAGTCCGTGCGACGCCAGCTTCGCGCATGCGCAGACCAGATCTCGGAAACGGGTGGAGCTACCGGGTACAAATTTTTCTTATTGAAACGCGTGGAGCTAAAAATATTAAAAAAATATTTAAAAAATGTCATGTTTCGGACAAGCCGCCGGTGGCGGGCTAACCTGCTAGTACTATATATTTTGAGACTTCGTATATATGTGTGTATATATGTGTGTGTGTACTTCATAGAATCCAAAACGCGTGTACAGATTGAGATCAAATTTCGTATGTAAGTGTAAAATCCCACCGACACCGGCGTAGATGTGTTTTCGAGAAGCTCTGAACACCCTTTATCCACTCCCAGTCATCGAAATCAGCTCAAACGGCACGGCCGGGGTTAATAACGTCATTATATATATATATGAAGTCAGAGTCTCCAAAGTTATACCGGAACAAACACGTGTTTACGTCGTCTTGGGGGTCCACGATGGGAGTCTGACTTCAATGCAATGTTATCGCTCGAAACACGTGTTTACTTCGTGTTGAGGTTCACGATGGGAGTCTGACAATTGTTATCGCTCGAAATAGTACATTAGGACGGGAACGGCTGGACAGATTGAGCTCAAACTTCCTATCTAAAGGTAAAATACCACGTACGATGTCGTCCACGCGTTTTCCAGAAGCTCCGAGCACCCGTACTCCACTCCCAGTCATAAAAATCAGCTCAAACGGCACGGTCGGGGTTAATAACGTCATTATATATATATATACGAAGTCAACGTTATTAGCATCTGCATTGAGTGCATTTCCTAGAACGCAACACGTGTTTTACGTCGTCTTGAGGTTCACGATGGGAGTCATTTCAATGCAATGTTATCGCTCGAAACACGTGTTTACTTCGTGTTGAGGTTCACGATGGGAGTCTGACATTTCAATGCAATGTTATCGCTCGAAATATTATGCAGAAAGGCAGATCTCGGAAACGGGTGGAGCAATCGACCTGAAATTTGCTATGTGAATGTATCTTGCACCGGGTACAAATTTTATCGGGTCGCCGAGTCCATGCGACGCCCGTGCAGCGCATGCGCAGACGAGATCTCGGAAACGGGTGGAGCTATCGACTTGAAATTTGCTATGTGAATGTATCTTGCGCCGGGTACAAATTTTATCGGGTCGCCGAGTCCGTGCGACGCCAGCTTCGCGCATGCGCAGACCAGATCTCGGAAACGGGTGGAGCTACCGGGTACAAATTTTTCTTATTGAAACGCGTGGAGCTAAAAATTAAAAACAAATATTAAAAAAATGTCTTGTTTCGGACAAGCCGCCGGTGGCGGGCTAACCTGCTAGTCTATACTATATATTTTGAGACTTCGTATATATGTGTGTGTGTGTGTGTGTGTGTACTTCATAGAATCCAAAACGCGTGTAAAGATTGAGCTCAAACTTCCTATGTAAGTGTCAAATCCCACCGACACGACCGTGGTCGCGGTTTAGAAAAGCTCAGAGCACCCGTTCTCCACTCCCATTCATCAAAATCAGCTCAAACGGCACGGCCGGGGTTAATAACGTCATTATATATATATATGAAGTCAGAGTCTCCAGAGTTATACCGGAACAAACACGTGTTTACGTCGTCTTGGGGGTCCACGATGGGAGTCTGACTTCAATGCAATGTTATCGCTCGAAACACGTGTTTACTTCGTGTTGAGGTTCACGATGGGAGTCTGACAATTGTTATCGCTCGAAATAGTACATTAGGACGGGAACGGCTGGACAGATTGAGCTCAAACTTCCTATCTAAAGGTAAAATACCACGTACGATGTCGTCCACGCGTTTTCCAGAAGCTCCGAGCACCCGTACTCCACTCCCAGTCATAAAAATCAGCTCAAACGGCACGGTCGGGGTTAATAACGTCATTATATATATATATACGAAGTCAACGTTATTAGCATCTGCATTGAGTGCATTTCCTAGAACGCAACACGTGTTTTACGTCGTCTTGAGGTTCACGATGGGAGTCATTTCAATGCAATGTTATCGCTCGAAACACGTGTTTACTTCGTGTTGAGGTTCACGATGGGAGTCTGACATTTCAATGCAATGTTATCGCTCGAAATATTATGCAGAAAGGCAGATCTCGGAAACGGGTGGAGCAATCGACCTGAAATTTGCTATGTGAATGTATCTTGCACCGGGTACAAATTTTATCGGGTCGCCGAGTCCATGCGACGCCCGTGCAGCGCATGCGCAGACGAGATCTCGGAAACGGGTGGAGCTATCGACTTGAAATTTGCTATGTGAATGTATCTTGCGCCGGGTACAAATTTTATCGGGTCGCCGAGTCCGTGCGACGCCAGCTTCGCGCATGCGCAGACCAGATCTCGGAAACGGGTGGAGCTACCGGGTACAAATTTTTCTTATTGAAACGCGTGGAGCTAAAAATTAAAAACAAATATTAAAAAAATGTCTTGTTTCGGACAAGCCGCCGGTGGCGGGCTAACCTGCTAGTACTATATATTTTGAGACTTCGTATATATGTGTGTGTGTGTGTACTTCATAGAATCCAAAACGCGTGTACAGATTGAGATCAAATTTCGTATGTAAGTGTAAAATCCCACCGACACCGCCGTAATCGTGTTTTCGAGAAGCTCTGAGCACCCTTTATCCACTCCCAGTCATCGAAATCAGCTCAAACGGCACGGCCGGGGTTAATAACGTCATTATATATATATATGAAGTCAGAGTCTCCAAAGTTATACCGGAACAAACACGTGTTTACGTCGTCTTGGGGGTCCACGATGGGAGTCTGACTTCAATGCAATGTTATCGCTCGAAACACGTGTTTACTTCGTGTTGAGGTTCACGATGGGAGTCTGACAATTGTTATCGCTCGAAATAGTACATTAGGACGGGAACGGCTGGACAGATTGAGCTCAAACTTCCTATCTAAAGGTAAAATACCACGTACGATGTCGTCCACGCGTTTTCCAGAAGCTCCGAGCACCCGTACTCCACTCCCAGTCATAAAAATCAGCTCAAACGGCACGGCCGGGGTTAATAACGTCATTATATATATATATACGAAGTCAACGTTATTAGCATCTGCATTGAGTGCATTTCCTAGAACGCAACACGTGTTTTACGTCGTCTTGAGGTTCACGATGGGAGTCATTTTAATGCAATGTTATCGCTCGAAACACGTGTTTACTTCGTGTTGAGGTTCACGATGGGAGTCTGACATTTCAATGCAATGTTATCGCTCGAAATATTATGCAGAAAGGCAGATCTCGGAAACGGGTGGAGCTATTGACCTGAAATTTGCTATGTGAATGTATCTTGCACCGGGTACAAATTTTATCGGGTCGCCGAGCCCATGCGACGCCCGTGCAGCGCATGCGCAGACGAGATCTCGGAAACGGGTGGAGCTATCGACTTGAAATTTGCTATGTGAATGTATCTTGGGCCGGGTACAAATTTGATCGGGTCGCCGAGCCCGTGCGACGCCAGCTTCGCGCATGCGCAGACCAGATCTCGGAAACGGGTGGAGCTACCGGGTACAATTTTTTCTTATTGAAACGCGTGGAGCTAAAAATAAAAAAAAAATATAAACAAATGTCACAATTAACTCATTGAAAAACAAAAAATGTCATGTTTCGGACAAGCCGCCGGTGGCGGGCTACCCTGCTAGTACTATATATTTTGAGAACTCCGTATATGTGTACTTCATAGAATCCAAAACGCGTGTAAAGATTGAGCTCAAACTTCCTATGTAAGTGTCAAATCCCACCGACACGACCGTGGTCGCGGTTTAGAGAAGCTCAGAGCACCCGTTCTCCAATCTCAAATCACCGCAAAGGCACGGCGGGGGTTAATCAAGTGATTATTTAATGAGCGTTTGTTTTTGACGCATCTCTATAAAGAGCGTCTGTTTCCCATTCAACGTTATTCGCATCTGCAGAGTTATACGGGAACGCAAACGTTATTGCTCGAAATGTATTCCCTGCGAGCACGGATGGCGCGATTTTTTTTTTCAGTATATACCTTTGGTATATACCGAAATCATCCCAGATAATCACGAATATAGATCAGATTTCTCCCCAGATATACCGTTATAAAGCTACTGGAATCTGCCAATCTACGGGAAATTCCTGGGAATGCCGATTGAGCTCAAACTTGCTACCTACGGGAAGTGTCATATATATGAGTGTGTCCTTTATAGACTCTAACCGATTGAGCTCAAACTTGCTAAATAAGAAAATAGCCCCCAAGCCGTAAATATCAACAACAACGATATTACTAAATACACGTTTTCGGCAATGTGAGAGTTTTCGGGGAGCCGTGATGCCAACAACAACGACCCGAAGACAGATTTCCCGACGGGAAGCGTTTGTTTTAAATTCAATGCAATGTTATCGTAGAGAGATTTCACGAAACAAAGAATGCGTTGTCTGTCGTTCCTAGGAAGGGGGGATTTCTACGGGTAAATTTTTCCGCCAGAAACAACTTCAGAAACAATTCAGAAACAAAATATATTAAATTTAAAAAACATTAAATTCATATTCAAAAATGTCATCTTTCTGAAACAAAGCCATGGGACGAATGCCGCCAGTGGCGGGCTAACCTGCTAGTCTATTATATATTTTGGAAGATCTGTCTGTCTGTCTGTCTGTCTGTCTGTCTGTCTGTGTGTGTGTTCGCGATGAACTCGAAAACGTCCCACCCGATTTCAATGAAACTTGGTATGTGGGGGTATTTTCGGCCGGGGACGAACATAGGCATATTAATTTGTCCGTGCGACATCACCTTGACCTTGAAATCGGGTAATTTCAAGGTCAAACGCCCGAATATCACGGGATTTGGATGAAACTTGGTATGTGTGGGTATCTTCGGCCGGGGAGTGGCATAAACCTATTAATTTGTCCGTGCGACGTGACATTGACCTTGACATCGGGTCATTTCAAGGTCAAATGCCCAAATATTACGGGATTTCGATGAAACTTGGTATGCGGGGTTACAGTCGTATGGGGAGTCTCATAAGCATATTCATTTGCCCGTGCGACGTGACCTTGACCTTGAAATCGGGTAACTTCAAGGTCAAATCGCCAATTTTGATGGGATTTCGACGAAATTTGATACGTGGGGTTACTTTTGTCCACTGATTGTTTTGGACGGGTCCAATCGTGACCCCGACAGAGCTTGACCTTCAAAATTATCAATTCAAGGTCAAATCGGGTAAAACCGGATGGATTTCGACGGGCACGTTTGTCGGGTACTTTTGTCCGGGCAGTGTTTTTGGATTGGTCAAATCGTGACCCCACTTGACCTTGACCTTCAAAATGCACAATTCAAGGTCAAAGCCCGGACGAAGTCGGGTCACCTTCTAGTCTATTATATATTTTGGAAGATCTGTCTGTCTGTCTGTCTGTCTGTGTGTGTGTTCGCGATGAACTCGAAAACGTCCCACCCGATTTCGATGAAACTTCGTATGTGGGGGTATATTCGGCCGGGGACGAACATAGGCATATTAATTTGTCCGTGCGACGTCACCTTGACCTTGAAATCGGGTCATTTCAAGGTCAAACGCCCGAATATCACGGGATTTCGATGAAACTTGGTATGTGGGGGTACCTTCGTATGGGGAATCTCATAAGCATATTCATTTGCCCGTGCGACGTGACCTTGACCTTGAAATCGGGTCATTTCAAGGTCAAACGCCCGAATATCTCGGGATTTCGATGAAACTTGGTATGCGGGGGTACTTTCTTATGGCGAGTCTCATAAGCATATTCATTTGCCCGTGTGACGTGACCTTGACCTTGAAATCGGGTAACTTCAAGGTCAAATCGCCAATTTTGATGGGATTTTGACGAAATTTGATACGTGGGGTTACTTTTGTCCACTGAGTGTTTTGGACGGGTCAAATCGTGACCCCGACCTGACCTTCAAAATAATAAATTCAAGGTCAAATCGGGTAAAACCGGATGGATTTCGACGGGCACGTTTGTCGGGTACTTTTGTCCGGGCAGTGTTTGGACGGGTCAAATCGTTACCTCAACTGACCTTGACCTTCAAAATGGACAATTCAAGGTCAAAGCCCGGACGAAGTCGGGTCACCTTCTAGTCTATTATATATTTTGGAAGATCTGTTTGTTTGTTTGTTTTTAATCGATGGACTCGAAAATGGCCCAGCCGATTTCGATGAAACTTGGTATGTGGGGGTATTTTCGGGTCAGGACCAACATAGGCCTATTAATTTGTCCGTGCGAGGTCAACTTTTCACGTGCCGAGGTCAAATCTGTTTTTACGCCGTTTTGCGCTAATATATTTCAGTTCGGTGCTACAAATCGATTCGAAACAGCGCGAATAATAACATGCCAGTCATAATAATGACACTATGAGAATCTTTCGTGTTTCCTCTTTCCAACGATATATAATATGTATGTATCCGTTTTAGTTATCTGCCTCAATTATTAAGAAGAAGTGGTACGATCTTCTATCAGGGTAAAAACAATGCGTAACTTCTATGACGTCGTTAGAGGTCATAAAATTAGATCACGTTAACTCTTAACCTGCCGATGCATTTGACTGTTTCAGACGTCTTGGCGATATCTCGGGCACCGATGGTAATTTATCTTTACGTTGAAACTTGATAATTAATGAGCGTGTGTATACGAGGCGCGTTTATATACTTGAGTGGAAATCAAATCGGGTTAAAAGGTCAAATCGGGTAAAACCGGATGGATTTCGACGGGTACTTTTGTTCGGGCAGTGTTTTGGACGGGTCAAATCGTGACCCCACTTGACCTTGGCCTTCAAAATAGACAATTCAAGGTCAAACCCCGGACGAAGTCGGGTCACCTTCTAGTACTTTATATAACCATCAGAACCATCAAAATACTTGTGGTTTGGGTTTCCCTACCTACCCTATTTCAAATCCCCTACCCTAAAGATTTGTTCATGGTTTTTGAGAGATGTTTCTGAGATTTGTTTTTAAGTTTCAATGTCTCAGAATGAGTTGTTACCTGTCAAAGCAATGTTTTTCTGCCATGTAACCCAAACCAGACGTTTATTACGCCACCGTAGTGTGGTGTTTCTAGCTTTTGTTTTTTTTGATATCGCATGGTCGATCGATAATTCACTGGGTGATTGTACAGGGCGAATGCATTGTGGGGCTTTTATTTATTTATAGAGTTGGAAATTCCGTTTATTTAAAAGTCGGAACTACGCGACCAGTAGGCCAAGTCCAGTAAAACGGTTCGTTATAGGTGCTGGTTGTTATTGTTATTTTAACGGAATTCTGAGTTGGTCATTCGCGAAACCAATATATTTTATATTCTATAATTAAAACCGTGGGTATATAATATATGATCCTCTTTATGGATATTGTAGGAAGGTAAATTTAGCTAAAGCGGTGGGATATCTTGCAAGACAACACATTTCGGTTTGCGCTATAACTGCTCAATGTTTTAAGGTGTTACACAGCATCTGATAAAAAGAGTTCTATCTGGAATATTCACACAATTTTTTCAGAGAACATGCATAGAGTAAACATAGTCCTATCGGACTATCGTAAAGTAGTTCCGTTTAATTCGGGATTAATTAACCCTCAGACTGCCGAAACTGCCGACAATAAATTCGCTTGTTTGTGTCCCCCGAAAATCAAACTTGCCTGTTTAGAGGTCCCATTTTCGTGGCTAATGGTGATAGAATCACAATTTTTCAGTCAAGTTCATGGATAAATTACATTACACTTAATCGGCTTATGTCCGCGGCCATAAACCTGCGTTTTGATAACAATTTATTTGAGACAAACTGTTGCGCGGGTATCAGTCGGCGCTTATCGGTTGAAGTTATTATGATCGTGCAGCCTGCACGTGCAACAAGTGTTCAAATACAACAGAAAAAAAATACTATGTCAAATAAATAACGTGATCAATGGACAGACACGTTTCATTTCCGTGGGACACGAAAAAGCGAATTTAATGTCGTCAGTTTCGGCAGTCTGAGGGTTTTAATTAATCTCCTTTACGATATCCCGATAGGACTATGTTTACTCTTTGTTCTCTGAAAAAAAAATGGTGTGAATATTCCCGATAGAACTATTTTTATCAGACGTTTTGTAACACATTAAAACATTGAGCAGTTAGCGCAATTTTCTGAAATTTCGGACTATTTCGTCTATAAAAATACGATGAGCAACTGAAAATGTTTTTCAACATTCTGGAAGGGGTATATGTCCATGGTATATATGTTTAAAATTTCACGCATAAACTATGACAGATAACAAAGTTATAATTAGTTTTATAGGCCCACCATAAATCCCCTATAATAAACGCATGCCTCCGTAAGCACATGGCTTTGCTGTGGATACTTTCGTTCCCAGCATGCATCATTCTCGCTATCTGTAAAATGTCTATGAACAATGGCTGCATGTGCCATGCACTCTTAGCTTTGATCCGCATTTAGAAGCATTCTGGTGTGGCGAATGAGAAACCTGCAGTAATTTATAAGCCGTAGTTCATTGTAATAATTTGAAGAATTACTTGTCTTAACGGAATTCTGAGGCGGTCCATTCATGTAACCAATATATTTTATATTATGATTTATATTTATGACTAATAATACGATCTTGGTGGCGTTACCATTTCTGACTATGGTTTTCTTGTTTTACTTTGGCCTAATGTAATTATGACAAAGGACGCCTTTGCACTGCGTACTAGCATTGACCACCAGAACGTCCATAATGTAATATGACAATTCTGTGTAAGTTTTTACCTTGATCTCCTGACCCCCACCAATAAGAATTGCTTGGTCTATTTTTAGAATTTATGAAATACTCTCTTTACTGGTATAAACAGGTCCATATTGATTAACATTTGGTATTGAAATAACATCAAAATTTTTCCCTAGATATGAATATTTTTAACTACCGGTATATACCACAAATTTGTGTTTAAGGGGCCAAAGTTAAGTATAACCGCTCTACGGTTAAGTTAACCTTTGAATGTAGTGGGATTTCTTCAACAACAACAACAACAACTTCTGCGCTACATCTCTTAAATCTTCCATGAGGCATTTAATCTCACAATCAAGTGTGTGCAACGAGAGTACATGACCTGATCACCGTCTGTACTACCATAATCGGAATCATCGTCACCGGCGTCAGACTGAACGGTATGAAACTTAAAATTCATTTTCACTTTCGCAACGAACGATTTCCGTCCAATTTTCGATTTGTTTCCGTCCGTCTTTGTGCAATGTATCGCCGTGGTACTACTGGTTGTCGAATTAATTGACTTTGATTCATTCTCTAGTCAGTCGTGGTAAAAGGGGTGAAAAGATGTAAAATGTCCCGAAGAACTATTTACTAAATAAAACCAATAAAATGACTGTCAAACTGATTCAATGTTAGAATTTGGCGCAAGAGGTCAAGGCCAATGGAAAATTAGGAATATAAATTCTGGATCAAACGCAAACCGGAAGACGTATTTATTATTAAGTAATAATTTATCCCTTTTTTAACTGACAAACAAATTGATTTTTTATGGTATAAGATTGCGGGCTTTAGGGTACGGTACCGGTATACTGCGACTGGGATTAACCATCAGACGCCCACAATGTATTATGACACGGAAACACAGAAACCAATCACTGAATCGGATCCACAACAGTATACGATGAAAATACTCAACGTTTACCTGGTACTGTGATGTAAGTCCTTTTTAAAACCTCACACTCCAATAGTTTGCAAAAACCGAAGAATTACAAAGCCCAACAACTTCTCCTGGTTCCCGACCTGACAAATCGTTACCACCCGAATTAACACAACAATCTCAGCTGAATACTGACCACTCCTTTGACATTGACCTTCGTGCCCTTTCCTACAACCCACTTTGAAATATAGCTGACCATATGTTGTCTTTGGGTATACTGTTAAACACACTCACTGCTGATGACTGGGTCAGTTGTTACAAGTGAACACAATAATTAAGTAAGCTGCCAATGATTAGATCACAAGATCAAATGGACCAACTGATTAAAACAACATCAGTTATCACACATTAATCGCTTTCAAAACAAACTCACACCTTCCCTGTGAATGCCATGAGTAACAATCACTTTATTATATCTTAACTGTAATATCTTAACATAATAGCCATCAATTTGTTGACTTTATTAACAATAAATATTCATAGAAATATATAAGTGGATAAAAATAAGAAATAAAAATATCTGTGAACTTCAGTATTATAGAGGTTATATAAGATTGACAAAATACTTTTGTAAACAAATTTTTTTTATTAAGTCAGGTTAAAACAAATCTAAAACATTTTGAAGCAATATAACATAAACAAAACAAACAATAACAATGAATTTAATGTTCTATTCTACTAATATATTAGATAAATATAACCAAGGTCCCAGTTAGCCAAAGGTCCCAGTTAGCCAAGGTCCCAGTTGGTCATGGTCCCAGTTAGCCGAAGGTCCCAGTTAGCTGACATTCAAGCAATAGACGATAGTCCGCGAAATTACGAACAAAACTCGAACCAAAAATCAACACTTTGATAGACATGGCGTATGGAACTTCGCACCTTTAAATTACGCTAACTAACTGTACTCACCTCGCAAATTGAGGAATTAATGAACATAAATGAAAAGATTTCTATAAACTGTCTGACTGACGCTTTAGGCTTAAAACAAAGAAACTGACTTGGAGTCTCGTCGTGGTAGTAGGAGGGCGCGAAGCGCCCAGGATGGTCGAAAAGATCGAGAGATCTTCTCCTTCACCCTCAATTTGATGTTTTGGTGTTGTTTTGCATGACAAAAGCCCAACAAAAGTCTCACCATGTCTGACCGTGGCAAATTATTGATTGGGTAGGGCCCACGAGCTTTAATAAGGGGTGGAGGGTGCCCAGGGAGTCCCTGACGAGGTTGATATCGTTGATGGTGCTGCTGAGCGAGCCTGGAGTGGTGCGCTGAAATGGTGAACGGGGCCCCCGATGTTAGTATGTATATATATATATATATATATATATATATATATATATATGTATAAACTCATGTGTACAAAAGCAAGCAGTTTTTTTGTTGTCAGGAAAACAAGGGGAGGGCGGGCGCGACACCCGCATATGAGAGAGAGAGCCCGACAAGTAATGGTATGTTGTTACGTATTTATGACCCACCCTACCTCCCCATACCGTAGCACGGGCGTAGGTGAAAACATATTTTGACAATTTCATATACAGTGTTAATTAAGGATTTTATTAGCTGAAATAAATCTGAACAGCGATGACTATTGTATTGCACTTAGAGAGATTTTAATTCCAATAGCCTGTTTGAACACTGCTGTATTGAATGGCATGTGATGTTGAGCAGAAGAGTAGAAGGGCGCGAACACCCGAGATGATCGATGTGATATAGAGAGAGAGAGAGAGAGAGAAGTGAGGAGATTGGAGTTGGCGAGTTACCCGGAAGTGTTGATGCAGTTTTCTATCCCATCCTTCTTCCCCATATCGTGCACGGGCGTAGGTGAAAGCATATTCTTAACAATCATATACAGTGTTAATTCAGATTTTTATTCGCTGAAGTAATTTTGAACGATAATGAACAGGACATGATATACATTTAGATATATATAAGAATTGTACAGTGAACATATTTTTTTGGTTTATATGAATTTTTTGGGTTATTTTATTTTTATTATGTAAAATTATGTATGTACAAATTGATAATTACAATGTGTTCTTGATGGGCCGTTCCTGGCCTCCCGAAGAAAATCGCAGAGCAGCAAGCGAGCCGAACATATGTAGGTATATGTCCGGCCTTAACTCGATGAGAGCTTTGATGACCACTTATGGGTCTGAAGTTTCCTTGCACCCCACCCCAAGCTAAGTGCTGGGTCGGTTTTTATGCCGGGTCCCGCTCGATAGGTGTTGTCGGGTGAGTGGAATGTGTTAAACACGAGCGCTAGTTTCTGTAAATGTTACAAGATTGGCAGTTAGTTAGTTGGTTTGGAGGAGATAATTGTTCGATGGCTTATACTACGGTCACCAAAAGGGTATCTATACACCGCCCGAGGACATTCATCAGCGCCCAAGGAGCCATCTAGGGCCTGAGCCCGCTAACCTATGTTTTGATTTTGGTATTAGTCAATTTGTAATAATAACTATGTTTTTCAGCATTATTGTGAGATAGGCAAGGTTTGTTAGTTTTACTTGGAGTCTAAAAGACGCTATTTGCATGACCCCGACGATCCGCGGTATCTGATTGGCTGGCAGCCTACTCCTTTTCGGCGAGAAATGATACGCGGTATTTGATTGGCTGGCGGCCGTCTTCACTTTCCGAAGCGTAATTTTGATTGGCTGACACTCTAAACGTAAACAATTCTTCCCAGCCGACTGGCACTATTGAAAAATACGGTTCCATTGATATTTTACCGGCATGAATGAACATAATTATCTAAAGCTCCGGATATACTATAAAAGGAATCTGAAGTACCCAGTGCCATTATATCACCCTTATCCATCCACAACATAAAAGCTTTTACAAATAAAATTACCTATAATGAGGAAAACAATAGCTTATTTCAATAAATGTCTTTATGAAAAATTTGGCTTGGCTGAGCCTTTATGAATGATCTTTTGGCTTAAAATAAATACAGAAAGCCAAAGTTCCAGTTCTGCCTCATGCAGTATATTGTCCTTAACTTACCTTTACATAACTTAACATAAAATGTTGGTCAATATACTGAATGGAGTTTAACTGAGAAATGTATAAAAACAAAAAAAACAAACAAACAAACAAACCTGAATAAATCAGAATTCTAATCAACAATATTACAAATCTGATTAAAACTCAAAGCCAATCATAGAGCCTTGATATACACAAAAACTGATAGTAGCTCACCCATATTCCATTAATCTATAAGACCACGACAAACATAAATATGAAAACAAAAATATTATAATCTATTAAAATGTATTTTTCCACACTCTATATCTTTTTTCTTTTACTAACCGTTCTCCTTGATGTCAACTATTAAGCTCTCTATAATTGACTCCACTAATTCTCCCTTTCTATTTTGCACACAGTATGTTTATTATATCACCTATATAATTATATTTTTGTTGACCTAATAAAAATTTGATAAAAAAAAAAAAACGTTTCAGATCGACACCAACTCAAGATTTTATTCCGATGGTTACAACGACAATAATTATTGCTCCGCAACCGCTGATTAGAAAATTTGAAAATTTGAGCTATAGGAAACGATTCGCATATTGTGATGCAACGATGTCCAGAGGGTGTTGTGTCACCGACTTCCTGGGGGAAGTGCAGGAAGTTCGTCGTTTATTGTCAAGAGCTCGTTGGAGTCCGTCTGTCCGCATAAATAATATGTTTATGTTCGTGACACATATGTCTGTACAGTGTATATAAATAGATTTGACATATTGCTTTATAGGTAACTAGTCTGGTCGTTGAAGCATTGGACCTATAACAAATTGTTTACAAGCTGTTTTTGGTGTCATATTGTCGGGCAGACTGTAGGGAACAACATATCCAAAATCCGCTAAAATCCGCTTTGGGGAAAATTCTCTATTGAAGATGGCGTCCATAGTGTCTGTTGTTATCGGAAAATACTGAATTGGTGTAAACAATATTTATTCCCAATACAAAACAAGAAGAATATTTTACAAAAATGCTAATGGATGAGTATGGGTGATTGGAAAGGGATGAGACAACAAGCCTATTGTGGCTTTTTTGTAAGTCCTCTCCCAGATCGCTTAAATTTTCCGAACTACATAAGGCCGTTCGGGCGTGTCAGACGGGAATTTTTCGGGTTTGTACTTTAAATAACTTATTGGTGATTTTGATATAGATCGCACTCAACAAAAGATAACAAGAGATAAGATAAGAACTGGAGTGGGGTGTGATTAGGGAATTAAAGGTAACCAATGGGACGAAAGGAGAGTAGTTAGGTTTAAGAAAGGTCAGAAAGATAGGATGGTCAATGGGGGCGGGGTAGTTTAACATTCGGCTGTAGAATTATATATCAATTGTGTATAACTTGGCGTACAGAGACTACATGAGTTAGCTGGGCAGTCAGGCTTTCCGAATTATGACATTATGTATGACTTTATATATGACTCAATGGCAGAAGACATGTGACATAGTATTACGTTTAGAATCGTTTTGTACTAATTATGTATCTTTGTGCGGCCTCGAAAATACTATGATTTTCCCTAATGGAACTTTCGGGTGAACCCTCGAGTAGGGTTCTTTCTGATAATATTATGTTTGGTAGAGATGATAGCAATTCCAATCTTGATGCCTGGTATAAATGGCATTCTAACAGGTAATGGTGGGCTGTTTCAACAGCACCGCATGCACAATATGGGTCGGGCCTAACAAAATTGGTCATGAGGTCGAAGTTCAAATTACTACATTTCAGTCTCAATCGTGTGTGGTATACTTGGGATTTGCGACTATACTGAATTCTGAATTCTGCGGCAGGTGCACCAATTAATGCCAAATTCGTAATAAATTGAAATATACACAAACATTGCTTAGTCGTAAACCATATATGTAGAATATTTTTCCCAAAATGGCCACCAAAATGGACAAAATCGAATGAAATTTACATTTAGTGCAAAATTGAATAGCTAGTCCTATACGAGTGAACAAACGCTCGAATATTGCGAGGAAGAATGACTACAAGTATAAGAGAAACTTTTGATTAGAGATGTACGAATTCTCTCTGATGTATCTCACGAGAGAGCAAGCGAAATCAGGGTCTTGTGGAACGGTTAAATCTGGACTTTTGGGTGTCCAGAAACGGAAAAATGACGCAGTTTTATATGTACCGCTAATCTTGAATCGTGTGATATATGTGTAATTAAACAGCTAAACGGGATTTAGTAGGGATGTATTGACTATGCGACCTTTCTCTAGAAGCAGAAATACATGTATTCAGAGCAGTCTCACGAATGAGACCGATCACCATTTATTTTGATATTTACGGTATAAAACCTTAAAAAATTAATTGCTATAAAAAGGTATGACTTATGTTCATATTGTACTGGGGAGAATGCGTAGATCCTATTGTACGTTTCTCAAAATAGTAGTTATAGTTGCCTCAGATCAAGTGATAAAACACGAATATTTCGCTTTTATCACAAGAATGCGTGACGGTGTACCATGAACTAAATTTATTAAATCACAAATGAGTACCATAGACTGTCTTCAATAAATTCAAAAACTTGACCAAAATTGCCTACATAATCTGTGACAGAGACTGTGTTTATACCTGGAAATTATATTTGGTTGAATTCACCAAGGCCACATCTACGCGAAACTTACTACGTTGTCTTCAACAGCATCACCGCGTTTACCCATTTTCCATAAAGTTACACATGTCTGTTGCACACAGAACCACAACTAACAATATTGGGTGAATGTTCAACGTTGGAATAACATCTTAAACGATGATCACCTGATATTTAGCACGATTACGTGGGTGGTAATGGTAATATATTTTCAAACAAAAATATACTGAAAACTAATAGTATGCATTGCGCTGTAGCTTATTCTAGTTGTAAAGTGGCAACTGAAGTAATTTTAACAAAATTGTCTACTAAGAAACCGGGTTGGTAGCAGAATGAAAATTAGTCTTACATACAATGTACTATGTACAGTCTCTTTAACCTGGTGAGATTCGGTGCTAATCCATTGAAGATATGAGTGTTTCTTTACAGTATAATAACCATTGCGACATACGTGTATCGTTTATTATAACCGGGAGTGTTGACAATTCCGGAAATATAACTAGTATTTATACCTCTAGAGTATGCACTTAAATTTCGGCGTTGCATTCAATATTTAATCACCATGCCGAATGAAACTACCATGCACTGTGAGACCAAACATTAGTTCGTGTGTTGCATGCACGAGCTATTTTTGTTTTGCCCAACAGTTGGATGTTGGATAAGCAGAACACCCAAACGTTAAAGACGTAAATCATTGGGGGGGGGGGGTTGACTTGCTGTGCAGTGACCGATGATCCTTCAGATTGATCTGATTTAATGATGTGTGTACCTTTAAAGATATTTAACAACCGACTTGTATATTGCCAATACGTATTTCACTCTTATGTAGTTACCCAATATGTTGCTTTCTCCGTGGTATGGTTTGGAGTTGCGGCCATTTTGACAGCCATTTCATGGCCACGATTGTATAATTTTCTGTCCGTGTCACTCTACTCGCTCCCGCATTCTAATTTAACACAAACTGATATAACGGCATAATTCTGATGCCACTATATATCGTATAATGACTTATATCGAGAACTGATGTAGTATAGACAACCATGTTGGACGCCATCGTGGATAACTAAGTTTCCCTAACGCGGATTTTTGCGGATTTTGGATATGTTGTTCCTGATGCTTTTCCGCGTCGAATGACACCGAAAACAGCTTGTAAACAATTTGTTCTAGGTTCACCTCAAAATCGAGTCTCAACGACCAGACTAAACCAACAAGTTGTATAAGTGGGTGACACACCATGTAGGGTTAGCAAAAATCACACCTCGCATCCCGGGATGACAGTAAAAAGTCACAATGAAATGCCTCGCAACCCGGGATGACAGTAACAAATCATAATGAAATGCTGGCTAATGGCTTGAAAGCTTTTTGCTATGTCAAATTAGGATGAGCTGAAAGAAAAATGGCCCGAAAGCTAGCAATTAGTCATATAACGTTTTCTCACAAAGTGTATGATGACAAGAGAAAGAATAGGGAATCTGCAAAGCATATGGAAACAGGGGGTGGGGCTAAAGGAACAGTGACCCAATTATGCAGATTCCTCGTTCACTTTTCATAAATTTAGAGTCGAAAGCAGTGGCCCGGATCGGTTTACAAAATTTGGAAAATAATTTCAAATGTACGTGCGAAAATATCTCAATTAGTAAAACCCAAAAGTTAAAATTTATAATTTATAAATGATCTCACCAGAGAAAGAAAAAAGTAAAAGCCAATAAGATCTTCATCAGGTGCAAGTAGCTAACCCGTGCCACACGTACTAAACGCATGAACACCAACTTTTCGACCTGTACTTGAAAGAAGTTGTATTAAAGGTTAGCTCGGTCATGTTATAACAACGTAGATCGTATCTAAAATAACCGACGCGCCATAACTTTCCAGGGAAAGATGAAAAAGGCCCCATCGCATAAAATCTTTAAAAAAAAAACACACACACCATGATAGGCCGTACAACCGTTCAATAATGCAGGTGCACGAGGTTGACATTCCATCATTTCTTTAAAAACATATAATTCTTAGAAGAAAATGGTCCTTTAAAAGATACAATCTTAACAAGGAAACTGTCCTTAAAAGGGGATGTGTCTTCCATCATTTCTTAAACCATAAATTTTAGAAAGGGAATTGCCCTTTAAAAGACAATTTTTAGTAAGAAATCGTCCAGAGGGTGTTGAGACACCGACTTCCTGGCAAGTGTAGGAAGTTCATGGTTTATAATCAAGAGCTCAATTGGAGCTCAATCCGTCTGTCTACAGAAATACTATGATTGCGTTCGTGACAAATATGTCTGTATAGTGTATAGATAAATGGATTTGGCATTATGCGCCGTGCTCGTTAGGAACTATTTCTGATAGTCTGCATGACTCTGCGAACGAAAGTCAATCTCTACCAAAGCACACCAGCCATTCTTCCTTTCTAATTTACCCTGTCAAATGTGTCAAATCAATTTATTTTCTACATCTCAAATTGTTGTCAGTCTAACGAGCCCAGCAAATATTCCACCGGAAACATACACGGACATGCGCGGACGCCGCGAAAAGAGTTGGGAGGTACCGTTTAGCGGTAATCGGAAAAGGTTCTCGGATTGAAAGACGACGGAAATTATCTCCAGCATCACAAATTGACAGTATATTTGGTATGCGGATACATAGGTATACTTATTACCGATTCGTTAAGCATGTGTTATGAATGAACATAGACAATTTGCAATACCATACCGATCACACTTGAAAGAATATGTTTGTTTACAATTATGATGACGATATATGGATTTCGAGGAGAAGAAAACAAATAGATTTCAAAAATTGTACCCCAAGGTTCCATATGAGTCCCTCTTATGTTCCTAATTTGCATTAACGACATTGTTGAAAATATTTAGTGCAATATAAGACTTTTTGCAGATGAAACATCACTATATTTGACGATTGAAAACCTTATTTTAGCAGCTGAAATGATGAATAATGATATAAACGAAATAGTTAAGTGGTCCGACTCATGGCTAGTAGACTTCAATGAATTGAAAACGAAAACATTATTCTCGCGAAAAGATATTCTTATCAACCATCCGAATTTGATCATATCGAACAACAACATTTCAGAAGTAAAATGGAAAATAGTCACAACATATTTCAGATATCATTAACAGGGCATCAGTAAAATTATCACCACATCGAAGGTATAAGTATGTCATAGACAGAAAGATGCTTGAAAAAAATAATTTTACATATGTACGCCCAATACTTGAATATGCGTCTACTGTCTGGGATAACTGTACGCAAGAAGAAATGATCTAATTGAAGGATTGCAATATGAGGCTGCTAGAATTGTTACAGGAGCATCAAAGAGGTGCAATAATACAAATCTATTGGGGGAAAACCGGCTGGGAGACACTTCAGGACCGTCGCAAGAAATCAAAGCTCATACATTTAAAAAAAAATGGTAAAACATTTATCACATCCGTATCTATCACTTTGTGTTCCCCACGACAAGTTCTACTCATTCGCATAACACAAGAGCCGATGGTTTGTTGGCCCGACTTGGAACACCGTAATTTACAAGAAATCATTCTTACCATCGTCGATCGACCTTTGGAACAATTTGTCACAAAATATTCAAAATATCGACTCGTTAAGCGAATTCAAAACTAAATTGAACGAACACTTAGATACTTTAGATGGATACTTTATTTACAAAATGCCCAATTAATAGAACAACATAACCGTGAAATAAAAACATATAAATTGAAATACAATGAAATGAGAATATAAAACACATATATGACAATAACTGCAGGCACTTTGCCTGGGGCAGACATAGCACTATAGCAGTGCTGTGTTCATGTCTGTCCCAGCACCATATAACCAAATAAATAAGGGTGGATACACACATGCATGTAATTTCTGTATGTAAAATCCATGTATTCCATGTATTTTACATGGTCACACCAATCATTGATAGCATTAGTCGCTTGCGCGCGATCGGACAATTTCAACAGGCGAGACAAATGAGCAGTTATAAGCCATTGTTATCCTTCATCCCATTTCATCCCATTTTCATCTCTTCTGATTGGCTGAGAGTGCGTCACATGGCGGTCCGTAAATCACCATATTACCCTCGAGGATAACATTTTCTCCCACCCACTACACACTTTAGCACAGGCAGCCAGTGTGAGATAGCTGGGTGAGATTTCCCTGTCTCACATAACACGTGACCATCTATCTCACACCACCCACGTGACTGCTTTGCCTATTTAATTAAGAGCCGGAACTAATTTAACAATCCGTCATCACGTTTTGTGTGAACTAAAATAGATCAAAACAATGGCGACCAACCAGTTACGCTTCACGTTTCAAGTAAATAAATACGGACGAATTCGTGGACGCTAATACAAATGGAGATAAGCCTCAACTGTTAATCACGAAAAACCTTCAACATAACCTCACTTGCAGACACAGAGTTACATATATAACATGAAATATAAACGACTAATTTGTGAACATATTCCATAAAACGGAAGACCCCCAAGCGAAACTGGCACATTTCGTAACAGGTAAACAATAGCCGCTTCACAAATGACGAACGAAATAATTCCACATTCGAACAGTTGTCATCGTCGAACGCGTCTAACTAACATTTGTCTATCATATATTCACATGTTTCCTTTTCAAATGGTATCGAAATGGTCATTTCCGATGACAAACACGGTTAGTCCAGTTGTATATACTTCATATCAATACGCGCGTTTCTCGGAATTTATGCAGGTGCAATGATGTGACGTGTCCGTGTCGTTTTCACAATCTTGACCGTGTCGATTTCACTCTAACGTATTAACCCTGCGCGCACGGGTAACGCGCTTTGTTTTTATCGTATATACCTTTGGTATATACCGAAATCATCCCAGTTAATCACGAATATCGCATCAGATTTCTCCCAAGATATACCGTTACGAAGCTACTGGAATGTGCCAAAGATTGGTATAAAACAAAAAATCGGAATGAGGCTCTTGGGTTGGGAGAAAAATGATCCATCATGACCTGGGGTATGGGATGGAAAAATCTCACCCTCGGGGCCAGATATTTGGTCCGGACACTCGGCAAGCCTCGTGTCCGGCCCAAATATCTGGCCCCTCGGGTGAGATTTTTCCATCCCACACCCCAGGTCATGATGGATAATATTAGTCTCAGTTATTGACCGCTCAGCTGTTACCAGTAAACATAGAAATACGAAGAACTCAACGTGCAGAGACACTCTCACGGCTCTCTAATAATTTTCGAAAACACTGTTTTTATAAACCCCACTGTTTCATAACAACCGCGAACTGTGGTGTTTGCTAATTTGCATAATTGTGTGTTTTTTTATTTGCAATTAAAGCACGCTATGTATAAATGGTGTTATCACGGACACAAATCCGTTATAAGGTGTAATGTTCCTATTGGACATTTTTATATCACTAATAAAAACCGTGGGACAAATAGATAATCCTTATTATGCAGTTGGTATACATGTGCTGCAGACAATCGCACATACGATGTACATACGTTACAAATAAGTTTATGTACAAGATCAAATAGCCACTCTTTACTGTTTATCAATTGACTATTTCTTTTCGGCAATACATTCCTCAGACTTCAGAAGAATACACTTATGTTGCGTAACAATCTGTAACATATGTCAATTTCTTTGTGCACAACTACAACGTGTTAGTTTCACAGTTTAGCGTTCTGGAAATTAACACGTGTGCCTGCGTCTTTACGCTCATTTGAACGAAACCGAACATTTCGCTGCATGCTACTCAACTTCGAACTTGCTTTACTCCTCTTTCCGTGAACCGATTCCCACCATGCGACCAGCAAACTGACCGGAGAATAGTTGCGCAAATGATGGGTGTGTTAATTGATCCAGAATGTGAATGTTTTATTTTCTGAAAAACATAAAATTAACTCTTCGAACTGGATTAAAGAATATACGCACGCACTTAGGCCTGCTATTAAGGAGGTTCGTGTGTACTCCTTTGTCAGATAACAAAACAGTTATCACCCTTGTTTTCGTGAGACACGGGGATTTGTCGACCAGGTCTCGAGCGGGCGACAAATCCCCGTGTCTCACTCAATCGCGGGCGATAACTGTATATTATCAAACTAACCGCAATCAAGAAATTTCAGGCCAGTCATAAATTCTTTCATGGATGCCGAAAAGAATATATCCTGTCTGATATCTGTTGCTGTTTATCACGAGTTTTAATTCATTTCGAAAAGTAGATTTGAGTCCGTCGATTTTATACTTGATTTGTTTCTCGTCATATATATACCAATCATAAATATGGCATAAACAGTATGTTATTGTCAAATGTGTTCCTTTTTTATGTAAACAAAACGCGACCTGATTTCCAGGTTGTCCTAATTGACATTTTTGGCGAAAATGAGATATTGGTATCGTTGAAACCAGAATTTCATAACGCTTCTAACGGTGGAAACGGGAAGTTCGTATTTTCACTTATCGCGAAGATATCAGGCATTCTTTTTTGTCCGTTACAGTTGAAACACACTGTATTTAACTTCCAGGTTGTCACATCTCATTTTAAGCATTATATATAGCCTTATTTCCACTTTGAACTGGAATTCTTTGAATACCGTATTAGCGACATAGGACATTGTGGAATTGAAGATATTCTTGGAATAAAATAGAATTGTCACAATGTCATGTGATGGGCATGCACATTGTTTCATAATTATAGGACAACATGGAATAGAATTGGGCTGTTATAACTAACGTATATATCTATATAATATCAGCATGCATGCATGCAGTATGATGGACATCTCCATAATTATTAATTATCCGTATGGGCCAGGGGCTGGGATGACTCTAGCCCCCAAGACATTTTGCAAGTTTGAAATTCGGGCATTTTCGGGAAAATTACGTAAACATTCGGGCAATTTGTATGATTCGGGGGGGGGGGGGGGTGTGGTATAACATTTTAGGATTTTTGTCATATTTCCGCCGGAAATATACACAATTTTGCATTGTATTTTAATATATGCAAAAATATTGGATACATACCGCATATTTAACATGAATCGAAACTACATAATAGCGGACCCACAATACAACTTAGTTCGTCGGCAGGGGTTTGGCGAAGGTTTCCTGAATTGGGAGGGGGTTCCCAACTTCCCACGTAAGACATTTCGATTGCACCACCAGTTATAGCTTTCCAATGTGTACTCGTCTCAGGTCCCATTTTTCAAAAGTGTTGAAATTATGTGGATATTGATATTTGGTAGATGTAGGGGACAGCAGCATGTTATATATACTTGACATGCCGAGCATATCTGGGACGAAAACAATACACGGGAGAAATGACCGTTGTAAATACCTGGGACTAAAAATGAATCTATACTATTTAGCCCGTAGATATCATATTCCACCGGTACAAAAGCTGGGAACTTTTTGATGTTCTGACCCGTTCTGACGGGGAACTTTATAACATTGAACAAACATGACGGGAAATATATTTCTTTGTCAATACTTGTTCGTCAATAATCTACTTCACATTAGGGGGTGGTCCCAGCTCGAGATTGCATGCACTTTGTGACATTTGTGAGCCGATATCGTAATAAACATTGCAAATAGTAATTCGGGAATAATTCCATAATTTTTATTGCGATGCAAAGCAAGATCGGTCACAAAATCACTTAAAGCGTACAGTTTGGAGTCAGAACCTTCAACTAAAGTGAAATGCATTATTAAAGAACATGTAATAACCAAGAAAACCTATGTTAGTTTTTCAATGCTGTACACTTCCCTGTGGGTTATTGGTGGATTATGATCTCTACGGGTGTTAACCATGCAGAGTAGAGATTCATAGCATGGTCAAGTTTCGACTAAGCAGGCTGACATGTGTCTCAAACCCCCTGCTTAATAGTATACCAAACCAACTGACGAGTGTCCCAGTCCATCGAAATGGCGTCCCAAATCAGCCAAATTGTGTCACATACCACCTAATAAGTATCCCAATCTACCCAACTGCGGTCCTAAACCATCCAAATCGTGTCCAAACCCACCAAATGAGTGTTCCATACCATCTGATTGTCATATATTCATGTACATGTATGCCACCCACAGACTGTCCCAAATCATGCATGGACGTGGCGTCCCAAAAACCACTCAATGAGTGTCTCAAACCAACCATCAATTGAGTACCCCAAACCACCAAATGGGTGTTCCAACCAACAAATGAGTATCCATAACCATCCAATAATGTCCCAAGCCACACGACGATTGTCTCAAACCAAACAGGAGTGTCTAAAAATATTCAAGTAGTGTCTCCAACCACCCCCTGAATGTCCCACCCATACAATGAGTGTCCATACAGTGAGAAAACCACCCATCGAATATCTCAAACCATCCAGCGAGTATCTCATGGTTTGGTAAACTCATTGGATATTTTGGAACACTCATTCGATGGTCTGGAATAATGGAGGGTGTGTACACTATTTGAAAGTTTTGAGATGACAGCTAGTAGATGTTTATGGTTTGGGTCACCAGCTGGGTGGTTTGTGGCACCAGTTGGATAGTTTGAGACACCAATTGGTTGGATTTGGGACAATGATTTGGGCGATTTGGGACACTACATGTAGTTGAATCGATTGGGACGACATTTTGGGTGGTTTTGGACACATGTTGTATGACATAGGGCACTAACCGAGATGGCTTTGGCAACAAGATGTGTGGCATAAGGTACATAATGCAATGATGCCTATATATTTGACACTATTTATGGGGTTTCTGACACCCAGACCCACTGTATGGTTTGTGACACTTTTTGTGTGACATTGGGCGTTCATTCAATGGTTTGATACACTCGTTGCGCGGATGTTGTATGGTTTTGAGCACTCATTGGATTGCTAGGGACACTCATTTGGGTAGTTTGATATCCCTGTTGGATGGCTTGGGACACAACCTGTGTGATTTGGAACACCAGTTGTGTAGTTTGTGGCACTACCAGTGTGGTTTGGAATATTCCTTGAATTGGTTGGGGAATTAACCGGGTGGATTGAGACATCATTTTGGTGTTTGGGATGCATGGGTTTGTGTACTATATGTGTGGGTAGGATACTATTTGCATATGATTGTAGGTATTATTTCCGGCTGGTTACGAAAACTCTTTGGGTTGGTTCCATGGGACACTCTTTCGGAAGTTTGGGACAATATTTGGATTTGGGGCTCCTGTCGTATGGATTTGGATGCTCACATGTTAGTCTTGCATCCTACGTGGGTAATTTGTAACTCTGTATATGGATTGGTACACTCGTTATATGGTTTGGGACACTCATCTGATATTGTGAAACCAGTTAGTGGTTTTGGAAACTAGTATGGTGGCATATATCACTACTTATTGGCTATCAATTTATTCAATTCATTCGATATGTGAAGATTTTGCGAAAAATATACAAACACACTTCAATTGTTGACTTCCGATCGCAATTTTCGCCGTCATTTTGAAACATTTTAAAATTGACACCGAATTGACAAATCGTCGGGCTATGACTTACTATTATCAGGCATATTGTTTGGTGGCACAACTATAGCCATTTACGCCTATAGTTTTCATATAAATTAAAAATATACCATGTTACTATACTTCCGTTTGCCATTTTGCCCGCCATTTTTGATTTTTGCAGTCAAATTATGCATGAAATGACAGGCATAATTATGCCATGGCAACAAGAATAATGCGTCTCTGATGCAGTTTTCTGTCACATTTATAACATTGAAGTCAACTGGTATATACTCCCGGAAAATAAGGATATCTTAACCACCATATTTCCTGTTACATACACGGACATCTTTCAAAGTCGAAATAGTTTTGAGCAGACATGCTAATGAAAAAAAAAATGGATTAAATATCATCCTGGGGGACCTTGTTCCCGGAATAAAATTCCAATTTTCATAATTTTCTCACATGTTTTTTTTTTCGCATTTGTTTACCTAAATATAACGACTTTCCTTCCATGAAACGCATAAAAATATAGGATATGTTATTGTGTGGCCATATTTTGCAGTCAAGGAACTCGACTCAAGGTTTGTAGTCGGCAGATTTGTTGACTAACAAGATTCCAATTTCACCATTTTTTGTTTGTTTACATATTCTTGTCACTTGACCCAAAAATGACGATTTTCCCATCCCGGGAGGCATGGGGATTTTGGATACGTTATTGTATGGATATAGTCACATTCACACACAACAAAATAGGACCCTATATCAAAGAGCTGTAGACAATTTTCCTCAAAGCGCTTTTTATATCAAAAACAGCTTAGTATATATATATACCTATTTGTTCTTGGTTTACTTCAAAATCGAGTCCAAGCGACTAGAATATATAGTGTCCCCCGTTTCGGAGCGAGTGTCAAGTTTGTCCGTTTCAGGTTTATAGGGGACATGACAATGTGTCATGTCAACGCTCTATATATAGTTGACCAAATTCCGACATACATACCAAAGTTAGACAATACCTTATTTGAAATGAAAAAAATGCATCGTAGAATATAATCTGGGTTAGCGTATATACATAGAACAGTTATATGTCATATGCTCTCTGAATTCCAAGATGTCCTGTTCACACCTTAATGATATCCGAATCAAATATATCCCGGACTATTACTGGAAATATCACAGCGAAGAATTTTTGTATAGACTTCTGTCGATTGAAAATATTAGTATATTGCGGAGATTGTCATTATATCTTAAATGTGCCTTTAAGGAACTGCCCAAACTCTCAGACACCGAAGACCCCACCCGCCTGGGCATAAACTCCCCATTTCAAAACACATCCCATTTGTTGAGACCGGGGGTAAATATAACTGATGTTCCCCTGCATTATTCGATGTGGGTGACAAAATGGGAATAGGCGTGCCTTCACCCAGCGGGATTGAGATATATAAATATTATATGGTATTATGGCTGTGGCATGAGTATAATATTATAGCCAATATATAGTTTCCTGCTATTGTACATATATGTATATATATTTTGCATGTTCTGTGTTAAATCATAGCTTTGCAATAAACTGATTGATTGTTAAGATTCAGACCTGTGAGATTATCTTGTTTGTTCTAAGTGATAATTATCTTAATATTTCTGTCACATAGAACAAGGTGGTCATTCTAACGAATTTCAGTTCATTGATGTCATTTGAACTATTCATAGTATAATTAAGTTCCGGTATGTCCTAAGTACCAAAATATGCACCCTACCTGCAGTATTCTTCACAAAACAGGATTACATTTAATTTATGAATTGTGATGCTTATTTATTCTAATAAAGGAATGATTTTCCAATCGGACAATGTTAGAAGTATATCCATAGTCTTAATAGTTGACCCGCATCGGAGATTCAAACTTTAAAAATCGATTATCTCAAAACATAAAAAAATGCACTTAGGACAACCTGAAATCAGGTCGCGAAAAGCAAAAAACATTACAAAACCTGGCTTTTGTTTAGATCCGGATATGATAAACACAACGAGTAAGTTTATTATTTCAATTATTTTTGGGCCACAAGCACGAGGAAGCATGAGGTCAAATCATTTCATGATAATAAAATATATTTAAATCAAATCGATAATAGGCGATCTCAACTCAGACAACTCGATCCCACCTCAGAAATCAATATTCTTATAAATAGACATTATCACAAACCCAATTCGTGTTGGCGCAACATCTGCGACTCTCATAACCCCATTGTAGTAAGTGGTCATGTTTTGTCATATGAGTAGGACACTATTTACTTAGGTCGTAGACTATCTGACCACTTTGCAGTGACGGCTTCTTTATATTTTGATTATAGCCCAACTCAAGTGCAGCGAATACTAATATGTTATTATAATGTCGTCGATTTTACTATAGGGCAAATAAAAAGATCACCGAAACTAACTAGCGTACACCTCCTAAACCATAGTATGGATATCGACAAAACCCTGCAAATATTTGTAAATCATTATATGACCATAATCACAATGAAAGCATGTATTCCAAATAGAAAGGTGTTGCCCCGGCGCAAAGACAAACATTGGTTTACCTTTGAACTGAGATCGGACATACACAAACGAAATCCATTAAGGCGAATAGCTACTTGGACAGATAAAAGTCATAAGACAAGAAAACCATAGTCAGAAATGGTAACGCGCTCAAGATAATATATTATATACCCATGATTGTAATTATAGAATATAAAATATATTGGCTTCACGAATTACCAACTCAGAATTCCGTTAAAACAACTAACCCTTCAAATTATTACAACAACTGAAGGTTTCTCATGCATCTCACCAGAAAGCATCTAAATGCAGACCAAAAATCTACTAATCGGATTAAATACACTCCCGATACTTCGCAATACGACCTTTTAGTCTACTTTCCAACTGAGACATACTTCGACAGCAATTTTAGCTGTTATAATATGCATTGTGCAATAAAATCTTCAAGGGTGGCCCAGCCATTGTTCACACCTAAATATCGAAAACAATTAACGCGTTAAAAGTTAAATACTGCAACACAATACACGAAATTGAAATTCCCAACTACACCTTTTACCCGGCTCGACCTCGGGATCGCACTACAACTTTTAATGTGTCCCAATAATTCCCATTCTATAAATAGAACCCCCAGCGCCCACTGTATACCAAGAATCAGCGACACACATTATACACGCGGAGCGCGAAACAAGAAAACCATAATCAGAAATGGTAACGCCCTCGTCACCGGACCTCATTAGATAACTTCCATTGATCGAGGCTGATTGACGTGTTATAATTGTAATTATATGTCATGTAGTATGTCCTCGATTGAGGAGATGGCAGAGTGTATGTCATGTAGTATGTCCTCGATTGAGGAGGTGGCAGATGTATGTCATGTAGTATGTCGTCGATTGAGGAGGTGGCAGAGTGTATGTCATGTAGTATGTCCTCGATTGAGGAGGAATGGTGGAGTGATTGAGGAGGGATAGCGTATTTATTGAGGAGGGGTGGCGAAGTGATTGAGGAGGGGTTGGGGATAGATCGAGGATGGGTGGCGAAGTGGTTGAGGAGGGGTGGCGGAGTGATTGGGATGGGTGGCGGAGTGATTGATGGATGGCGGAGTGATTTAGGAAGGGTGGCGGAGTGATTGAGGAGGGGTAGCGTAGTGATTGAGGGATAGCGGAGTGATTGAGGAGGGTGGGGAGTGATTGAGGAGGGGTGGGAGAGTGATTGATGATGGTTGGAGAGATTGAGGATGGGTGGCTGAGTGATTGCGGAGGGGTGGCGGAGTGATTGAGGAGGTGGTGGGGTGCATTACGGGCTTCTTGGTTAATCACATCCACCCGTGAGAACTGCTGATTGCGCACGACCTTATGATGATACAACAAATTACCCGAACCTCTTCGATCCCATCATCCGTTCGATTCACGCTGTATATTTGTCAGCTGTTTGGTTCAGGTTCTAAGCGCAGTTGGCGCTCCACTTATGAACCAAGGGTCGATGGCGGAAGCCATTATCTGATTATCTGTTAATATAAAATTCACGATGTTCTGAAAAACAGAACTACATGGCTGAGTCAGCCTAAGTGAAACTATTATCGATTATCTAAACATCAAGACGCGGGTGATGACATAATTGCCAAATTGAAACACGTCAAGAGAGTGAAGGGAAGATGCAAACACAAACAACAGTTAGTTGAAAGCCCATGTACGTGCATGGTAACCAGCCACAGCATATTAGTTGAGATCCCAGTCATAGATAACCCATGGGTGGCAGACGGACAGAATCAATTGAACGGAAAATAAAAACAATGTGCACTCTTTTGAAAGTACTCCATAAGGTTCAAATATCTGTATCTGTAGATATTTCAGTGCAGTAACCAATTCTGGTTATAGACGCACTGGTCCAGGTGCTACCACGGCCGAGTAACTGTATAACCATGTGGTGACTCCAGTAGTCTTCTTTAACGCACACACACACACACACCGAGGCGTGTTCACGGGTCAGCCATTAATGTCCACGTCCGAATATTTTCGAATGACGTTTTGTGGCATTCTTGTGCATGAAAGAACACGAGGTTGAAGATGTCTTGTTCCAGATTTAAAGTTTTACTATAGGTTTATTAGAATAACACCAGGAATTTTAGCCTGACTAACTACCAAGTTTCTTGTTGTGTATATAATGTTTTGTGCAGCCCGATGGGCGGCGTAAGATCGATGGGGTCATAAATGTTACAAGGCCGAAAGGATCAAGGCGATTTTTGTCCATTATTGATCGACTGCCCGACCAGAGACTATACGGAATTTGACAGATTTCGACCTATATTTGTATAAACACTTCTGTGGTGCTGAATCGCTATAGGTTGCAGTCACCACTTGGCAATCTAAAACGCGGCAGAAGTTTAATGATCAATTTCCTGCTATTACAATCAGCGGATATAACAATAAATCCAGACCCAAGACAACCAAACTTTCCATGTGGCAACTGCAAGAAAGCTGTTCCCCCAGCAGAAATACAAAAGAAGAAAGCTTGGAAGGTGTTGCAATGCATATATAGTGAAGAATGGTCCCAGCACAACTGAACAGAGAGATTGGTGTTTGTCAAGGAAACGAAAGATTGGAACTGTAAAGTATGCAACGAAAAACACCATAGCATGCAAATGTATACGAGGACCAGGATGATTCCACGATCACTGACACTGCTATTGCTAATACTATCCTGAATGGAAGTGACAATGACATAAATGTCAGAAACAGCACAGGGAAGCCAGTAATAGCAAGATCACCTTACTGAATATAAAATTCCAGAGTGTCAAGAATGAGAAACATTTACTTGAAGTTCTGACAGAAGATGAGCAACCATGCATATGTTATTATTGGAGTTGAATCGTGGATGGATAGTTCAGATAATAGCAGTACATGCCTACCTACAAACAAGTATAACGTTCTAAGGATATGCAGGGAAAGGGACAATACCAAGGGTGGTGAATTCATAGCATGTCGGCTCACACATACCGTTCGATTTGACTACAAACGCCGATTACCAGGGAATGCAGTAGGCTCACACATACCGTACGATTTGACTGCACACACCGATTCCCAGGAAATGCACGAGGCTTAATGTGGCGCAGAGTTCACTAATACCAAATTTGAGTATCATGGCAAATTGTTCAGAAACTTTAAGATGGTCTATCCCTTCCGGGTCACAATGACAACAACAACAACATAGTTTTCATAAATGTCAAAAGACTACAAATAGCTATTTTGTGAATAAAATAAAGCTAAAACTGAAGATTAAGTATATTATTAATTTTGTTTATAAACGCATAATAATTTGGTTTATTTCGTGGTCAATCTGTAGTTTATACAAAGATAGAGTTATCCTTCTTGGTACGCTTTCGGTATACTTCGAATGTCTTCTCGTTGTTGACATGGCACCAAAAACTGTCCCGCGGATGTCATAGGAGATCCTAAATACAATTTTAATTACTTCGTCTGTCCATGGTGTTGTAGTGGCCAATTATTCTCAGTTTAAAATAAAAGTTGCTATAAAACTGAAAGAAATTATCTGTATCGGGTGATATAATTATCTCGTCAGCTTCCAGTATTGGAGGATCCTGAAAAGTCATGTGCTACTTTTCTTTTATCTCAGAAGAAACTATATTTGACTGCACACTGTCACCGCTATTGCGAATGGGTCTTCAACGCATTTCCATATCTCTTGACAAATTGTATCTATCTTGCGGAAAATATCTTGAATGGGACAGACTCAATTGTGTTATAATACATTACCCAGTCCAACATGCCATCATCTAACGATTCAAGGTCCCTCATTTTGCAAGGATATATGCATCTCTTAAATATATTGATAAGTATACTCGTACTGTTTTCTTCTGTGTATCTGTTTTGCGAACTCACCGTATGAATGTCCTGATTTCCGTCCCCATACAAATGGCAGTTGAGAAGATGTAATTGTTCAATTCAACACATGTCGAGGCTGTTAAATGTGAACGCAAAAACTCCTTATAGAACGAATTGTATGGAGATGACTTTAGACAATTTTTGTTGATATTGCGCTAAACATATTTCTATAGATGTTGTCCTCCCCGCCCTATCCTTGATACAAGTGGTACCACTATGACATCTCTACTCATTATGAAGATGAATATATATAAAATTGGTGGAAATCGGCGTTAAACAAATTCGTATACAATATAGTGCCCTCATCTGTTAAACAAACGTCGCCAATTTGGCATATTTTAATCACACGATTAAACTCCTCATATCATGGAGATGATTATGTATAAGCTTGGGGGAGAAAAATTTGTATTCATCTGGTGAAAATCGGCGTTGAAAACAGTTTTATAAATTTTGGCGTCCCTCTCCCCTTCATTGCACCCCTGACTCAAATGACACCACTCTTGTCATCTTTAAATCACACGCTCCTGATGCCATGAAGATGATAATGTATAAGTTTGGTGATAATCGGCGACCAAATACATTCTAATTAAATTAAGTGCCTCCTCATCCAAACGGCACCAACTTGGCGTCTTCACATCAAACGATTATATTTCTCGTATCATGGAGAAGAATGTGTATTAATTTGGTGGAATACGGCGCTAAAAAGTTTGATAAATTTTGGTGCCCCTCTCCCCTTCCGTGTACCCCCGACTCAAGAGGCGCCATTTTCCCATCTTTACATCACACAATTAGAGTTCTCGAATCATGGAGAAGAATGTGTATCAATTTGGTGGAAATCGGCCTTAAAAAGTTTTAACAATTTTGTTGCCCTTCTCCCCTTCCTGACTCAAATTGCGCCAATTTTGCCATATTTAAATCACACGATTATATTTCTCGTATCATGGAAAAGAATGGGTATCAATTTGGTGGAAATCGGCGTTAAAAAGTTAGATAAATTTTGGTGCCCCTTTCCCTTCCGTGCACCCCTGACTCAAATGGCGCCACTTTTGCCACTCGTTTTATGGAGAAGAATGTGTATCAATTTTGTGGAAATCGGCGCTAAACAGGTTAATCAATTCGTGTGCCCCTCTCACTTCCGTGCACCCTTGACTCAAATGGCGCCAATTTTGACGTCTATAAACCACACCATTAGATTCCTCATATCATGGAGATGATTATATATACGTTTGGTGGAAATCGGCGACAATTTTTTTTTCTGCCCCTCCCCCTTTTGTGCCCCTGACAACAACAGCGTCACTTTAGAAATTTCGAACCCGCACCATCATCTTTCTCGTAAAAAGTACCCCAAAAAGATCCATCTGTTGTTATCTAGATGGTCCATGTGAATTTATATAGAACACAGACAGACAGATAGACATTCGCAAATATATATATATATATATATATATATATATATATATATATACTAGCCGATGAGCCCGACGTTGTCCGGGCTATTCAAAAACCAAATTTCAAGTCGATAGCTCTACCCGTTTCCGAGATCTGGTCTGCGCATGCGCGAAGCTGGCGTCGCACGGGCTCGGCGACCCGATACAATTTGTACCCGGCGCAAGATACATTCACATAGCAAATTTCAAGTCGATAGCTCCGCCCGTTTCCGAGATCTCGTCTGCGCATGCGCTGCACGGGCGTCGCACGGGCTCGCCAATACGACAACGACCACCGCCTGGTCAAACTACACACACGTACCAAGTTTCGTCCCGATCGGTCGAGAATCGTAGATTTGTATAAAGGACAGACAGACAGACAGACAGACAGACAGACAAACAGACAAACAGACAGACAGATTGTTTCAAAATATATAAGAGACTAGCCGATGAGCCCGACGTTGTCCGGCTATTCATAAACCAAATTTCAAGTCGATAGCTCCACCCGTTTCTGAGATCTGGTCTACGCATGCACGAAGCTGGCGTCGCACGGGCTCGGCGACCCGATAAAATTCGTATCCGGGGCAAGATACATTCACATACCAAATTTCAAGTCGATAGCTCCACCCGTTTCCGAGATCTCGTCTGCGCATGCGCTGCACGGGCGTCGCACGGGCTCGCCAATACGACAACGACTACCGCCTGGTCAAGCTACACACACGTACCAAGTTTCGTCCCGATCGGTCGAGAATCGTTGTCCAGGCTATTCAAAAACCAAATTTCAAGTCGATAGCTCCACCCGTTTCGGAGATCTGGTCTGCGCATGCGCGAAGCTGGCGTTGCACGGGCTCGGCGACCCGATAAAATTCGTATCCGGGGCAAGATACATTCACATACCAAATTTCAAGTCGATAGCTCCACCCGTTTCCGATATCTGGTCTGCGCATGCGCGAAGCTGGCGTCGCACGGGCTCGCCGACCCGATAAAATTCGTATCCGGGGCAAGATACATTCACATAGCAAATTTCAAGTCGATAGCTCCACCCGTTTCCGAGATCTCGTCTGCGCATGCGCGAAGCGGGCGCCGCACGCGCTCGCCAATACGACAACGACGACCGCCTGGTCAAACTACACACACGTATCAAGTTTCGTCCCGATCGGTGGAGAATCGTAGATTTGTATTAATGACAGACAGACAAACAAACAAACAGACAGACAGAGGTCTTCAAAATATATATGAGATATAGATGCACTGGCTTACAAGATCAAGGTAAATATTGTTAGGCCAATGTATTATCTTATATATGTGAAGCTCCTTATGGGAGACTCACATATATAAGAGAATGCATTTGCACATGGTCTTCGCAAAAAATCAGAAAGCACCAATCATGAAAATGTTAAAGAAATTTTGGATCCCTCCGTCAAAATGTGACTTCCTGGTTTTCAAAAGAAAATCCACGTTCTATACCAAAGTGAATATATTTTAACCAACAAACGAGTGAGTTTATTTTATCACAATAGTAGCTTTTTCTGTTGTTGTATATTTCATAAGTATTCAACTACAGTTTGATTTAGTTTAGTTTTCAAAATTTTTATTTTCAGTTCAAAATAGTGTCGCATAATTACGCCTAATAAGAGAGTACATCAGACATTTCCTATTCAGTCGTTTTGGAGGGAATGTTTGTTGAACTTATTATCTGAACATTGCCTGCCAAGATGAACAAAAGAAACATTTTATATTTGTCAATAACCGGCAAATACACCTTGAAAATCCACGTTCTATACCAAAGTGAATATATTTTAACCAACAAACGAGTGAGTTTATTTTATCACAATAGTAGCTTTTTCTGTTGTTGTATATTTCATAAGTATTCAACTACAGTTTGATTTAGTTTAGTTTTCAAATTTTTTATTTTCAGTTCAAAATAGTGTCGCATAATTACGCATAACAAGAGAGTACATCAGACATTTCCTATTCAGTCGTTTTGGAGGGAATGTTTGTTGAACTTATTATCTGAACATTGCCTGCCAAGATGAACAAAAGAAACATTTTATATTTGTCAATAACCGGCAAATACACCTTGAAAATCCACGTTCTATACCAAAGTGAATATATTTTAACCAACAAACGAGTGAGTTTATTTTATCACAATAGTAGCTTTTTCTGTTGTTGTATATTTCATAAGTATTCAACTACAGTTTGATTTAGTTTAGTTTTCAAAATTTTTATTTTCAGTTCAAAATAGTGTCGCATAATTACGCCTAATAAGAGAGTACATCAGACATTTCCTATTCAGTCGTTTTGGAGGGAATGTTTGTTGAACTTATTATCTGAACATTGCCTGCCAAGATGAACAAAAGAAACATTTTATATTTGTCAATAACCGGCAAATACACCTTGATGTTTGGCCTGATCAGTTTTGTAAACTCAATTATTGACCATTTTCAACATGAAAGTTTTTGTTTTGTCGGGTTCTGAATGGCACCAGCAGCCTGTGAAGCCTGCTCACCACCATCTACGTTTGTGACTGAACTGACTAAACTACTTGAACCGTGGTTTGACCGCGGTGATTTTTTCAGAGTTTTGCATCCTTTGCATGGTAGTTAATGGTCCATTCTACAGCAATGTTTTAT
Source organism: Siphonodentalium dalli (assembly GCA_032622095.1). Classification (NCBI taxonomy): domain Eukaryota; kingdom Metazoa; phylum Mollusca; class Scaphopoda; order Gadilida; family Siphonodentaliidae; genus Siphonodentalium; species Siphonodentalium dalli. The sequence continues at coordinate 37,775,699 of CP136068.1, forward strand.
TCGAGTAAGAATAAACTTCTAATATATTTCTGAATAAATAAATGTGATTGTTATAATTTCGTCTTCAAACCTTTCAGTTGTAACTGTGTAAGACTGGTTTTTTGATTGATACTTTATTCTCATGATTACAAATGAATATTGAGAAATACAGAGTGATATTTACAAAAGGATATGAAGATATATACACATACTATATACATGTCTCCGTGCAATGGGGATATCGAGATTACACTAAACAATTTTGTTTGTCTGTTTTTTTTTTTTTTTTTTACGAAGATTTTACAGTACGTTTTTCTACGCGAATTCCGAAATGGATCATGAGTCGAGTTGGATTCGAAGTACGACGGTAATTGTGTATTTAATTACGTTAATCGTCTATAAACAGATGTGAGTTATATACCAGTCTGTCAATTAAATGTTGTCCCTGGTAGTATTCATAAAATTGGGCATAATGATTCTATTCACTCAGTGCAGATACTCGGTGAGTGTAGCTGCATGGAATTACATTTCGCCTGTATCGCTGTCAGTGTCAATCTTAGCTTCGCGATCACACTGTGTTATTGCTTTTGCGTATCGACTGTCTCTTTGTTGGTCAGTAGGTCATTTGCGACCTGGAATAAGTGTGATTTGCTAACAGCTGGTTGATATAGATTATTTTATAGTCATGATAGTTTTTGCTAGGTGCACCATCATCAACAATAATTATACAATATATTAATTAATATTAATTAAGACCTATAGTTTAAATTAACTTGAAAATTAAGTGATCAGTTTTTCAAATTTTCAATACATATAAATTGATATCACTAGCATATATACATAACAACCCTACCTGGTCTGTGTGTGTGTCTACCATATTAAGGGTTGATCCGCTGATGATGCATATCATAAAAATTTCCAGTAGTACCGGTAGTCACACTGGAGATCCGTGAACTCGAACAACGGTTGAGAACTCGAACAACGGTTAACATCGACGGACGGAAAGTGTAATTTTTATGATATATACCCATGCAATGTGCCATAATTCAAATATTTTCCGAGTTCATTGTGTGTGTATATAATGGTTCTATTGCATGATCGCCAAAACTACAGTGTTTAAACAAATTTGTTTGTATATATGGGCTGATAAATGAAAAATATTTTTCCGACTCGAGCATATTTTCTTGTTCAATGGAACTCTACAGAGTCGCCTGTTGACCGGATAAAAACTTCCACCCATATTGTACAACAAAAATATCCTCCTCGATATTCACATGCCCAGCGTTACGCGTGAAAGTGGGTCACCGACGAAAACCCGACATAATCAACTCGAGGGTTGAAGCTCGGAAATCGTACAACGGTCACTCAAAAATGGTTTAAACCACGCACAACGGTTTTCGATACCACGCGCATAGGTTAAGCTTCCAATGGAATGTTCTGCAAAGTAAATCCTGCTGACGAAATTTGATGGCTAAATGGTCCATGTTAGTTGAAACCCCATCTATAACATATTGCATGCATTATAGTATGCCATCAACCGACTATTATTGTTATATAGCACATAGTTTTATTCCCCCACATGAACAACCAAATACAACTTGTGATATTTTGAAGCAGTATTCTGCATCCTTCCTTTAGCATAAACATGTGTAGAATGAAACCCACGAATAGAATCGTATACATTGTTAAAAGCTCAATGTGATTATACTACCACACTCAGACTTTAATCTGAAATAATATCATCTCTGTGAATTAAATACTATTATATATGCTGTGCATTCTGGATGAAAAAGCTGAACACATAGCAGATATACTAACAGCACCTAAAGTCGTCATTGAAAATTCGCCATCAGATGAAATACCTACATATGCTGATTCAACAAAGAATGTGTCCGAAAACATAGATAATTCTAACGTGTTCGAACCAATTCACAGCCTTTCTGACCTATACAAGACAGTATCCGAAATGAAGGAACAAAACAGAGAATACTCAGATAAACTGGCCCAAACGATGACCAAACTGATTGAGAAAATGAACTCAAATGATAAACTGATAAATCAGTTGTCTGAACGGATTGACGACATTGGGGAAAAGTTAGAGGCAAATGAACTTGACATTGAGCGCACTGCCGACGAACGTTGCTCTGGTGTCTCCAAACTAAGAAGTGACATACGATGTATTAAAACTGACCACGTGACGATGCAAGACGAAATCCACACACTCACAAAAACGGTTAATTCAAACACAGGATATATTGGAACTCTTAAGGGAAAAGGAAAACAGAAACAAAACAAAGGATCAAAAACTTATGTGAAACACACCCCAAAGGAGGTAGATACATCGAGCACGAACCCAGATGAAAATTCAAATGAATCACACGATGAACAGAAACCATCATCTGAAGACAGCTCAAACAAACCCACTACATATGTGTCGGAAAATAATGTAACGGAAATCAACTTAACTGGCGATGACCTCGAGTCAAAGTGTATGAACAAAATGGATGAAAAACTCAATAAATTTTCAAAGGAATTTGCTTCCCTGTTCAAAGACTTTGCCAACAACACTCTAAATGGAATTGGTGTCGCATTCAATCACATGTACGCTCAACAGAGACTGCTTCATCAGGAGCAACCTGATAACAACTCCAACACCTTCTCGTCCAGCCAGTGCTCCAGCACTCCAAAAAGCTCAAACAGTTCATATAACTCTATTCCTGTTAATGACATGAACGAATCATACACTTCAGAGCGACAAAAACGCACCGATAATGTCGATCATGAACCAATACTACACCAATCAGCATCAAAACTAAAACAAAATGATACACAAGTAGATTCGAAACAAATTAAACGAACTCAGATCAACGACGAACGCTATGAAAGTCGGCACACGAATCAACACCACAGGAGATCACAGACCCCTCCGAGTTACACTACGGTAGATACCGAAACGCCGCGACGAAGACGGGGTACACCTATAAACACTATTCGTTTGTTCGTGAGTAATCTCGTCGATACTGTTTCATGTGAATCTATAAAGGATTTTCTGACAGAGGCTGGAGTTCGATTTTCTATTGTGCGAATGATGCGTAGCCAAAGGGAGCATACTCTATCTGCACGAATAAATATTCACGAGGATGACATTAACACAGCGACTGAAAAGAACTTCTGGCCACGCAATGTGTACTGCCGCTTATGGCTTTCAGAATCCGACTTTGACAAGAGACAGAATCATTACAGCGGTAACTGATATATTTGTGCATATTTATGCTATAATATATATAATTTTGTTGTTGTTGTCTTGAGACTATACATAATTATAAGCTGTTGTATACTATATCAAAAATGACGCATGCTCAGGTATCTCTCGCCACTTGGAATTGTACAGGCATTGCAGCATCATCCGATTCCTTATCTGGTGCATATTTAAATAACATGATCCACGAGAGAAACATAGATATATGTGGTATCAGTGAACATTGGCTTCATGAACACAATTCGCATATTCTCGAACCTATGCTAGCCAATTACAAATGCCATATTGTATGCGATTTCTCACAAAGGCTGCCCCATCAGCGGGGGAGACATAAAGGCGGTGTAGCGCTTATTTGGAAGGAAGTACTGGATCCATACGTCTCGACCATACAAATTGATGACGATAGAATTTGCGGTATCCAAGTAGAATTACCAGATGCAGACTATCTTTATATATTCCAAGTTTATCTACCGTCAACCAACTACACCGACGAATTTCATTTACAATATTTGCAATCGCTTGGTGACATAATAGATACATATTTTCCCCTAGGCCATGTTATTATCATGGGCGACTTTAACTGCTCACTTTCGAAATCACGCCCGAGAGACAACTCACTCCGTAAACTGCTTGAACCAAAACAATTTACACCAGTCAATGACAGTCGTCTTTGTGTTGGTAGACAAGCTACATGTATTCCTACCTCTGGTGGCGAGGGAACTTCTATTGATTATGTTTTTTCTTCGCAAAGCGACATGAATATGACTCTTGTGTATGCTGAAATAATTAATGACGATGCTACTGATGTGTCAAATCATAGGCCCATTGTATGTTTATTTAAATGCGATATTCAATATAGCAGTTCCGAACGGCAGACAGGTAGCTCGACCCAATTTTATAACTGGAAGAAATTTAAATCCTCACCAAATTCAACTACTATATATAAACGCAGTCTTGAATCATTTCTACCGCAAAACAACAACATCAACAACCGAGATGAAGTAGACGCTCTTTATAATTCTATAATCTCCGCTATCCAGAGAGCATCCAGTGAAACGATTCCACAAAAAACGTTCAAAAGCTACCTTAAGCCCTTTTGGAACTGCCGATTGAAGGACTTACATTCTATGATGAGAATACACAGACGGAATTGGATCAATGCTGGTAAACCACGAGAAACGAACAACACATTGTATGCAGAATATAAAACTACAAAATGCACTTTCAGACGTGAATTTAGACAATGCTGCAAATCAATTTCTAAGCGAACGCAATACTAAATTAGACAGTGCCGCCGAAGTAGATCAAGGATCGTTCTTTAAAATAATGAAATCTCGGCGCAACCATGAAAATAGACCAAATAAGATGTTTGAATACAACGGATCTACCCTGCAAAATTCCTCAGAAATTTCAAAGGGATGGGCCGACTACTTCGAGTCACTTTACAAACCTCTGGCACACGATAGCTTTGATCACAGTCACTTTCAATTCGTAAACGACACTGTCGATTTCCTCGCCAACGACAGAGTATGTGAAATGGGGAGTAACTCTAAATATGTCACAGAAGCCGTACACCAAGATGAGATAGAGATTGCATTGAAAACTCTCAACTTAAACAAAGCCGCGGGTTGGGATAATGTATACAATGAAAACTTGGTTCTTGGTGGTACAGCACTGATCAAATGCCTAGCTGCACTATTGACTGGTATCATGCAATTCTCCTATATACCAGAACATGCTAAGATTGGGGTAATAGTTCCTCTATATAAAGGAGGCAACAAACCCCGAAAGTTGTTTGACAGCTATCGCGCGATAACCCTGCTCCCTGCCATTTACAAACTGCTTGAGAAAGTTATCTTATCAAGACTCAATTCTCACGTACCCAATATGGTAAAAGTACACAAACTGCAACACGGTTTTCAGAAGGGTGTCAACTGTCTTATGGACTCATTTATCATACACGAATCTAAAGCATTTGCATTAGAAAACAACAGTATATTATTCACATGTTTCCTTGATGTCCATAAGGCATTTGACACCGTCTGGATTGACGGTTTGCTATATAAGCTGCACATGCTTGGCTTTGGTGGAAAATCATGGCTACTGTTTCATCAGATGCTTAAAGGTACCTCTTGTTTCGTAAAATACGGAGATTGCCAGTCCAGGCAATTTCAAATAGAGCAAGGAACAAAACAAGGAGGCGTTATTTCACCTCTTTTTTACATGCTCTTTGTTGACCAACTTTTGGTAGAACTGGCAAACTCGGGAGCAGGGCTGAATATATACATCTATAATATTGCCAAAAGGTCTCTTTGGATGCGAACTGCTATGTGGCTTGACCGATTCAGATGTATTATCCCTGGAAAGAACTCACCGATTTTGCCTTAAAAAGATCCAAGGTTTGCATTCCAAAACACGGACCAACATTGTAGAAGGGTTGCTGGGAATAGGTAATATTCACAGTTTTATTGAAAAAAAGAAGCTTCTCTTCTTCGGAAGTCTATGCGCCCTCACAACTGAGAAGGCAGCCAAATCGGTTTTCTTATTAAGGCTGCACTCGTTCTTCATAGATGGGGTTTCGGGAAAATCCTTCATTTCCGATATTGCAAATATTCTGGGTAACCACCAGTTGATGTCGTATTTTACAAATTATGTTTCTGAAAGTGAATTCCCAACAAAGTCGTCATGGAAAAGTATAGTGCGCAAAGCAATATCTGAATATTCAGAACACGGATGGAAAAGCGCGGTGATCGGTGACAAATCACTCAGTCGCTTTCATGTTATACACCCACAGTTATCAGTCTCCCATTTGTGGCGTTGCTGTCGAAAGTTCCCTAGACACAAAATAGCATACCTGACTGTGGCCGGTATCATGGCTTGTACTGAGTCCGTGTTTGTAACTTGCAACAAATGTGGTGTTGCTTACGATGATCTCCCTCAACACGTCATCATAAACTGCCCCGCCATTGCGGAATATCGAAACGACATATGGTATGAGTTAATGAACCAGTTCAATATTCAATGTATTCTCAAACTAGACAGCCTTTGCCCAGATGTACAATTGAATGTATTTCTCACTGCACGTCCACCGGAGTTATTTGATTTAATTGATGAAGCTGACTTATTCACAGACTTTGTGGTATGCAGTACGTATTGTTTGTGGAAAGCTTATACCACGCAATCTCAAATATTACCGACATGCAGTGATGATAGTAATAATTCATGAATATTATCAATGAGGACGCCGATAAAACGTCGGTAACTGATGTACATGCTCTATTTCACATCCGCATGAACACATGTTTGTGTATATTTATATATGTTGACCCGTATATAGAGTCGGTTTGAATGATCAGGTTAGCATATAACGAATGCTGTATGTCCGTCGTGTGTGAGTATATGTGTGTATGCATATATGTAAGGGTGTATTTGTATGTGTATAAGTATGTGAATGCATGTGCGTGCATACGTGTGTGGTGTTTCTATATATATATATATATATATATATATATATATATATGTATGTGTATGTGTATGTATATGTGTATATATGTGTATATATATGTGTATATATATGTGTGTATATATGTATATATATATATATGTATATGTATATATATATGTGTATATATGTATGTATATATATACATGTGTGTGTGTATATGTGTATGTATGTGTATGTATGTATGTAATTGTGTGTGTGTTTATATGTATGTATATGCGTATATATGTATGCATATGTGTAGTTAAGTATGTAAGTTAGGGCCATCCTGTATGTGCGCCCGTGTTGTTTGTAACTGCATGTGGACGTTTAGTCTGCGAGACTACACAGGTGTTCTGTTTGTGTTGTATCCATTTGTTAAAAAGTTTATGTGCTTTTCATGTCAATTCTCTTTTGTCAAACAATGTATGTATATATATATGTAACCTGTAATTATGTTATTACTGCTCTCCGAAATTGGAGGAAATAAAGGTATATATATACGCACACTTTATATAGCTTACCACTCGTATAGCATAGCGCGGATACAGCGCGGAACGGAGGCACCTGTCTTAATTCTTAAGCTGCTTTCACGTACATGCGCTTAACAAATGCGTTTAAGTTACGCACGGTGCGTACACATTTCACATATTTATAAGTGCATTGAACTATCCGTTAGCTTTCCGCATAACGCAAGCGTTTCACACCCATGCAATGCATTTAGCTCCATTCGCTTGTTCAAAATGTATTCATCAAAAGATGTAACCTTGTAGTATGTAGAGTCAATATCCCGAGCAGTTGTGGGCCGAGAATACTTGGTCTAATTATATTGTAGAATAATCTGGTCTAATATGACAAAAGACACTTTACAACGGCATCAACTGTAACATTGTAGTTTACCCTATAGTACGTACTTTCCATGGTACCATGGTACAATGCATGGTAGTACCAATTGTAACCAAAAGCATGGTAGAGTACTTTAGTACAGTGCCATGGTATAGTACATGGTATATATCAATTTAACGTGGTTGTACCATGGTAGTATACCGTGGTAGTAGTATACTGACATGGTAGTACCAAACTGCCATTGTAGTATCATCGTAAAGTAGGCCCCTACCCTAGTAGAGTTCCAATGTATCATGGTAGTAACATGATAAATATCACTTATCGTACCATGTTAGTACGACACTACCATGGTAGTATCACGGTAGTACCATGATAGTACCTCGGTAGTACCATTTTAGTAACATGGTATTACAATTGTGCTCTTTTATATGGGAGTCTTGATCTCGTCACATAAATTTGTGAATTTCTGGGCATCGCGCAATGCATTCACACACCAATTTACTGATTGCTTAGTAAAGTTTTCCACTAAAATTAACGGACGTCTTTTTATGCAATTATGTAAAAGGCCCAGTGCTGACTATATTGTTTAAACCAATGCGCATTGTGTGCGCATAACGCTGAAACCCCTTAGGTATATATTATATGTCGACCATTTTATGGAGGTTTAATAATTTTTTCTAATATTGAAAAACCGGTGTGCGTGTTATTAAACATGTTTGCTTAACCTAAGTGCGTGGTGTTCGAAACCGTTGTACGAGTTCTTGCAGAAATAATACTGGATTTCAAAATGCATACCGTATACATGCCTTTCACCTTGTTATAACAACTGGGTTCAACATATAAGTATGCTGAGATGCTAGCCTATTTGGAGACAAATAACATATATTCAGAGAACAGCCGACAGGGTCTCACCTAACGATTGAAATTGTAAACTTGGAAATTATTCAAGAAATAAGGTATATAAATCTCTTTTGTGACACGATTAAGACATTGTTACGGCAATGGATTACCTCTTCCCATAGATGGTTCATTCTCACACGTTTTTTAATTAATCTGATATGGATAATATCATTTTTTTGTTTAATACTCATCGATTTTGTGCAGTAGCTTCGACGTGAAAATTAAAAAAATGACCATTGTACGTAGTTCGCATAACCGGTAATCGAGTTCACGGATCTCCAGTGTGGTAGTACCCATATGAATATGCAGCACTCCATGTCACACATAGTGCCGTATGTTGATTATAATCTGCATAATGCACATGTATGGTATAGCATGGTGCATCTCGATGCCAGTGAATGGTTACTGCATGCATTTAGTATATCAAGTTCAACTTTAGAATGAAGCGGGGGGGGGTAATAATAATATATTTAAAACCAAGCACCGTGTAAAGTAACGTGGAGTATGGAAAGTAATTCAAGATTTTGGTACATTAGAGAGATCCGTATGAACCTTCCTCATGAGCTTCCTCATTTACTGTTCTTGTATTGTTTGAATTTCCTTTTGTCAATTTATATTATTCATAACTCTCCGTGAATGGAGGAAATAAAGATATAGATATATATATATAATGTTTGCTTTTCCACGGCCAGACAAAAAAAAGAGTTCTCTACTCAGGGAATTTCTTTTTCGAAGCGATGAAGTAGGCACATTTTTATGTCAATGTTTACTGTTCTGCGAGGAGCCAGGTGTTTATATATATGTTTATTGAATAATTGTATACAACAAAGGTGCTAAGTGTGGGCAATATACCGAATCACGACTGCTGACCATCACAACTATTAATTTCAAATTCAGAAAAAAAGTAGAAACAGTTGTGTGTATACATGCAGTATTGCTAATGAAGAATTTTGATATAACCACAGCGTCTAAACGGCCAACTTTATTCAACAATGTTGTTGTTCTTGGGATGGTCAGGTAGTTATATTTGTATTTATTTATGGTATAATTGGGTCATCCATTTATTGTAAGATGCGCAGGCATTCCCTGAGAAACAAAGCATTTTGTTTATCTGGCCTAACATGTTAAAGATCCACGGTCGGATTGTTCAACAAATATAATGTTCTAAGCCAACTATGTCCAGCTTATACCAGAAAAAAAGAATATGAAAAATACTTCCAATCATCACCATTCGTTCCACACAGGAATCGCGAAATCCACAAAATCACCCGCAAGTAATATGCCGAAAACGATCACAAATAATTGAAAACGCTCTTTATTATCTACCGCTTTGACTGAATCATAAGAACCGCTCTTTTTGATCGGCTGATATCAAAACATGTTAAAACTTACTATTTTGAAAGTCAATATCTGACCATAAAAACCCATATTAATGGGCTCTTGCTGGGTCCGATTTAGTTATTTTTTGACATAGAACACATGCAGATGGTTGTCAGGACATCTTTAACCAATATGAACTAAAACAAATGGCTGGTAGCATTCACTCTCTGTTAAACCGACATGAACTCAAACAAATGGCTGATAGCATTCTCTCTCTGGTCGTTCATTTTCTGGAAGGACATCATCTATAACGGGATCAGTCTTGTGTGCGTCTCGATACTGTAAAAAGAAAGAAAATGTCAGTAAACTGTTACCAGATTTCCAAAGCACATATTCATCACTGGTTTACCCATGCCTATTTGCTGAGGTGTTGGCGGGTCCTGTGCTATTGATATGATGATGGCGTGTCCTATTGTATTGGTGTGGTGATGGTGGGTCATGTTGTATTGATATGGTGATGGTGGGTCCTGTTGTATTTATATGATGATGGTGGGTCATGTTATATTGATATGGTGATGGTGGGTCCTGTCGTATTGGTATGGTGATGATGGGTCCTGTTGTACTGATATGGTGATGGTGGGTCCTGTCGTATTGATATGGTGATGGTGGGTCCTGTTGTACTGATATGGTGATGGTGGGTCCTGTTGTATTTATATGATGGTGGTGGGTCATGTTATATTGATATGGTGATGTTAGGTCCTGTTGTATTTATATGGTGATGGTGTGTCCTGTTGTATTGATATGATGATGGTGGGTCCTGTTGTACTGATATGATGATGGTGGGTCCTGTCGTATTGCTATGGTGTTGGTTGTTCATGTTGTATTGATATGATGCTGGTGGGTCCTGTGCTATTGATATGGTGTTGGTTGTTCATGTTGTATTGATATGATGCTGGTGGGTCATGTGCTATTGATATGATGATGGTGGGTCATGTTGTATTGATATGATGAGGGTGGGTCATGTTGTACTGATATGGTGATGGTGGCTCCTGTTGTATTGATATGGTGATGGTGGGTCCTGTTGTACTGATATGATGATGTTAGGTCCTGTTGTACTGATATGGTGATGGTGGGTCCTGTTGTATTGATATGGTGATGGTGGGTCCTGGTGTACTGATATGATGATGTTAGGTCCTGTTGTACTGATATGGTGATGGTGGGTCCTGTTGTATTGATATGATGATGGTGGGTCCTGTTGTACTGATATGGCGATGGTGGGTCCTGTTGTATTGATATGATGATGGTGGGTCCTGTTGTACTGATATGGTGATGGTGGGTCCTGTTGTATTGATATGATGATGGTGGGTCATGTTATATTTATATGATGATGGTGGATCATGTTATATTGATATGGTGATGGTGGGTCCTGTTCTACTGACATGGTGATGGTGGGTCCTGTTGTATTGATATGATGATGGTGGGTCATGTTATATTGATATGGTGATGGTGGATCATGTTATATTGATATGGTGATGGTGGGTCCTATCGTATTGGTATGGTGATGGTGGGTCCTGTTGTATTGCTATGGTGTTGGTTGTTCATGTTGTATTGATATGATGCTGGTGGGTCATGTTATATTGATATGGTAATGTTAGGTCCTGTTGTATTGATATGGTGATGGTGGGTCCTGTCGTATTGGTATGGTGATGGTTGGTCCTGTTGTACTGATATGGTGATGGTGGGTCATGTTGTATTTATATGATGATGGTGTGTCATGTTATATTGATATGGTGATGTTAGGTCATGTTGTACTGATATGGTGATGGTGGGTCCTGTTGTATTGATATGGTGATGGTGGGTCATGGGTACTGATATGATGATGGTGTGTCCTGTCGTATTGGTATGGTGATGGTGGTTCCTGTCGTATTGGTATGGTGATGGTGGGTCCTGTCGTATTGGTATGGTGATGGTGGGTCCTGTCGTATTGGTATGGTGATGGTGGGTCCTGTTGTATTGCTATGGTGTTGGTTGTTCATGTTGTATTGATATGATGATGGTGGGTCCTGTGCTATTGATATGATGATGGTGGGTCATGTTGTATTGATATGATGATGGTGGGTCATGTTGTACTGATATGGTGATGGTGGGTCATGTTATATTGATATGGTGATGGTGGGTCATGTTGTATTGATATGGTGATGGTGGCTCCTGTTGTACTGATATGGTGATGGTGGGTCCTGTTGTATTGATATGGTGATGGTGGGTCATGTTATATTGATATGGTGATGGTGGGTCCTGTTGTACTGATATGGTGATGGTGGGTCCTGTCGTATTGATATGGTGGTGGTGGGTCCTGTTGTATTGATATGGTGATGGTGGGTCATGTTGTATTGATATGATGATGTTAGGTCCTGTTGTACTGATATGGTGATGGTGGGTCCTGTTGTATTGATATGATGATGTTAGGTCATGTTGTATTGATATGACGATGGTGTGTCCTGTTGTACTGATATGGTGATGGTGGGTCATGTTATATTTATATGGTGATGGCGGGTCCTATCGTATTGGTATGGTGATGGTGGGTCCTGTTGTATTGCTATGGTGTTGGTTGTTCATGTTGTATTGATATGATGCTGATGGTGATGGTGGGTCCTGTCGTATTGGTATGGTGATGGTGGGTCCTGTTGTATTGCTATGGTGTTGGTTGTTCATGTTGTATTGATATGATGATGGTGGGTCCTGTGCTATTGATATGATGATGGTGGGTCATGTTGTATTGATATGATGATGGTGGGTCATGTTGTACTGATATGGTGATGGTGGGTCATGTTATATTGATATGGTGATGGTGGGTCATGTTGTATTGATATGGTGATGGTGGCTCCTGTTGTACTGATATGGTGATGGTGGGTCCTGTTGTATTGATATGGTGATGGTGGGTCAAGTTATATTGATATGGTGATGGTGGGTCCTGTTGTACTGATATGGTGATGGTGGGTCCTGTCGTATTGATATGGTGGTGGTGGGTCCTGTTGTATTGATATGGTGATGGTGGGTCATGTTGTATTGATATGATGATGTTAGGTCCTGTTGTACTGATATGGTGATGGTGGGTCCTGTTGTATTGATATGATGATGTTAGGTCATGTTGTATTGATATGACGATGGTGTGTCCTGTTGTACTGCTATGGTGATGGTGGGTCATGTTATATTGATATGGTGATGGCGGGTCCTATCGTATTGGTATGGTGATGGTGGGTCCTGTTGTATTGATATGGTGATGGTGGGTCATGTTGTACTGATATGGTGATGGTGGGTCATGTTGTATTGATATGGTGATGGTGGCTCCTGTTATATTGATATGGTGATGTTAGGTCCTGTTGTTTTTATATGGTGATGGTGTGTCCTGTTGTATTGATATGATGATGGTGGGTCCTGTTGTACTGATATGATGATGGTGTGTCCTGTCGTATTGGCATGGTGATGGTGGGTCCTGTCGTATTGGTATGGTGATGGTGGGTCCTGTCGTATTGGTATGGTGATGGTGGGTCCTGTCGTATTGGTATGGTGATGGTGGGTCCTGTTGTATTGCTATGGTGTTGGTTGTTCATGTTGTATTGATATGATGATGGTGGGTCCTGTGCTATTGATATGATGATGGTGGGTCATGTTGTATTGATATGATGATGGTGGGTCCTGTTGTATTTATATGATGATGGTGGGTCATGTTATATTGATATGGTGATGTTAGGTCCTGTTGTACTGATATGGTGATGGTGGGTCCTGTTGTACTGATATGGTGGTGGTGGGTCCTGTTGTACTGATATGATGATGGTGGGTCCTGTGCTATTGATATGATGATGGTGGGTCATGTTGTATTGATATGATGATGGTGGGTCCTGTTGTATTTATATGATGATGGTGGGTCATGTTATATTGATATGGTGATGTTAGGTCCTGTTGTACTGATATGGTGATGGTGGGTCCTGTTGTACTGATATGGTGGTGGTGGGTCCTGTTATATTTATATGGTGATGGCGGGTCCTATCGTATTGGTATGGTGATGGTGGGTCCTGTTGTATTGCTATGGTGTTGGTTGTTCATGTTGTATTGATATGATGCTGATGGTGATGGTGGGTCCTGTCGTATTGGTATGGTGATGGTGGGTCCTGTTGTATTGCTATGGTGTTGGTTGTTCATGTTGTACTGATATGGTGATGGTGGCTCCTGTTGTATTGATATGGTGATGGTGGGTCCTGTTGTATTGATATGATGATGTTAGGTCATGTGGTATTGATATGACGATGGTGTGTCCTGTTGTACTGATATGGTGATGGTGGGTCATGTTATATTGATATGGTGATGGCGGGTCCTATCGTATTGGTATGGTGATGGTGGGCCCTGTTGTATTGCTATGGTGTTGGTTGTTCATGTTGTATTGATATGATGCTGGTGGGTCATGTTGTATTGATATGATGATGGTGGGTCATGTTATATTGATATGGTGATGGTTGGTCCTATCGTATTGCTATGGTGTTGGTTGGTCATGTCGTATTGGTATGGTGATGGTGGGTCCTGTCGTATTGGTATGGTGATGGTGGGTCCTGTTGTACTGATATGATGATGGTGTGTCCTGTCGTATTGGTATGGTGATGGTTTTTCCTGTTGTACTGATATGGTGATGGTGGGTCCTGTCGTATTTGTATGGTGATGGTGGGTCCTGTTGTACTGATATGATGATGGTGTGTCCTGTCGTATTGGTATGATGATGGTGGGTCATGTTATATTGATATGGTGATGGTGGGTCATGTCGTATTGGTATGGTGATGGTGGGTCCTGTTGTATTGATATGGTGATGGTGGGTCCTGTTGTACTGATATGGTGATGGTGTGTCCTGTTGTATTGATATGATGATGGTGGGTCATGTTATATTGATATGGTGATGGTGGGTCATGTTGTATTGATATGATGATGGTGGGTCCTGTTGTATTGATATGATGATGGTGGTCCTGTTGTATTGATATGGTGATGGTGGGTCATGTTATATTGATATGGTGATGGTGGGTCCTGTCGTATTGGTATGGTGATGGTGGGTCCTGTTGTACTGATATGGTGGTGGTGGGTCCTGTTGTATTGAAATGATGCTGGTGGGTCATGTTATATTGATATGGTGATGTTGGGTCATGTTGTATTGATATGGTGACGGTGGGTCCTGTTGTATTGCTATGGTGTTGATTGGCCCCGTAGTGTTGCTATTAAGCTGGTGGTCCTGTTGTATTGCTATGGTGGTTCCGGTTGTATTGCCATGGTGTATTTGGCCCCGTAGTGCTGCTATTATGCTGGTGGGTCCTGTTGTATTGTCATGATGCTGGTGGATGCTGTTGTATATGTCTATGATATTTGTGGTACCTGTTGTGTATCTATGATGTTGGTGGGTCCTGTTGTATTGCTATGATGCGGGAGGGGCAAAATGATGCCGTTAAGTACCGTTATTTTTTCAACGAATCAGGAAAAGACGTTATGTGTATCAAGCATTCATGAACATATATAAGTGCAAAATAGTTTACTAATGGCTGCGTTGCTTGTTGAAACCGACTACGATCAAGATAGCTATTCGTGTCGTTTTAAAAACACTATCTTAACGATTACGAAAACATTATACGTGGTCCTGTCTCGTGTTGGTTCTCTTCAATGAATGGCAGACAACCCCCCCCCCCCCCCCCCGTAACTTCGCGCACGCGCATCATAGCATTTATCGGACGCGAACAATTTCTCACGTCGCAGTCCACCAGTAGATATATGCTTGTAACAAATACATGGAATGCCTGAAATAAATACATAATATAAAAAATAAAAACACTGGATTTTGGTCTAGTCGCTCAGATTAGCCACACACCGCGAAAATGACAACTCGAGTTTAGGAAATATAGAGGTACTTTTTCTTAAAAGCATCGCTCTGAACTACCAGCATCATATATATATCAATTCAACAGGAACCACCAACATCAAAGCAACCAGGGTGTTTACTTCAAGTTTGGACACAGGGCCGCCCAAATAAAGGCAATAGTGTCCTCTATACAAACGTACATCTTCCGCGGCTTTAAGAACTCGAATCAAATTTCTTCCGGCTAGTTTCTCCAGGTCAATATCTGTCCACTCTCTTCGTATGAGTTCAGCGAACAATGCTGGATATGTCGATACATCCTCCAAACCTATAGGTAAACTGAAACAGATATTAGCCATGTTCTGTTACACGCACGTGACTTGTACAGTCATGGCGTGCCACTTAATTTAGGGGGTGGAATACGGAATACAAGTTAATATGGAATTGAATGTACCATAAGTTCAGGAAAGTTGCTTGAAACATTGTATAATATTCCAACTAATCATATATAAACGACCCACAATATTCCTAGAAGATATAATAAATATACCTCTATATATTGTTGGAAAAGTCGACAATAAAAGTGAGGAGGACTGTGAATAGTATGCGGATGGCACTAAAAAAACACGAGTTGGTGGCATCGACTACCAACAGTGGCTTCGACGTACCACTTAACAAAAGCAGGTAGAATAGAGCATAGATGTACCAGTTAAAATTAGCGCCGGCGCATGGAATGCTCGTTATTGGGTATGAATTACGGCCTACCGGGGGGGGGGGACAGACACTCTCATTAACATGTATATGTCTATACTGTAGACTATAACTATTCTATTGAGAAGGCTTCAATAAAAACATGTATGTTCTCCATATAAGCTATACTTTTTAGGCATTTATAGATGCCTATAGTTTGTATTATGAATTTTTTTTCTCACGTTCGCTGAAGTCTGTATTCACAATACCGGGTCTCGTTGTTTCAATGTCGGATAATCATTGGATGTATAATAATTTTAAGAAATGAATGTAGTTAAGGGGTTTAGTGTGTGTGGTTGTTAGGTACACTGTGTGACCGCGAAGCGGTTCTCACTAAATGTGACCCAACGGCCACAACAATATACCCCTGAATAAAACATATTCATTTATTATGTTTATATAGCTTTTCCTTTTTTATTTCTATAAACTCAGATGATTTTTGTTCTTAAATCTGTCTACAGTTTGGATAGTATACATTGCACCACTGTATTTTAGCTCAAATGTTCGTGTTCGTGTTATGATCTGTTTTATTGGGATATAAAACAAACGAATCACCCAAATGACAGTTTGCCAATCACCGAACAGGATATATGCATATAATAGTTTAAAGTTATAGACGAGTGGAGATAAAAAAAAAAAATGAGATAAATCTGAACCTGGCTATTACACTTATGTTAAATGCTCTAGATATGTCGGGCCATTGAGACTACCAACTCTTGCTAAACTATTTTGTTCAATTTCTGATTTTCGAAATATGGATTTCCAGTTATTCAACAATATATTTTCAAAATTATTACTCAACATTATTAGGCAAGTTGGCAATTTGTCCCCACATCCGGTTGTAACTAGCAATCTGATTGGCTACAACACCACGTTTAAATCACCATGCCCCCGTCAGCCTTGGCAGTTGGGTATAAGAGAACGTGCGCGAAATATCGGGGGTGTATGAGCACGTGCAGGGACGTGACTAGAGGGTCTCCGTTGGGGGGGGCAGAGGGGGTGTCCACCTGGGAGAATTTCAACTGCACCTCCCCTTGCATCTGACCAAATTCAAGTTTTAGCATAATTCCATTTGCACCCCCTCCCTGCACCTCTGTATATATTCATAATCCATGGTGCTATATACCCGGGTATGAGAACATTCAGATATTTGAACCTGAAAATTGCATAAATCCTAACATCTAGTGGTCTAACTCCAGACCAATGCACGATGCTACGGACAAGAGACCACGACACATCGGGCCATGGTTGTTCGGCCTTGTGCGAGAACATTTTTTAAACTAATCAAGGAAATCGCAAAATCCTAGCATCTAGACTGGCCTCAAGCTTTCCTAGTGTTGGAATTTCAAACCTCATACTCTCCCTTAGCTTGGAATTCCCCCAACTGATGACCATTTCAGTCCACAATTTAGACCAAATGTAGTAAAATATTGTTTTCTTAAACTAATAAGCAGTATTTTATTTGCCACGGGGTAGGGACCATGACATACCGGGCCGACCATGGTTCGGCCCGGTGTGCGAACTTTTTGAAATCTGAACAAGAAAATTAGGTTGGAAAATTTCCAACTGATGACAATTCCAATGACAATTTTGACCAAATGTAGGACAACATTGTTTTCTTAAATTAACAGGCAGTTTTTGACTGGCAATGGGGGAGGGACAAGTGTTGGAAATTTCCAACCTGACATCCCACTAAGGTTGGAAAATTTCCAGCTGATAGCCATTTCAGTCCAAAATATTGACCAAAAGTAGGAAAATATGCAAATATTGGTTCAAAAACAATAAATTCCCCCAATTAATTGTTTGAATATCAAACTACAAGAACATTTTCAACCTATTGTTGGTGTGAAATTTCCAACTAATGTTGTGTCAGGTATGAAATTTCCAATTTACTTTTGAAAATTTTGACCAAAGTTGGGGTGAGACATGTCGCCGAACACGTGAAACATCGGGGGTATATGAATGACCCTTGAACTGGCAGTTTCCACCAATCGTGACGTTGCTCTAGGACGCCGAGTTTGAAGGTCACCTGACGCCGGATCCATAGGTCGGCTACTGAATAATTATTCTTATTTGTGTGAATTAATCTGAGAACCTATGGAAAGCACACATAAATTAAGGCGACATGGCTATTTTTGTGGGGACAACATCGTTATCTCCGGAAACATGGTGGGGCTCATGGAGATTTAATACCTGTATGTCTCTTTTTGAGTCCCTCGGCTCCGCCTCGGGGTTCAAAATCGACATCCATATATTAAATCTCCGAAGATAACTAATAATAACGATAGGCCTAGTAGGCCTACATCGTGGTCTATCGTGCAATATTTGATATACTACTATTAAAATGTTGGTTATATAATAGCCCTCACATTTCAAAGATATAAATTTTGGATGGTTATTGGGGTGTATGCTACATGTAATTAATCATGATTAATAGGTTATACTATAACCTCTTTGTGTGTACAAGAAATGACTGGAAGATCGATTAGGGTCATTTTGGGTTTTGGCCGGCAGAGTAATTAAACAAAGTGTGTGAATCCCATCGGATTTTGACCGGCAGAGTAATTAAACAAAGTGTGTGAATCCCATCGGATTTTGACCGGCAGAGTAATTAAACAAAGTGTGTGAATCCCATCGGATTTTGACCGGCAGAGTAATTAAACAAAGTGATTCCGAACTTTGTTTAATTACTCTGCCTGTCAAAACCCAAATACACCGATGATCTTCCAGTCATTCCTTATAATCATATACCAGTGAATGTAGAGGGTGTTTGATCATATTTTTTATACTTTCGTTTTCGAGGCTGGGACTATTTTGTAAAACAATACAGCGCAATGCTCTCTCGTGTTTATACAAATTACGTCCATGTCTCTCGTGAATTATTTCATGTCACAAGTTCATTCAACTTCAAGTAATTAATCTGTTTATTATATTCCGCTATGAACATCTGATTGACCAGAAATCCGAATATTACCGCCGTTATACCCATGGCGCATACATTTCTATTAGTCCAGTGCATTTATGAGAAAATATGGCTGAACCTCAAAATAATTGCAACACAAAAGATTTGGTTTTATTTTGGTTGGGAGCATCATTGAGTATACTCAGCTAAAAATCAACAAAAATCTGAACATGCGAAATGGCCTTTTTGAGGCAAAAAGTGGCGAAAATGATAAAAAATTGGTGAAAAATGGAGATTAACATTTTTTGTTAATAACTCTTTATGTAAACATACAATTGTTATATTTTCATAATGATAAACTGTGGTACAGTTGTATCCAAGATTTTGTATCATTTTATATATAAATATTGATTAAATTTTCGAAATTTGGGTCAAAAAGTTGAAAAATTTCCCAAAATTCAGTGAAAACTGGAAGTCTACAATAACTCTTGATGCAGTTGTAAAATTGTCATAACTGGGCTTGGGATTATTGTTATATAGTTATATCCACAATTGTGGGTTTTTTTCATGTCGTTACTACAAGCAAATAATCAAAATATTTTAGGGTGAAAAGATGTAAAAATGGCAAGAAATCAGAGAAAAATGGAATTTCACATTAATGTTTATGCATTAGAAAATTCCCATAGTTGGACTTGGACTGTTGTCAGTCAGTTATATATGGGATTTTCCATCAATTTTGGGCCAGGTTGTGGTATCAATGAAACTAAGTTGTCCATATCTTGTGTCAAAATAGTGAAAAAAGAGAAAAAATATAGAAATTCATTAAAAAAATCTAGAATTTTGAAAAAATAATAAGTCTGGATAGATCGTTCTGATTTTCTGATACGGCATGTGCACTTATTGCTTTTGCAGTAGTCTATTAACCAATTATAAACAACATACTAAAAATCAAAAAGGATCAAGAAAGGCGAAATTGATAAATTTTGTGAAATAAATTTCATAAAATTTGGTAAAATTTTATAGTTTTTCAAGGATGTTTATAAAAAACTTCTTTTTTCACATGTGCTTCCATTTATATATCCATTTTTTTGAGTACACAATCCTCATTACAGAACAGAAATCATTTTCCAGATACGTTGAGAATTTTTCGAGTTATGTGCCTCCAAAATTGGGAGTTTGTCTAATTTCGGAGCCTCAATTTCTGAAGAATTAGCTAAAATCCATATTGTAGGGTCTAGTATTTTAAAAACTAGAGAACAATGACGGGATATCTTACTGTTGTATTAGTTGCCTCACTATATTGTGCACATATTGGAGGCACATAACTCAAAAAATACTGAACGGATCTAGGAAAGGTGTTCTGTTCTGTAATCAGGGTTGTGCACTCTACAAAATGGATATATAAATGGAAGGACATGTGAAAGGAAGTTGTTTATAAACATCCTTAAAAAGCTATAAAATGAGTATTTTACCAAATTTTGACAAATTTATTTAACAAAATTCATCAATTTCGCATTTCTTGATTCTTGTTGAATTTTTGGTATATTATTTGTGATGGGTTAAAGTACTTATTCCCACTGAGAAACTTTGTGTTGCAATTATTTTGAGGTGAAACCATAAATGCACTGGACTATATAGCACGTATGAATACATAACGCCCTATATAGTTAAAGTGACATAATTAACTTAAAATAAAAATAAAATGTTCGTCTATAAGCACTCGAGAAATCAAGGTAAATCACACACAGCAATGTAATAAATTATTATACTTACGTGTCAACCCCATCGTAATCTGAACCAATTCCAACATGATCGATGCCAATTAGATTTTTCACATGTTCAATATGATCTGTAAATAATGGACACTTAATAAAAATAATAACAACAAAATCGTACCTTATTATGGAAAAACAATATATAGTATTATTTTCCATACCTTAAAGGTACTCAACCCGATAAAACTCCTCTCAATTACTATTTCAATGGCTTCGGGGGTCAAAAATATTTGATTCGAGTCGAGGAAGTCACCCATCAAAGCTCAGATTTGTTAGATATCGATTTTAGAAATCTATTATTTTTCATTATCGGGAATTGTTTCTGGCCCAGAAGACAGTAAAAAATTCGTAAAAAACCCACTTGATCATAGAGTTATCCATCCTTGTCTGTTTGAATATAATTTTGGCGTAAAATCTCGAGCATGTTACCAAATTGACGGCAGTTATTGGTACTCATCTCGAGAACATAAGAATTTTCAAAAATCAATATCTAATAACTCTGAGCTTTGTTTGATGGGTTCCTCGACTCGAATCAAATATTTTTTACCCCCAAAGCCAAAGAAATAGTAATATAGGACCCTCTGATCGGATTGTTGTTGTTGGAATCTGTTGAGATGGGGACCCTCTTTACGGGTTGAGTACCTTTAACTAACACTATTTCTGATCGGGCTAAAGTCGTAACATGGTAATCCTGGAAAATGTCATATCATGCTGGCCCGTTAGATTGACCAATGAGAATGTAGCTAGATCCACTGGCAGGAGATGATGGCATATTAGGTTCACCTTGATTTACACCGACTCCATATAGAAAGTACAGGGGATATATGGATTCATATGGGGTTGATAGGCGCCATCTTGTTTTTCTTAGAACTCTCCGCCTCGGGGATATTTTCGGTGTATTTTGGCGCCAAGAAAAGGGAAATCTGTCGGAAATCATATTCTGCGAATTTAAAGACATAGTGCCATGTACCAAAACCTGCATGTGATATATTCGAGGAATTATAAAGACTCATAAATTAATAATCAAACTCAATGTGTTGTCCTACTTCTGGTGATTAGCTATTGACACAATGAGTTGACGTTCAACGCCCATGGCGCGTTGACTCACTGTGACGTTAGATACAGTAATGGCCATAGACGACACACGTTGTATACTTACTAGATTACTGAATTTCGTACAGGTAATTCAAATTCTCACCTAGAAAGCATGATAAAATCGTTATAGGGCTCTTTGTTGTCGGCTACGGTGATCATGAGACTCGTCGAGGTTGTGGTGAAAAGTCATATTGGACTCGACACTGCGTGTCTCGTCCAATATGACTTTTCACCACAACCTATAACTGGACTCGCGATCGTACAAGAAAAACACACACTGTACACAACATTGTATAATACCTTTATAATATTGGGCTCCCGAAAGTCATATTGGACTTGAATTGAAAAGTCATATTGGTCTCGAATCGACTCCAATATGACATTATAAAAATTATCGGGACTCAGGGTGATGTCATTTGGACAAAGATACAGATGGATAATAAAAATTTCGGTATTCATTGTTATCCTCCTCCCAATTTTCCACCCGTCTGATTGGCCCATGTCCTGTCACGTGCCGGGCGACAAATCACACTGTCGCCCGCTGACCCGGGAGACATTGTTTTTGTCGCCCGCCTGATGTTATATTGCAAGAATATCTCCAAACACACACTGCAGTAACTCATCCATTTCACATCACAACGACGTACTAAAAAATCATAGATCTTATATACCCCACGGATTCGCAAAACACACCAGTTGTGGTGTTTGCTAATTTGCATATATTTAGTGAACACTAATATTCGAACTTTTAAGTTTGATACTTTTATCGGACAAGCGTTATTATTTACTTTTTACATCGAAACATCTCGGTGATTCAATTTGTTCATGTCGACATTATGATGCAAGATTGAAAGAGTGGATCCATTGAGGTTGGTTGGTAATAAATGTTTGCGGGTAGACAACGTAATGCATACGTTTGTCGCGAATGAATGGTACTGTACGCTTATCCATGATATGAGACCGCTCCACGATGTCTGCAATGTGATCATATAAGTATTTTATGTGAGGATCGCCATGAGCACTGACACATATGAATGTACATTAATGAAATTGACAACATGCCAATAGCTTTCTGGGAAGACCGTTATGAAATTAACATCGCGAGTAAATTGCGCGCACAAGACGACATTGAATATGCCACATTGCAAAAGACGAGAACAGACCTATATGGCTTATTTGGTTTACATTGCATGGACCGATATTGACGATTTAACCACCAAAATGATCGTAAATAAACGCTGATTATCAAACGCTTAACGGCTTGACTATCGTTTATGGAACAGAAATCGGGAAAGAAAGCACTCGTGACTCAGTGCAACATCGTGCGTGTGGACGGCAAGGATATTTTCTGTGGTATAATCGGATAACAAAACAGTTGTTGCCCTTCTTCTCGGGAGACATCGAGATTTGTCACCCGCTCGAGAACGGAATAAGCCATATAGGTCTGTTCTCGTCTTTTGCAATGTGGCATATTCAATGTCGTCTTGTGCGCGCAATTTACTCGCGATGTTAATTTCATAACGGTCTTCCCAGAAAGCTAGAGACATTCCGTTCTCGAGCGGGTGACAAATCTCAATGTCTCCCTCGACAACAGGCGACAACTGTATAATGTTATGTACCGTATGTGTTTTCTTGTACTCGTCCAGGTTGTGGTGAAAAGTCATAATGGACTCTACTTTTCACCACAACCTGCATGGACTCGTACAAGAAAAACACATACTGTACACAACATTGTATAATAACTTTATAGTACACACCTATTTACTACCTTATCTTATAATTTATTTAATAATAATTATTATATACGTAGAGTTCGCAGAGGTTCATTGTGTGTTTTACTGGACGAAGCGCGATCACGTGTCAGGTAGTAGTTTTGACCATTACCCGGAAAGCGAACTATCGCCCGGAGTCTAGTCTTCGAACTATTACCCGCCTGATTCCGTCACGATTGGTGAGAGTCTAGAACTAGAGTTTGACCATTGACCGGAAAGCGAACTATCGCCCGGGCTCCATAGTCTTCGAACAATTACCCGCCTGATGTCGTCACGATTGTTGAGAGTATAGAAGTAGAATTGCGTCTGCCAACGTCACGGTTGGCGATAGGTGAGTACACAGCTCTGAGGTCAGCAGTAGTGTGTAAAGCATGTGTGTAAACTGTACAAGAGATCTCAACCAACATTGACCGGTTTACAGAAACAACAAGCAACCAGAATTATGCCAAGCGAACAACTATCTTATTGTTTCTAAAGTTGTCAACATTTTTTGCTGTTTGGCTGATATGCACAATCCGAGGACACGCCAATATGTGTAGAAACAGTCAAAAACATGTATATTTATTGTCAAATATTTTTAAAATGGCTGTGCTAGTTGAAGATCGATCATAATTGAGATGGCTATCCCGTTTTGCAGACACCAGCACCACCATAATTACAATATTTTAAAATATATATGTTCATACAGATACTGGCTTTTGCTCACCTCGCTGGAATAAGCCAATCATCGCTAGAATTACAACTTTAGGAAAAATATCTATCCTTTTTCTGAACAACATCGCTTTGACCTATACCAGCTTCATACCAATACAACAGGACGTCTACCACAATCACAGCAAGTTAGCAGAACCACTTTATCATGGGTGGTAACATAGTTATTATAAAATAGCTTTTACCTCAGCATGGAATAATTAATTAACGAAGAACTCACCAGCGACCTGTGCTATAGTTGATTCAATCAGTAGACTTGGCTGACAGTTGATATAGCGGTCATAAAAATTTATCATTACCATCCCTTGATTGGTTTTCTAAAGAAAAAAAATAAACTTCTAATTTCTTATATAGATAATTAGTTGAGTTAAGGTAAATGCATACATGTATGTAAATCTGGTATTTTTCGTGTGTGTGGCGATTTGTATGCGACTTACTGGCGATGTAATGTTTTTCCGCTGACAACCCAATCAGTATGTATAATTATATAATTACATGAAACTACTCTCTATTTCATTGAAATACGGGCATTTGCTAGCGCACGACCAGATCGATAAGTGCTTAGATGTTGCAGTAGACGAGTCACCTCATAGTGAAACTTCCAAGAAAAATGGGCGAGTCTGACCGTCGCCCCACATGATGTCACCGGGTGGGCGAAAGTGCGAGGCGAACATTCCAGTAGAATCTTAGTGAAAAAACAACTTGAAAACTCAATGCTAGAAACATTTGACAAAGTACATGTAGTTGATTATTATAATATCTGCTTCTGTTCCTTACGGAGACTGTATTATACTTATGTAATTGCATTTCAGTCGTATTCACGTTTTTGTCATGCTTGACTGAACGCTTCGCATCGTGGTAAGGGAACCGGTGTTCTGTAAAAAAAAAGTGCATGTGTTCCGACAAACTATTAGTTGCAGAACACCGGCCTTTCCAACTTCCAAGTGAAAAAATTGTATATAAAACCAAATGGCGATATGGATGGCGACGAGTCACTCGTCGCTAATGGTGAAAAATGTTTCAAACTCCGTTAATTTGGCGTCTGGAATGATTTTATCGCGGCAGAGTTGTAGATGAGTATATTATTTATAGGAAACAGGCGACATATTATGCCGGGTGTTTTGTGCTTTTATTTGAGATATGTTTGTCCGGCTATTTGGTAATGTTTTCATAACATTTATCTCTATATATAAATTCGATTAAAAGCTTATTTTTGGGACATTATGTCCAGTAACTGTGCTGTGTTGTTGGAAATTCAAAGCCATTAACGTCGCAAAAACTGGTAAATCATTTCTGATTTTCAGTATACGTTCAAGAGAGATATCTAGTTGATTGAGAGGAAGAACTATTTTAACAATTGGTAGATTTTTATGCTGAAATGGGGCTTGGCCCGACTTAGAGCCCGAAGCCGCCATCGCACGCCGCCGTCGCCAGCCATATTGGCCACAAGCCGCCGCCAGCCATATTATCGCTAACGCCAGCCACATTTAAAAATCTCCGCCACCGGAATTGTAAAATGGCTGAGCCATGGGCTTATATGTCAAGCACAACTGTACTGTGAATCGCAAAGAACTAAACCACATTACCTAATATTGGCATATACTCACATGGACACGGCATGGTTGTTATATTATCAGAACACCGGCCCCCTTAGTGTGGAATAGACTATCCCAATGCATGCTTTCATATAACTGAATGAGCGCATCCATTCGGTATTGAAAGGGTTAAAATATAAATTGTTTATATCGACAACACAGTCTCGGACATCGCTGGCATTTGTCAATATATAATACACATAAGAATAGAAAATAGTTTGAAATATTATATATCATTACTATCGGGTTCATCATTCAATGATGCATGCATATATCGCAAGATGGCAGTGATGGTAGCAGTCTGAAGTCGACAGAAGTCCCAAATGTAACTTCTCATACCGATTAGATGGGAAACTACATATAGTATATCCATACCAGTCCTTCGTGAATTTTCGCCATAATGGAAAAGCCCAACATCAAAAGATTACGTGTGGTCTGGAATTCTACGGGTTCACCACAAACGCTAAAAAAAAACGGCGTCTATAACCGGTAACAGGGGATTAGGAACGTTTCGGAAACGAGAATACGCTGAATGACAACATCTCAGCCGGCTCAGCCGCCATATTTCGTCAGCCACGAACGTCGTGACTGAGCCGGCTTAGCTAGTTAACCAGCCACGAAAATCGGTTGAGCCAGCCATGAAAACTATTTGTCGTGGCTTCGGGGTCTAGCCCGACTAAAGGGAGTATAAAGTATGATGGAGTAAGTAAGCCTTACATGCTTTAGCCATTATACATGAGAGTCCGGTTGACTCTGATTTTTGTCAGCTTTCCATACTTTTCTATATTATTATTAAAGTAATGGTACTAGTATGTTTTATTATTGGCTGATTTTATAAGAATTTTCCACACAAAAAAACAAAACAACTGTGATCATAATTTTATTTAGACCCACACTCCACTCTTACCCAGAGCTAAACAATGTTTAAAATGTGATTCCACCCACGCCTATATAAATTCTAACTAAACATGAACTCTGTTTTCCAATTTTCAAATGGTTAAAGGTACACAGGGCTGCGCTCCACCAAAGCAATCCTTATGTCTAAATGCCACCCACACATGCATTTCATTTTAACCAGTCTAAATTAAATCCAAACTTCCAATTTATCCTACCAATATATATCTATCTATCTCTTCTATATATTTTGAGAACTCCTTGTATTCGAGAGATAGCCCACACCCTCCGGACCTCAATGATATGATCGTGAATGAGTATTGATATACCCCACTAAACTTTGACAAACACCAGTAATGGTGTGTAGATCATTTACATATCTCTCCTATATATTTTGATACAATCTATCTAATTTACATATCTCTCTTATATATTTATGTTTGTGTGTGTGTTGTACTTCATACAAATCTACGATTCTCTACCGATCGAGACGAAACTTGGTACGTGTTTGTAGTTTGACCAGGCGGTGGTCGTTGTCGTATTGGCGAGCCCGTGCGACGCCCGTGCAGCGCATGCGCAGACTAGATCTCGGAAACGGGTGGAGCTATCGACTTGAAATTTGCTATGTGAATGTATCTTGCGCCGGGTACAAATTTTATCGGGTCGCCGAGCCCGTGCGACGCCCGTGCAGCGCATGCGCAGACGAGATCTCGGAAACGGGTGGAGCTATCGACTTGAAATTTGCTATGTGAATGTATCTTGCGCCGGGTACAAATTTTATCGGGTCGCCGAGCCCGTGCTACGCCCGTACAGCGCATGCGCAGACGAGATCTCGGAAACGGTGGAGCTATCGACTTGAAATTTGGCATGTAAATGTATCTTGCGCCGGGTACAAATTTTCATGCGCAGACCAAATCTCGGAAACTGGTGGAGCTACCGGGTACAAATTTTTCTTATTGAAACGCGTGGAGCTAAAAATTAAAAAAATATATATAAAAATGTCATGTTTCGGACAAGCCGCCGGTGGCGGGCTAACCTGCTAGTACTATATATTTTGAGACTTCGTATATATGTGTGTGTGTACTTCATAGAATCCAAAACGCGTGTACAGATTGAGATCAAATTTCGTATGTAAGTGTAAAATCCCACCGACACCGCCGTAGTCGTGTTTTCGAAAAGCTCTGAGCACCCTTTATCCACTCCCAAATCACCGCAAAGGCACGGCGGGGGTTAAGGCAATAACGCTCTTTATCTATACCTTATACGGAGGTTTTAACAATTAGCGCTCTTTATTGCAATGGACGTGGCTAAACGATACCCCATGCGTCCGATGCGGATTCCAATGGACGTGGCTAAACGACTGACCCCATGCGTCTGAAATACGGATGCGGACGAAATGCAACTAAAAAGTCAGAATTGATCTGAGAGCTCGAAATATTATGCAGAGGATTTTACGACGGGATTAATTGACTGTCCGCTCTGAAGTTTAGGACGGGGAGGACGGGTACCATATATTAACTCATTGAAAAACAAAGAATGCGTTATCTCGCAAACGGGTGGAGCTATCGACTTGAATTTTGCTATGTGAATGTATCTTGCCCCGGATACAAATTTTATCGGGTCGCCGACTCCGTGCGACGCCAGCTTCGCGCATGCGCAGACGAGATCTCGGAAAACGGTGGAGCTATCGACTTGAAATTTGGTATGTGAATGTATCTTGCCCCGGGTACGAATTTTATCTGGTCGCCGAGCCCGTGCGACGCAAGCTTCGCGCATGCGCAGACCAGATCTCGGAAACGGGTGGAGCTATCGACTTGAAATTTGGTTAAATTAAAAAAATGTCATGTTTCTGAAACAAAGCCATGAGACGAATGCCGCCAGTGGCGGGCTAACCTGCTAGTGTACTATAAATGGAATTGTATCGCCAATCCAGACCATACCATGGATCTCTGCTCTGGTTACGTCCGCAATTCCATCAGATATTCCATCAGTTCAGAACCTGGGAACTTTTTGGGTTTTTTTCTGACGGGAAACTTTATAACATTGAAAAAATAACTAATATAGTTCTTTGTTATTAGCTATTCCTTAATAATATATTTCACATCTAGTATTTGAAGGTCCCAGCTCGATATTTCCGATTGTTCAGACGACTGATGTGAGCCGATTTCGCTTTTCGTCGCTTATATACAATAATTAAAGGATTACGTGTTTATACATGTCGTAAATGGAATCAGGATAGAGGTGTTACACAGTTATTTAAAATTCGGCTACCAGTTTCCCCACATATCTTCTGGAATAATAATAAACGCTCTGTATTGAACATATAAGCTATTAGTCCCCGTTTAAGTCATCTGAGGTAAAAGGCAAGAAAGTAATGTTTTATTATCAGCCATTATTCATGGATGGAGCACGAGAAGATGTGCCTATATCATGTCATTCCCCTGGTCAGGTGACCCATCTGTACCAAGTTTCCTACATAAGGAACGCTTTTTATTGCTCATATTTGCCCCTTAAGTCGTCTGAGGTCAACGGCATCTATCTCCTGACACTATGCGGGTCAATTTATCACCGTGTTTTATTTGATTTTCACCGACCAGATTGAAACCATTTTGGGTATATAATTATTGATTATTTAATTAAATAATTATAAGTGCCATTTTAAGACCTATATAATAAGATTCCCAGTGTTAAATTACCCATATGTACAAATTTTCAGCTCCAAGGATCCAACCGTTTCTGTATAACCAATCAGTATAGATAAAAGCCAAATGTGACATACTTTCAAGTTTGACACTGTGTGTCGCTAGTAGTCCCTAATGTGACGTCACATGAGAGAAGGTAAACGATTCAGACTGCATAATCCATAATGGAATATTCAATCGCATGAATCGGCATAACTTCAACAACAGGCGGCCTATCACAAAAATCGTGTTGGCAACATGCCCAGTGGATTAGCGGGCATCGATAATGACTGAGAAAAGCTACACCGGTGTAATCCTTTAAATTCCCGCCGGTAATCAATTCATGAATATAGGTGTTTAGCTAGTGGAGTAGGTTCTCTTGTATTCTCTACGGGCGTAGCCAGAGTATATATATTCGTATCATGAATCTAGATGCCTAACATGTACATGTACTAACATAAGAATGGCAGATGCCAAAACAATCAGCTCAGGACCAGCCAGAACCATATATTTGATCCATGTCAATTTGAGCTATATAAATGGTTCGGTTACCGTTTTGCGTAAAATGGCGTCGTTCACATTTCTGTAATGTGCACATATTGTGAACGCGCTTGAATGACTGAAGATAACAGGAACTTGGCTGGTGTCCAGAGCTTCATCCATGGTTTCTATGGCAACGTGAGATAGATCTACCAACATCCCTATTCTGTTCATCTCTCGTACAACGCTCTGTGAAAAGAAATATAAAATGAAATATTCATTATGTCTAAATATGACCAAATGGTTAAATGCTACTTTCTGAGTATATATACAGGAAAATACATTATTTATTGGACAATTAAAATTTCTCGCTCAAATCTAAACTTATGTCCAAATGGATATTTTATCCTTCTGGATAATTTACATATAATGCTGCATGCCTATATTAATTTATTAATTTGGTCGAACATTTCAGCACAGAATAATATCTTTATTGGTATACCTTCGAAGTCGATGGTTTTGATCTGAATCATTTGGAGGGGTCTTCATGATATATTAGCAGACGATAGTATGACGAAAAGATAATACAAGTGGAGAAGGATTCATTTTCTTTGGTGGGAAATGTTAATTTAATAATTTCAACAAACTACATACATATTATCTGAATATTTCGAACTACTCGCCAATGAGTATTTAGTACACTGAAAAAACATTCGGGTTAATATGACTAACTTAGTGTTAGTCACAAGCATTTTGAGTCACTTTGACTAACCCACACCTTTCAGCGAGTCACTATGGGTAACTCTGGCCTAATTCATAGTGACTAAGTTACCTGAATAATAATTCTAATTGCAACACTGCCTTAAATATATGTTTCAAGATCATTGTTAAATGTTCAACTTCACTCCCAATATCAAAAGCTACATTATTTGGATAAAAGGTTCTTATTTCATAGACACCACAGACATACCGGAACATATGAACCATATAAACAGACCTATACCACAAATTATACTTCTCAACACACCAATATTGGAATCTGTGTCTTAGAGAATTGATTGAACGCTTGTACTGTTTTCAATTTGGTCTCTAATTCCGATAATATATCATCTGGTTGAGTATTGGAATTATATGCAAAAAAATTCCACCAAATTACATTTCCAATTTCCCAGTGACTCAGTAAATGTTAGTCATTATGACTTATTCCTGGCCATTTTGATTGAAACAATTGTAGTGTATAACCCAATTAGTCATAATGACTAACATTTTCTTTGTTGTTATGACTAACAACACCATAGTCATTATGACATATTTTCTGTATCGGTCACGTTGACTAAGCTAAAGTAGTCGTCCTGGGGCAAGCGTTTGACTAACCTAAGTTAGTCATATAGACTTAACTATTTTTCTTCGGTGTATAGAAAGGTTAACCGAAGGCTGTTTGTGGACTTTAACTACTTACACTGGTACTGCCGAGTGAATGTGAATCATGTACGGTGATTGCCTAAAATAACACACCTTGCCGAATTCTGTCAGACCATTTACTTTCGTACCTTCATAGCCTGGTACATCAACCTTATAGCAATCGGCCCTGTTGAATAAATCGAACAGTTGTATCAGTTATAATAATCTATTCGATAATCATCTTACTATACTTCCGAATTTTTAATTTTTTTTTTAATGCCGCTATTGTCATAGATGATGCTTTTACATGGGGTTGGGGGCTAACAAAGAGTCAAAACTTATTATAACGGCCGCCTTTGAACGCAGATGCATTTAAACAAAAGAAGATATACAACATGCAATACTGATTAATTAATCGAGAAGGTGACGGGGAGATATTGAAAAATGTAATATATTGGATCCGTGCTTTAGCGACTGTTAAAAAAGTCCATTTTAAATATCCATGAAAATATGCATATGCGCATAACAAACAGCATTTGAGAGCCATAGCTATTTACATCTATGGTATTTGTTATAGTCTATATCTGGACCCATGCGTCATATTCACGTGTAAAGGAAATGACTATACTGTCTACGCGCCTCATTCATTTGACCCATACTGCATTTTATATTCTGTTATTCCTCTGTTTTCGACATATATACTTAAAAGTTGAGGGAAATAATATGGAAGAAAGTGAGTGGGTATGAAGTTATATAATGAGGTACACGGGTACGTACCAGGGTGTATTGCAGCTATGTGTGAGCGTCATGTATCTCACTCCGATGTCGTAGTACATGCGGAGGACAGATAGACTGCTGTCGATGCCATGCCCACTCTCCAGCCCAATCAGACTGGAAATCTTTCCATCCGAGAACGCGTCAAGAATACCTGGAACAGTGAACATCCGTTTAGTTCACATATATACCTACTGCAAGATATTAGCGTCATGAGAGTATAGGTCGTAGTTTAGTCACAATATAGTAAGTTGTAATCGCAGTTAAGACGAGATATTATTTCATGATCTCGAGATATAATATCGAAATCTCAAAATGCGCAAATCGAATCATTGCACGCGGACAGGGTCTATTCGGAAAGTAACTGGTGTTTATCTGGGGTATATGGTAATACTCCCTACATATTGTCAAACTATTGTCCAAGTGTTGTCAGCAGTGGATGATATTCTAGATAACGAGCAAGGGCGAACGATAGAAAACAGCGGTTGGAGTTGTTTAAATTAAAATATTTACATAGCCCGTGAGTGTTGCACTAAATCCTGTTCGGTGATTGGTTAACCTAAAATTGGGTCATGCGTTTTATATCCCAATAAAACACATCATAACATGAACCGCCGTCACATCTTCTTGACCTGGATGACAAAACAGTAGATTTCTGGGAGCGTTTTAATGCGCGGCCACAGACTATAAGCCGTATAAACATATGAACTGAATGAACCCCAGTGTTACCCAACCTCCACAGCACCCCCTACACTTCACCTCCACAGCGCCCCCTACACTTCACCTCCACAGCGCCATACACTTCACCACCAGAGCGCTATACACTTCACCTCCACAGCGACATACACCTCACCTCCACAGCGCTATACACTTCACATCCACAGCGCCAAACACTTCAATAAAACAACACCAACTACATTCATAACCTCCAAAGCGCCATACACTTCACCTCCACAGCTCCATACACTTCATTTCCACAGCGCCATAGACTTCAATAAAACACACTCAAACTACATTCATAACCTCCACAGCGCCATACACTTCACCTCCACAGTGCCATGCACTGCACCTCCACATCACCATACACTTCACCTATACAGCGCCTAAACTTCACCTCCACAGCACCATACACTTCACCCCCACAGCGCCATACACTTCACATCCACGGTGCCATACACTTCACCTCCACAGCGCCATACACTTCACCACCACAGCGCCATGCACTTCACCTCAACATCGCCATACACATAATCTCCACAGCGCCATACACTTAACATCCACAGCGCCATACACTTCATTAAAAACACACTCAAACTACATTCATAACCTC
The DNA here is from genome assembly GCA_032622095.1 of Siphonodentalium dalli. Lineage (NCBI taxonomy): Eukaryota > Metazoa > Mollusca > Scaphopoda > Gadilida > Siphonodentaliidae > Siphonodentalium > Siphonodentalium dalli. The sequence continues at coordinate 37,809,528 of CP136068.1, forward strand.
CAAAGCGCCATTTACACTTCACCTCCACAGCGCCATACACCTCACCGCCACAACGTCATACATTTCACATCAACAGTGCCATACACTTCACCTATACACAGCGCCATACACTTCACATTAGTGATGCAGACCGAACCGGACCACCTTGGGTGGTCCGGTGCACTGCCAATGCGGTCCAGTCCGGTCCGGTCCAGGCCATTCCGGTCCGGTACACATGCCTGGACCGGTCCAAAACGGTCCGGTCCACCTACAATAGGCTATATGTTAATGAATTCTCTGTTTTCTCACATTTTAAGGTTACTGAGTTCAGTGCATTGCAATGAGTCCATATATGTTAAAACTTACATTGTTTGCCGATTGTATGCATCATTGTCTGTCTCTGGTGGGATATACTGGGAACGATGCACGATAATAGTATTTCTAGTAATGCGAACATGCACTAATTAAATGTATTGGACAGATATATAGCTAGGCCAGAATGTGTTATAACCAATCTAACATGGCACTCAACTGATCGTATGCATGATTCGTATCATACTTATTTTCATTAAATTGAAATTTAAACGAAATAACTATACTGATGACAATTATACAAATGTGTACTAATATGACTACTACATTAATATTGGAGTCTTGGAGATTGTGATGGCTGATTGTATAGTCCTGACAATTACAGTTATATACCTAAGTATACTATTGGATTAATGTGACTGTCTTGTGTATGTACTATGTAATGTGGTTTGCATGTTTCTTCGATAATTATAACTGTGAAAAACAATAGAATACTCGATTCGATATTCATCCAAATTGATTAGTTGATGCCATGTTACACTGTTTATGACAAATAGTTCCATACTCATTCAGTTGCATGTTTGTCGCATTGATAGGGTGCTACATAGTGTTGGCCAGTGTTACACTAATACATTATAAGGAAAGTGACATGTACAAAGTACAACTATACATTGTTTTCGTGGCATCAAACGTTTAATAGATATTAACCACTTGAATGCGTCAATACATCGTTGCTAATTTATATGACGGCAAATACGCAATAATATTCGCGATAGTTTATTACAACTGAAGTAAAATAGTGGACCGGACCGAAGAGTACCGGACCGGCGGCAAAAAGCGGCCCGGTCCGGTCCAGTGACACCCGGTGCATCCCTGGACCGCGGTGCACCCCTGGACCGCGACCACCCCTGGACCGCGGACCGGACTGGTCCAAAGCGGTCCGGTCCGCATCACTATAAGTTCACCTGCACAGCACCATACACTTCACCTCCACAGCGCCATACACTTCACCTACACAGCACCATACACTTCACCTCCACAGCGCCATATACTTCACCGCCACAGCGCCATACACTTCGCCCCTACAGCGACATATATTTCACCTCAACAGTGCCATACACTTCACCTACACAGCGCCATACACTTCGCCCCCACAACGACATACATTTCACCTCCACAGTGCCATACACTTCTCCTCCACAGCGCCATAAACTTCACCTCCACAGCGCCATACACCTCACCGCCACAGCGCCATACATTTCGCCCCACACAGCGACATACATTTCACCTCAACAGCACCACACACTTCACATCCACAGCGCCATAGACTTTACCTCCACAGCGCCATAGACTTCACCTCCACGGCGCCGTACACTTCACACTCACAGCGCCACGTACATTTCACATCCACACCGCCATACACTTCACCTCACAGCGCCATACACTTCACATCCACAGCGCCATACACTTCAAAGCGTCCTACACTTCACCTCCACAGCACCATACACTTCGCTTCCACAGCGCCATAAACATCACCTCCACAGTGCAATACACATCAATACATCAATAAAAATATACTCAAACTACATTCATAACCTCCACAACGCCATACACTTAAAAAAAATAAAATAAAAAAGCTACATTCATAACCCCACAGCGCACCCTAAACTTCAATAAAAACACACTCAAACTACATTCACGACCTCCACAGAGCCACAATCTTCACCCCCACAGCGCCATACACTTCAATAAAAACATACTCAAACTACATTCCTAACCTCCACAGCGCCATACACTTAACCCCACAGCGCCATGCACTTCAATACAAACATATTCAAACTACATGCATAACCACCACAGCGCCATACACTTCAATAAAAACATACACAAACTTCATTCATATCCTCCACCGCGCCATACACTGCTATAAAATACACTCAAACTACATTCATAACCTCCACAGCGCCAAACACTTCAATAATAACACACTCAAACATCATTCATATTTCCACAGCGCCATACACTTCAATAAAAACACACTCAAACTACATTCATGTCTCAAATAACGTATTGCCAAGTGTAGTGATAGAAACATCGATACCTTGTGTTGAAGTCACGAATTGAAAGACATCCGGGTATTTTCGCACGATTCTTTTGATGACGTCAACCTGTTCGAGACCGAGCGTGACAGCATTCTTGTACTGAGCCTTGCAAGTCATGTAAGTAACCCAGAACTGGAACAAAAGAGACGGAATGCATATAAAACCATACTCTTGTATTTGAAATGTCTAGCCGAATTATGATTGGAACAATGAAAAACCGATGGCAAATGAAAACATCACGTACGGTGTATTTGAATTGGGATAAATAACCGAATTATGACGCGTCATTTTGGCATGCATTTTGGCAACACCGGAATCGAAGAAATGCTTGGTTTCCAGCTGACAAACTCCATGCAGGGTTTACCCCTCTTGATGACTGGTATGACTGGTGCGCTCTGATAGAGATTGTCCAGCTAAGTCACTTCACCTAAGTCTTTTGATGATCCCGGTAGATCCGGGTGAAAAACGTGACGCCACAACGTGACCTCGAGCGGTGTATCAACACACCTCGTGTTACTCAAGTGCCGCACACGATACAACAATGATACGCAACAATCTTGAATCGCGTGCTGTGGCATGTTTCTTGTTGCACATGCAGACAACAGCATTGTGTTGCATCAAATCATGTGATTGTCGTCTGATAATTTCAGCTGCGGGTTTTACCCGAACTTGGTTGACGCGGACAACTTGAAAATACGCCTCGCCTGATGATATATAGAGGATATCCATACTTTTTCACTGGATATGGGTTGTATCTCATGAGTGATGACAAAACATTGAATTTCCACGAGTGGCTTTAGCCACGAGTGGAAATTCAAATGTTTTGTCATCACGAATGAGATATAACCCATATCCACTGAAAAAGTGTGGATATTCTGTTTACTGTATACTTTAGTTACTTGCCTATGGCCCCCAATGAATGTCAATACATCAGAAATTTAAAGCTGATATCACTCACTAGTGGGATATCACTTATATCTCACTGCTAAAACCTTATAATTCATGGGCAAGTATATAATAAATAACACTTCTTTTAATTGATGATAGATAAAAGCCAATGTTACTCAATGGTCTACATTTCCAAGAACGTAATATGAACCACAAGTTACAGCACCGGTACGTAAACACTACTATAGTATTTTGAATTGGATAAAACATTGAACCACTGGGCTGTCCTCTATATTTTAATTATCTTAATGATATAAATCACACAAAGGGTTGCAATAAATACAAATATTATTATTTAAGTGAAATTTGATATATTTTATCAACGTCAATTTCCGCGTTTTGTAAAATGTAAAAATTGTGTGTTCTGTGCAGTGAATGGTAACAATGTTGCGCAACAAAGTGTTGTGCAGGCAACAAAAAAAAACATCCCCTCACATGACTCAACATGGTTGATTCGTGTGCGGGTGGCTTTACATTAATTCGTATTCGTTTTTATGCCAAACGCAACGAAGAGCATACGTTATTATATAGAAGAGAGATTACACACACATATGCACGAACTTTCCACCAAAGTACACAGGATGGATACACAAATTTAACCCATTTTCGCTACGTGCCTGTGCGGCGGTTCCTACGGACCAGCCGGATGACAAACACTTCATACATACTCAATTCAATTCAGTTTAATCTGGTCGTCAATAATAGACAATACAGATGTGTATACGTACATACAATATATGGTCATTACATGTATATGCATGACATAAAAATAGGAATGGGTGGTCGATATTCGTTAGTTACACTGTTTCAGTTCAACAGGTTGCAACCATGGTGATGGTAAGCATCAGGGAGGACTTAATTATGTCAAAGACCTTTTTATTAAGTTCTTAATAAATAGTAACAAGTTTTTAACTGTCTTATGAGTTCGGGGGTTAAATAGAGCGGCTAGTTTATAAGTGTTGGGTCTCTGGTAGTAGTAGGGTTTCAGATATTTAATTTTAAGTTCGCTAAGTTCCATACATTTCAGTACCATGCGGTATTCATCGCCGATTTCAAGATTACAGAGGGTGCAGATTCTGTCGAAATAATCCATATTTGTCCACGCACTGTGTTCCATAGGGAATTATATATAGTTAACTGCTCTGTTATTATCAAGCATTAGGTAATCTCCCGTTCAAAATTTGGCTTTATAATCAGGTAAAATGCGAATTTGCTCGATCTCGCTACTGTTGACCACCATTCTTGTATGTATATGTCACGTAATTTACCGGTAAACAGTGTACAAATGTTATCTCGATACATATGTTATAAAAATAGGTCAAGAGAGTAAAGAATTGAATTTTGCGATTGAAGCTTTTCAAGCTTAGTACGTGTTTGTTGGTCCAGACCTAAGCAGTTAAAGATGTCCCGTTTACCAATAATCAGTAAATTATTAAAAACATTATCACAATTTATACCACGATCGCCTATCTTACTATATAAATAAAGCCATCTGTTTAAAGTTTACATTTAATTAAACGTGCCTACTGTTGATTAAACTTCGCAGAGTGGATTAAACTTTCTCCATACAATCTGAACGGAAAAGTGTTTATCCATCGCATTGTAAAGATCGTGGCATAAACTTCGCAGAGTGGATTAAACTTTCTCCATACAATTTGAATGGAAAAGTGTTTATCCATCGCATTGTAAAGATCGTGGCATAAACAAAATATACGCATAGTGTTTCTGAAAAACAAATTGAATCCACTCGTGGGATTGGCGATTTACACCACTCGCTGAAGCTCGTGGTGTAATACGCCAATCCCACTCGTGGATTAAATTTGTTATTCAGAAACACTATGCGTATATTCTATATATAAATAATACATAGCATAATACAAAATAAGAGGCAATCTATTGGTGGCATAAAGATAAGGTTGGCCCAATGCGAGAGGGATACGAAGTACGTATTGGTGGAATAATCGCGATCGATTGTGTCATCTGACACCCACTGGTGTGCATTTTGACATTTAGACGAGGCAGATTCATTTCTGTGTAAACGTTTACGTAGGGATAAACAAACGTACAGGCAGTCGTGAAAATATCGTTACCCGTATTTCCGTAAGAACTGTAGGCATGATATCTGCATGCAAACAACCAAGCCACAAGCAAACATATAACATATCACGTTGAATCATATTATTGCCACGAAGCCGGCTGAAAGTACACGATTTAGAAAACAGACAGATCCCGACAGGCGCATATATACCTGTTTAACTCCGAATTTTTTAATATTTATTTCCTATAAAGCCTTACTATTTCTTTGGCTGTGAGCGTTGGACCAGAGTCTGGTTTATGTCACGGTGCTGGCAGTTAGCCAGCCTTATATTTATTTCATTATGTCACCGTATCACTCTGTATGAGGGTATCACCCCCCTCCCCCCCCCCCTGAATCCTGAATACCAGTTAATTTTGGGGGTGAATCCTGAATACGAGTTAATTTTGGGGGGTGAATCCTGAATACATGTTAAGAAATAATATGCGATAAATGACATACAAATTGACTGTTTTAATATGGCTAGAGGGTTTCCGTTGGGGGGGGGGGGGTGTCCACCTTACGAAATTCCAACTGCACCCCCCCCCCTTTAGTCAGAATCAGACCGAACAGAAGTTTTGCATAATTCCATTTGCACCCCCCTCCCTTGCACCTCAGTGTTTAGGCCTAATATCCTATATCTTCATAAACCATGGTTCTATATTCCCGGTATGAGAACATTCAGATATTTTAACCTGAAACATTGCATAAATCCTAACATCTAGTGGTCTAACTCCATACAAATGCACACGGCTACGGACAAGAGACCACGACACACCGAGCTGACCATCGTTGTTCGGCCGGTGTGAGAAAATTTTGAAGTGACTGATGACAATTCCAATGCCAATGTTGACCAAATGTATGAGAATATTGTTTTCTTAAATTAACTAGCAGTTTTTGACTTGCCACGGGGGAGGGACCAGGACACAAGATTTCCAAGTGTTGGAAATTTCCAACCTGTCACCCCCCTGAGGTTGGAAAATTTCCAACTGATGACCATTTCAGTCCAAAATTTTGACAAAAAATAGGAAAATATGCAAATATTGGTCCAAAAACATTTTAATTCCCCCCAATAAATTGTTTGAAAATCAAACTACAAGAACATTTCAACCTATTATTGGTGTGAAATTTCCAACTAATGTTTTGGCAGGTATGAAATTTCCAACTGTTGAAAATTTTGACCAAAGTTGGGGGGAGTGAGACCCCCCCCCCCCCTGTCGCGACGTCTCTGTTTATGATAACATGGTGGTCGAATATGCCCAAGAAGCTATTCTACCCACTCATTCATACAGATAACTAGCACAAAATATTACTTTGCGCCATCAAACCTGCGTCCAAGATGTTTTGCTTGAACCCGAATACCAGTTAATTCGGGGGTATGAATCCCGCGTACGGCTTCAAAACACCCTGAATCCCGCGTACCGAAAGGGGGGGGGGTGATACCATCCTGTATCTGACTTTATGTCAGCGTTCTCTTTTGTAAACCATATATTATTTCTTTTTATCTGAATAAACGTATTAAAAAACAAAAAACAAAAAAAAGGAAACATTTAAATACATCACACAAACAATATAATCATTACACAAACAAGGGATTTATTGTTCCCGGATGATTGTGCATTGACCGTTTGTGTAATGACGTTTCGAACTTTTGATCCAGATATCAATTTAATATGGCAGAATTTAATGTTACAGATGTTTCATATATTGGGTGAATTATTGTATTGTCCCTATATTTCAAGACACACTTCATTAATAAAGCTGCGTATATATTCGTTTCTGAGGGAAATAGATGCAAGGGGTTTGGACCATTAAATGGGCCTTCAATAAATACGGACCCACCTGAGCTCCGACCCGCCCTCGTCTGAGTTTCGGTATATCCGTGTGAGATATATCCCAACCGTCTCTTGCTTCTTCTGTCAAACTTATATCCTCCACGTGTTTGTTGGCGTAATTGTGATACTTGTATGGCAGGTCGTTGTGACTGGAATCAAAATGGTATATACATAATATATGGCTTCACTAAATATATGAGCTCCCACCCGTCCTCGTATGAGTTTCGGTATATCGTCTCAGATATATTCCAGTCATCTCTGGTTTCTTCTGTCAGGCTTATGTCATCCACACGATTATCGGCTTAAATGACGTATCCCACTGGCAGGTTGTTATGGCAGAAATTTAAACAGACATGACTGATTTGAACCCCCAAAAAAGAAGTTTATGTGTACGTAAGTCCGTGGTATTGACAGGTATACAAAGTCAGACCTTATATATATAAAATCTGAATTCAAAGTTCCTAAAGTGGAGCGGCCCCAATCATGTCGGGGAAGGGGCACCGAATGTGGTTAAAAATTGTGGCAGACTTCACCAAAGTTATATATATACAGTTACATAATAGTGTGGTTTAAATATCCATAAGTGGCGTCGTCCGAACGAGGGACGTGGGACCGTCGGGCGCCATGAAGCTAAGGATACTGATTAATCTTAAGCAATCTTAAGAATAAATAATTATTCAGCCAGTTCTTATGTATATTTTAACCGATAGAAAACATATAAATAGTTTTAATTTTTTCTAACCGGAAAACACCAGACACCCTGCTAGTTTCCTATTTATGTGGTGATCTCGAATGTGGTAGTTGAAGCGTTTGTGGTGATGTTGTCATGTCTGATAAAGGTGTTACGTTATGTAATCTCGAATTCGGTAGTTGAAGCGTATGTGGCGTTTTTTTTGCATGCCTGAAGTCTTACCGAAGCCAATCAAGCCAAAATTAACGCCAATAAGTATTTGGTATAGAGAAAGCTAAAAACCTATACAATCCAGCGATTACTTATAATTGGAAAAAATTACCCACATACCTACTCATTCTTAAAATTTTGGGTGGGGCCAGAGGAACAAAGCTATTTTATGGCACCAGAAGATGGTTGCGTGAAATGTGTTTTAGGCGGACTTCAGATCATCGAACGTGTATATCTGTTTTATATGGTATGTGTTCACCAAAATGACTCACCGCATTCAGGGTGGGGAATTTGGTATCTTTCATTGACTATAAATATAGGTGTGAAGTGACGAACAAGGGTTATACATCGAACAGTGCATGTTTTGGTCTAAAATATTAACCGTTATTTGATAAATTTATTGATTTAAGGATCTGCTGAAATTAGACAAAGAGACATAACTGGGGTAAAAATAATCGGAAACACCTGATTTTCGATCGATCGATATATTGTTGTGAAAGATCCAGATACCGGTACCAATATGAATATGAATGGTATCAGTTGACATTTGTTCAACTTATCGCGCAATAATGGCCTTAAAATTTCTAAATAAACAAAACATATACAAACCAAGGGCCATAACTCAGTTAAAAATAGTCGGACAAAACTGATTTTCGATCTTGGTCGATATATTGTTGTTAAAGAACCACATACCAAATTATGAATGGTATCATGCAGTTGACGTTTGTTCAAGTCAGCGCGCAACGGCTTAAAACATCTAAATTATAAAAACACACAAACAAGGGCCATAATTGACGTAAAAATAATCGGACAACATGGTGTTCGAACCCGATCGAGATATTGCTGTAAGAGAACCATATACCAAATACGAATATAATCGGTTGACGTTTGTTTAAATTACCGCACAAACGACCATAACATTAATAATAATAAAAAATAGACAAAGGCCATAACTCTAGCAAAAATGTTGGGATGGGCCGGATTTTGTGAAGTTTTCGCACATGGCTATACACTCACGTATAAAGAATTTTCAAAATCCATCTCTAAACGGCGAAGTTATAGAGGATTATGGCTGGACTCCCGCCCGCCAGCCAATGTCACCAACCGCTCCTCGTCAAATCATAAGTCGAGTTTTTTTAGCAAAAAGTCTACTAAAACATGCTCATATAGAGGTGTATATTATGAACAAACTTACCCATCAATGAGGGGATACCCCTCTAGAATCTTCAAAGCTCTTCCCTCCGGAGTGGAGTCATCGGATGTCGAAAGCATGGACATCGGTATCCCGATAGCCATTCCGAGGATAACAGCCAGACATGCAACGCCCACAACACCGAAAATTATCTTGTTCCTGGACATATTATAGGTGCACCAAAAAAATCTCACAATGTAGTTCTGCTACGAAATTCACAAATACAAACTTATGTGCGTGCTGTTAGGAATTTCCGCTGAACAATCAACATAATTTGTTTGAATTTTAATTAAGAAATTGTGTAATATATCAGTGTGAACGATGACGCCGATGTAAGATTGATTCAATTTCCGAAAATTGAGATCGTTGGATACCGATAATGTAGACACACTCCGAGCCAAGACGAACAGCGAGCTCTCAGAAAAAGCGCAAATATATCAGTCCGTCATCTCCCTGTTATATAACCGTGTCTATAGGCTGACAGGTGCACGAGGTCAGATATAATGTTGACAATGGACACTTTATCCCAGATTACTGTACATCTATATATCTGGGACCCACAAGAAGATAAACAAATCAGGGATCGAGATTGAGGCTATTCAAATGACATTTGCAAGGTATGTAATGAACAGATTGTCAGCTTCCATAACACCAACTCGGTAAATGACATGCTTAGGGTAGCAAATTGACAGTCGTTACAAGAACGCTGTCTACAAAACTGTCTTTCGTAATAGTATTAAGTACCAACTAACTATATACCCAGCTGATATTCGAAAACGTAAAACTGACCGCACTAGATACAACAAAGAAAATAAATTAACATAGTTCACACTCTCAGAGCTAATAAAGCCCATTATTTATATCCATTATATCCTCGCACCACAGCAGATTTTAACCTATATATTTCCACCCTCTACATATGTCACAGCTCTCTTCAACATTGAAGCAGTCCAACATATATAGTCAAAAGAAAACGCCACAAAAAACTAAGAAATAAACATTGACAGCTGTAAATAATTGTGTTATCTTTATAACTAAAAAAAATCAAAAACACAAAAGTAGAAAGCTATACAGATCATTCAAAATTCGGTCGCTCAAAAATCAATTGACCGTCGCCCGATCTCTTGGCTCAAAACTAGCATCACTGATTCCCACATTGTCATGGAATTATTGCCCCCCCCCCCCCCGGTGGCTCATAATAGTCAGTAATGAGTAACCACTGTGGATAATGGGAATAATTTGTACTCGTTTCCGAATTACTGTAATTCGAGGCGGAGAAAGATAAATAAGTCGGAACGGTGAGTATAAATACGTTATTTTCTCAAAAATTCCCGTAAAATGACCACCGAATGTTACTTTCCTTGTATTATTGGTAGTGTAAGCTCTATTTCTATGCTACAGTTGCACCGGGAACGGGTACGGACTTTGAACATTCCAAAGAGTCTCGGCATAAAACCACACTGACTCTGTGGTCCAGAATACATTCAGTTATCATCGCTGAGGTATCTCTGTTGAAATCTTCATGGTTTTATTGTTATAACTTCATAAAATTGTTTTTATTGTGACCGGGTATTGTCGCCCACTGTAGCGACAGTATAATAACACTCCGCGTCGAATTATAGTACTACGAAAACGCGTACAAATAATTACTTACGCAATGGACAGCCAGCTGCAGTCAAAGGAAGATGTGCAATGGTATAGTAATTAATATACCTGGATTTACGGACCGCTAGACGACGTAAATCCTCAATTATATCCGATCTCCACATAATCTATGTGATATCAAGGAAATCGTATTTGTTATATTTTTACTGTTAACAAAGGAAAAACACGACGTTTATTTCCTCCTATTTTCCGAGAGTTGTAATAACATAATTACAGGTTACATGTATATATATATATATATTATACATACAGTCACGTATACACTCGCATACACATTACCGATCTCATCCGCACTCTAACGCACAGCATGACATGAAGATATTCATTGTAGGCGGGTATGCCCGAAGACAGATATCGATAGTTCGATATGCAACCGGACAGACATACAGACATCATTATATGCTAACTTGATCATTCAAATCGAGCTCTACAGGCAGCATATATAATACACATAATTGTGTTCGTGTGGATATCATATTGAGCATCAGTTACCGATGTTATATCGGCTCCCTTTTTGATAATCTTCATGAATTATTATTATTATCATCACTGCATGTCAGCAATATTTGAGTTTGCGTGGTAAGCTTTCCACAAACAATAAGTACTGCATACTACAGTATGTGAAGATGTCAGCTTCATCAATTAAATCAAATAACTCCGATGGACGTGCAGACGTGCAGTGAGAAATACATTCAATTGTACGTCTGGGCAAAGGCTGTCTAGTTTGAGAATACATTGGATATTGAACTGGTTCATTAACTCACACCATATGTCGTTGCGATATTCCGCAATGGCGGGACAGTTTATGATGACATGCAGAGGGAGATCATCGTCAATAAAGCTACCGTTATGTATGGTATTACATATCGAAATTTTTTAGTTTTCAGTTAGAAACCTCTATAAGTCTTACACTGCAGGAGAGACGTTGGTCGGTAGATCTTACATCAGCAATAGCTTCGCGTTTTCTAAGCACGCACACTAGAGACTCATTCAATCCAGAAAATTGTCCAATAAAATTTGGCCACGTTTGATACTGAGAATTCGACCAAAGTGGCAAAAAACGTGAATAATAGTTAGAAAAGTTTTGTTTCGTAAATTTGAGGCAGCTGAAAACCGATTATTTTCAAAGACAACATGTTTCTTTGGTGTAGGTCCTGCCGGCTGCAGCGAATTGTAGCAAAGTGGCTGATAAGTTTGGCATATATATATACGATCAGTCACCACGATCGCAAGAATAGTCGATGAAATGTACTCATCTCTTATATCGTTTTCTTCGCTTCGAGAAACAACAAGTTACCTTCAGGCAGATTGACCCGATGTGGATTTCATACCCTGAAGCGAGTTGATGCAACTAACGAGTTTTTATGTAAAATCGCCAGATTTTGATGTAACTAACGAATTTTGATGTAAAATCGCCAGCTTTTGTTATAAAAAAACAAGCAACGAGTTTTTAAATAAAAAATAACGCCAGCTTTTGATGTAAAATCATCAGTCGATTTTAGAAACATTTGACGTGTGCCAGAAGGAATTCAGTGTCATATCTGGAGTCTGACCATGCACAAGAGGACCCACACCGGGGATCGCACATACGAGTGCAACGTGTGTCAGACGGAATTCAGTCATATATATATGGAGTCTGCTGCTAATTTGATATGATGCTGGTGGGTCCTGCTGAATTGCTATGATGCTGGTAGGGTAAGCCGATGCTGTTAAGAAAACGTACCATCTTTTCATATTAAAGTTGCCAAATTTCCCGTTGTTTGGATGATCTGAACAAATCAAAAATATAAGAGGCGATCATATCATTGTAAGAGGCGATCATTGTAAGAGCGGTCATTGTAAGAGGAGATCATATCATTGTAAGAGGCGATCATTGTAAGAGGCGATCATATCATTGTAAGAGGCGATCATTGTAAGAGGCGATCGGCGATCATTGTAAGAGGCGATCGTTGGAATTTTTGCTGTACCTCAACAACACGTTTTGATTTGTAAAACTTCCTCTTTCAAAGTCGATATCTGGCCATAAAAAACGCATATTAACCCTTTCTATACTAAATGGATTCTGCTATTCACTCATAAAACTATCCATTAGAATGGTATATTATTCATTTGGAGGTGTTTTCAGGAATAGTAAGCAGACGAGAGATAATAAAAAAGAGCAGAAGTCATATTTACTGGAGGGAAATGTTCTCATAATAAGTTCAACAAACGGTCTATGTTCGTTTGTTGAACTTATTATCTGAACATTTCCTAAGGGAATTACTCGTCAATGAGTATTTAGTATACAGATAGGGTTAATGGACCCGTGGGCGCGATCTATTATGTTCGGGAATATAAATCGTACATGTGATGGTTGTACGGTATTAAATCGGAAATGTCACTTTTAATGTCTTTCTATTCTTTAAAACTATTCATGATCTTTACTTTTATCACGTGCTGGTGAACTATATGACATATCTATGTTGACCAATACTCAAAATACTAGTATACAGACGATATATCACGAAAAGACTCACACCGAAGTCATAGATTATTCCGTTGACACAAACCGTATAATTTCCGTATCAGGATAAAACCTATATACACGGTACGCTCTCTAATGTCCATGCAGACTGATGCAGTTGAAAATTATATTATTATATATACAGGCTATATAGAGAGTGTATATATATATATATATATATATATATATATATATATATATATATATATAAGTTTTTCGTGATTTATCGAGCCATTTTTTTCTCTCGCGAAGTCTCTTCTATATACTACCATGACGTACATCAGGTGCGTATATACAGTAGGAGTTGCGCATATTAAGGGCAGCGCAAGTGGAGGGCAGCGAAGCGTGTGACAAGCCCAGGGATATATAAACTGGTTCCGTTCGTCATTCCGTCCGTCCGTCTGTAACAATGTTGGAGCTCGCTTTCTCATCATCAGTCCTGTATTTGAATTATTTTGGGTATGCTCAAGTATATATACCCTCATGGGCGACGCACATGGAAAAGCAATTTTATGTGTACCCATACCATGTATGGTACACATAATGCCGACGTCCGGATCAACCATCCGTCGTTCGTCCGTCCGTCTGTCCGGCCGTCCGTCTGTCCGTCTGTCCGTAGACACTTGCTATCCGATTCGATTACTTGAGTAGTTTTTATCGGATCATGTTCAAATTTGATGTGCATGTTTATGATGACACACCCCTCACCTGTATAGTTTTTGGTATCGATCGGTTGATCGGTTTAGAAATGATTAACACTTTCCATCCATACCTGGTCATATTCTATCTGATGCCATAACTCATGTATTGTTTTACCCATTGTGTTCATATTTTATATGCAGGTTTATGATGACACATGGCTCACCTGTATAGTTTTTGGTATCGATTGGTTGATCGGTTTAGAAAATAATTAACCCTGCTCACAAATACTATCCGATGTATCGAAGTCAAACAATTTTCTTCTGATCTGCCTCATATTTCTTACCTAGGTCTTTCTTAGCACGTTCTTCATCTGTATGGATTTTGGTATTGTTTAGTTAACCCTTTCCACTCTTGTTTTTAAATAGAATTCATCCAAGCCAGGATGACTCAAACATTTTTCATCTGATCGACACCAATTTTAGTATATGAATTTCTGACCCCTAAATACAGATCAAGTGCAAATATGGGTTTGATCCGGTATATATTAACAGAGTTATGGCCCTTTATAATTCATACATCTTTTCCATGCACTATTAAATTTGAATAGAACAAGACACAACACACACCTGTGTTATTGGAAGGAGATAATTTATTGCTTTGGACACAGTGACCTGATAGTTCCACTGGTGGCTGCTGACTTAATATAAACATCTGTCAAACTTGATGTTAGACTCTTTATTCCAGTTCTGTTCTCTGTTGAAACCATGCAGTTCATGGCATTATTGTTTACAGAGACACTGTTGTTATAACTTAGAAAATAATTAATACAGCATTCCTTAGTTCCATCATATGATGTCATTGAAAATGATTAACCCTCTGCACACATCATATGGTCTTCTGATGTTTTTTATTTGATCATTCTCCTATTCTATGTACATGTTGATGGTGATCCACTTTTAATTTGCATGGATTTGGGATTAAAATTAACCCATTCGATTGACTCATATTATCTGATAGACATATTATATTAAATTATCACTTTAACTTTGAGCCAGGTTCAGTCAGTGTTTCAAGAAATGACCAATTGAAATTCATCATTAGAGGATATGTCTTATTTTGAAATTCCCTCAATTGGATTTGGGCTACATGATAATATTAACAGTGCTGGGATTCTTGAGACTGACTTATTGTATGGGTTTCTAAATCCAATGACATGCTTTTTGTTGACTACTCTGTGTTTATCAGTTCATTAGTTTGGGTAAGATTAACCCCTTACTATCCAATTTGATAACTCAAATATTTCCATTGATTATGTTTATAGTTCTGGCACAGTTTATGATAACACACCTCTAACCTGCATAGTGAGGGTCATTTGGTTTATTTGCTTAAATATATTAACATCCTTCACCAATCCTGTTGACACAATGTGATAGCTAAATATTTTTTGCATGATTACTCTATAAATAATCACATCTGTGATAATCATGACACATTCTTCACCTGTATAGATTTTGGTATCGATCGAATGGTTGTGATAATATTAACCTTAACTTTAATTATATTTAAACTGTTCACAAACATATCTTTCTAATGATCAACTTACAAGAAAATTAACATTTATATCCAATCATTAGCAATCATATTTTATATCCAGGTCTATACATCCCTCACTTCTATAATTGATCAGGTATTGATTGTTTTTTAGTGGTGAAATATTAATAGGTTGCTATGAATTTTTAATATGCAGCTGACACAAGATATTATGAACAAAAAAATAGCAATGATAATAAAAAAAAACACACAATATGTAATGTCTCATGTTCCAATGTAATAAATAGATAAATTGAGTTGCTATGATGTTTATCTACCTAATTTCTTAACTATTTGATATTTAACAGCTATGGTGCTTCTCTCCGACTATGGATTGAGCTTAATTAGACTTATAACTCTATAAGACATACATGTATCTGTGTTGGAGTCACTAATAGGTTGAAATCAAAGCCACGTCTGTTAACATTGAGTTAATGTGAGCAAGGTGCCCAATAAGTGTGATTTCACTTGTGAATTAATAGTAAGGTGTGAATTGTTTAAAGTTTTGCACTCATGAAAAGGATGGGGTAAGGATATATGAAAATAGCTCATCGCTGTCGCCAAGATATGGGTTAAACATCTGCCGATCGTGATCGGCCTCTCGTTCTGTCAATGCATCTGCCAAAATTGGTCATATATGTTTGGGTGATCTTTAGAATGCACAGGAAGCAGCAAAATCCTCATATGGCAGGTTTTGTCCATTAAGTTCTTCTGAAATTATGGCCATATAGGGCGTACCATATGTCCGTCTATGTATCGCGTCATCTTAGATCGGATATTAATGATATTGGTATATGAACCACAATGGAATGAAGGATATCCACATGAATGCTATACAGGTTTTGCTCAATCATCACAGGTCAGATCGTTTTAATTAAGTCACCTCAGAAAATAAATATATGTGTTATCTGAGCACTGAGTCGCTGATGAATGGACATAATATGATGCATGTGGACATCCTTCATCCGCATGTGGTTCATGAATATATCAAAAATCATTCACATTCCCGACTCACAATGACTACGAAACGACGCATTTTCACCTCTAGTGGGCATAACTTCATAAGAAACTAATCAACAAAACACAAGGACGTGCATGGCTAGAGGGTCTCCACCGGTGGGTGTCCAACATTGATATTTACAACTGCAATAACCGTCCCCTTTAAACCAGACAAAACTCCCAGATTCGCGAAATTCCATTTGCACCCCAGCCTTGGCTTGGGATTTTCCTCATTCCAATAAGCACCTCCATGTTCAACCGGACGGGCCATAAGGTTGAAAATTCTCCAACCGATGGCCAATAATTTATTATGACCGAACAGTAGGAAAATATGTGCCCTTTGATCTAAATGCAAAACAAAATCACACTAAATACTGGTTGGAAAATCAAACTATGAGACCAATTTCAACTTATTTTTTATGGAAAATGTCCAACTAATGGTGTTTTAGGCATGACATGTTTCCACTATTGAAAGTTTGACTAAAGTTGGGGGTCATACACCCCAGCCCCTGCCGCCACGCCCCGGCAAACTCCGTTGCGTCTGGATATTGTTCATCCATGATGCTGTCCCATAAAATCATTCAAATATCCAATACATGACTGAGATACAGAGATACACACATGGAATTTTCTTATGCATTCCAAAGAACATTCATATCAGGTCATAACAAAAGATGGACTGTTGTCCGGTGCATACCGCCATGTGGCATACCGCTTGGTGTGGAGATACCTATACCTATGACTGGGATATACTCAGGCAAATGGACCCAAACATCAGCATTTTCAGAAAACACGAATATGAATAACTCTAGAACGGAAACCCGAAACAAAACGATTGAACACTCCGTTCATGACATGAACAGACATCGGACGAACGCACGGACAGACAGTTGAAAAACAGTATAAACCCCTACCCCCCCGCCCCATTTTAACTGGGGTTTTTAATGGGGTATAATTATGATGACTAAACAAAAGAGAGATACAAAATGTCTACAGAAGGAGCAAAGGACTCGCTCCTAGCTACACGTATATTACCCCGCAAAAGTGTGGGGAGGGGTGGAGGAGGTGGGGTAGTTACTTCAAGCCATAATAAACATAACGCAGTTTGTTTTTAATATTTTAATTTAATGGGTTTGAGTTTGAGGGAAGTCCGACGTACGATGTACCATCATATACAGCCCTAATGTGGTGTTCATACTGAACGTTTCTCCCGGAACTTGGTAGACAGGCCAGTCTCCGAGGTACCCACCACTCTCTGGTAGATGCAAGTTATTTGCGGTGCAATTTCCCCCAAACCACCACCCACTGTTGGTATTAGCCGCACAATGGGTATCTGGACAATCTCTGTCATGCGTGCAAAATCTGCTATCATTCATTCCACTTTCGCCGAATCCATCAGCCAGAGGGTTGGTATTCCACCCCTCGTAACGTTCATAATGCATCGAGAAGTTGGTTTCCTCTGCGTCCACCCAGAAATCGTGGTAATATGCCTGCTTATAACCGATTCCTACGCTGAGTTTGTAATTCAAACTACCATCCTTGAGAAGTAGGCGTATTTTATCCATGCATTCCAAGAAATGATTCATAACGAATCAGCCCAAATCCGTTTTTATAAACGTTCCACTTCCGGTCGAATGTCAGTGCAGGGCGAGCGTTGTTTTGTCTGTATAGTACGCTCCTCTCCGCTCCAGGAATGTCCAGCCACCCCAATCGAATTCGCACCAGACATCGAATGCTGGCCTGATCGAGTCATCGGGTTTTATTCTCAGCATACCTTGCCCTGTGTAACCAGCATCGTAAGCTTCCGTACAGTCTGTTGAAGATTCGAAAATACTTCAATCATACATATATAGGCTGTCAATTCAATTAAAACAATTTGTTGTGGCTTAATTTGTCATTAAGGTCATACGTCGATAAACTTAATAGGTGTCGGTCACTATCTCAGAAAATTGTTTCCAGACCGCAGCACAACACTTGTTTGGAAAGATGCTAGCATTGTTGATTTCGATTGACTGACCAATGAAAGTAATGAAGATGCAGATGTTTTGTTCTTGGCAGCGTGATTGACATATGTTTGTTCCCAAGATATAATTGTTGTTCGCAAAGAACTTGTCTAAGTTTAAGTAAATATAGAGGGTGGAATATAGACGTTTTGACCGCTACTGGGATTAAATTATAATAAATAACTATTGTGCTGTTTAATGTATGGGTTACAACCGAATAGTTTGAAGAAAAAATTACCATATCGCGTCTTCAAACTTTTCTGTTAGAACATCATATATATAAACTTAATCCATACACGAGTTATTTCTTTTTAGCGCAATAAACAGGGGGGGGGGGGTCGGAAAAAATTTCCAGGCACGTATGATGATTTTTTTTTTTCCGGCCTCGGACCACCCACCCACCCAATTTCTTCCGTTCCGGCCTTTTTTTCCAGGCAATTTTGGACACCCACCCTTTTTTTCCGTTTCAGGAAGTTTTTTCCGGTCAGTTTTGGACACCCACCCCCCTTAAATTTGAGAAAAATTATCAATTGAGCAACCAAATAGCTGATTATCCTGCATTATCATAATTTATTGCGCTATATTTGAATAGAACAGTGCATAATGAGATAACTATACTATTTGAATTTATCATATTAGTGTCAATAATCAAGAAATGTGTCAACATAATCACATTTCTAGGGATATATAGGCAGAGTGCCAAGGTTTTTATTAACATTCATTTTCATAATATATAGTCACATGATCTAGTCACATAATCACATTTGAGTATTCTACAGAATACATGGTACCGGTACAACAAATTTCAGATTATTTGATATTTTTGATATTTGCTATGTGATATACAGTAATGCCCTAATTAATCGACTCCATAACCACAGCAGAATAATGGGTACTTTAATTTTAATTTCCGACTAAATCCTGAAAATTACCCATTATTCTGCTGTGGTTATGGAGTCGTTTAATTAGGGCATTACTGTATTGCTGGAATCAAATTGTTTATCAAAACATGTGGAAATACAACTGTTCATCCCAGTTCATCCCAGTTTGAAGAATAATGCTAATACCAAACATAACCATGATATACATGCGTGACTCTTCTTGGGGCATCTCAGAAACCAGAACTGAGGAAACGTGTTATAGCATGTAATGGCAGGCTGGTGGCCACTGCCTGAAGTAATAGGCTTCGTAATAATTGGGAATAATATGGATGGATAGCCCAATTTTACTTCTTTTTTGCTCACGATATCAGTGACGATAAAATCTTCGTTACTGTGATTAACATTACAAGCTGATCCACATTAACATGGAAAACAATGTGAAATTGTTCAAGCTGGCCCGGTTGGCCTTCAATTTATTTGTTAAGATTTTGTTTTACGTTGTCAAAAGTCTATTTTATTCCATTATTTATTATATCTTTATTTCCAAGTCACATATGGTCAAGTGTGCTTTCATTTTATTGCTTATTTTCAGCTGAGTTCTGCATAGTTATTCTTATTTTGTTGTATCAGTAGATGGAATCCTGATTAAATTTTATTTTCCCAATAGCGCAGTGTCTAGTTCTATCAAGTTGAATTTGGGTTATTGTTGGCCATTGTGCAACTGATCCAACTTCTGATAACCTCTATATGTAGTATAGCATTAGTATTAACTATATATGACCTGTTTCTGTTCAAAACACATCAAAATAAGACTCAATAGCAGGAATGGAAAAAAAATTTGGCATATGGAAAAAACTGTTTTTTGGACCCAAGAGACACCCACCACCCCATCATACGTGCCTGGAAAAAATTTCCGACCCCCCCCCCCCTGCAATAAATGCCATTTTTGTTCAGGCTTCCAAAAAATAGTGCATGGGAATTTTAAATTATGTTATTGCACAAAAACCGAAATTCCATCTGGATGCGTGATGTACATCAATTTTGTCAAACACTCAGTGTAAACGAAACAATTCAAACGCCTAAAACATATAAATCGGGCTTCTCGAATGTAGATCCTATGCATATATAATGAAACATATACATCGGATTCTCGATTGTAGCTGCATATATATTGAACTGTTTTGCATAGTGAAAAGATATTATGTTTGGGTGATAGGTTTTCGGAGCATTTTTAGCTCACCTGAGACAAAGTCTCCGGTGGAGCTATAGTCATCACTCCTCGTCCGTCCGTGCGTCCGTCCGTCCGTCCGTCTGTCCGTCCGTCCGTCCGTCAACTTTTTTTAAACATCTTCTCCTCTGAAACCATCATACCGAATTGGTTCATATTTGGTGTGGATGTTCCCTATGTGACTCACATTCAGATTTGTTCAAATGAGGTCACCAAGTCAAATAGTTTTGATGTCAGGACCATAACTATTTTTCCACATAGTAATTCTTAAAACGACTTCTTTTCTGAAGATGTCGGGCCGAATGGGTTCATATTTGGTGTGAGGGTACCTTGGGTGACTGTGGTTCAGGGTCACTGGGTCAAATGTGGGTTGGGCTATGGACATAAATCTTAATTTTTTAATTTTTTTTTCAATTTAACTTATTGCTCAATTTAACCAACAAAAAAAAAATATATATATATTTTATTTTTAATAAATATTTTTTTTTTATTAAATAAAATATTTTATTTTTAAATAAAATTAAAAAAAAACTCATTAAAATTTTGAAGAACCTATGACATTACATCTTTGGGAGGGGAGGGGAGGTACCTCTAGTCACTCCACTATATTTGGTTGAAATCAGGGGTTTGTGAGAAATCAGGAACAGACAGATGTACATAAATGTTCAGTAAATTACTTTAATCCTTGTATTCTCTACTACAGCAAGCCACCCATGTGCTCTGATGGACACATGTTTATACAACTGGCAGATGGGTAGATAACAACTGCTATGCCATAGGGCTCTCCATCCCCAGAGAGTGTAATCCATGTCATTTGTAATTTAAATGAGATTAATGGTGTTATCAATGAAGCACCCTTGTTGTTTACATTATCACTCAGTGGTCATTAAAATCAGATTAATTTCATTTTCTCCAAGTTTGAATTAAGAGTGTCTGGCATTTGTAGAATGAGGTTCCCAGAGGGTGAATTTATGTTGATCCACACAGCAGGCTAGCATAACCAAATACACCCTCTGAGAACCTTATTCTGCTTAGGTCTCATCTTCTGGGAAGTATCTAGAGTCTCAAGATCTCATTCTGCTTAGGCCTCATCTTCTGGGAAGTATCTATAGTATCAAATTTACATTGTTGTTAGTTAAATTTCCCTTCTAGGAAGTGTATATATCCCCTAATTTGCAGAAGATAAAATTCATGATTGAGGTGCCCAATGGGTGAACATCACCAACTTCAACTGGGGAACTTCAATCTTATTCTAGGTCTTCCATAGCAGTTGAGGGCCTTATCAGAATGAGGTCCCCAGAGGATGAATTTAGTGATACTAGCCCGCTGTGCAGGATAGCGTCACTAAATTCACCCTCTGGGGACCTCATTCTGCAAATAACAGACAGACTATTTCAAGGCTTGATTGTATAATACATTGTGTTGCTTGAGGCCAGACATGCACAATGTAGGAACAGACATGCTTTTAGTGATGCTATTCCACCCAGTGGGCTAGCATCACCAAATTCACCATCTGGAGACCTCATTCTGCTTAGGCCTCATCTTCTGGGAAGTATCTATAGTATCAAATTTACATTGTTGTTAGTTAAATTTCCCTTCTAGGAAGTTTCTATATCCCCTAATTTGCAGAAGATAAAATTCATAATTGAGGGGCCCAATGGGTGAACATCACCAACTTCAACTGGGGAAATTCAATTTTATTCTAGATCTTCCATAGCAGTTGAGGGCCTTATCAGAATGAGGTCCCCAGAGGGTGAATTTAGCGTCACTAAATTCACCCTCTGGGGACCTCATTCTGCAAATGACAGACACACTATCACACTATTTCAAGGCTTGATTGTATAATACATTGTGTTGCTTGAGGCCAGGTATGCACAATGTAGAAACAGACACGCTTTTTGTGATGCTATCCCGCACAGCAGGCTAGCATCACCAAATTCACCCTCTGGAGACCTCATTCTGCTTAGGCCTCATCTTCTGGGAAGTATCTATAGTATCAAATTCACATTGTTGTTAGTTAAATTTCCCTTCTAGGAAGTTTCTATATCCCCTAATTTACAGCAGATAAAATTCATAAATGAGGTGCCCAATGGGTGAATATCACCAACTTCAACTGGGGAACTTAATTCTTATCCTTATCAGATTTGTGAAAATGGGATCACAAAGTCAAATAAGGGCAGAGCAAGAGACTTAACTATTTCACTACATAGTAATTCTTAAAATATGTTTGCAAGAACTAGTTGGCATATATAAAATGGAATGTTCTTCCTTGACTGCAATTCAGATTTTTTTTAATGGGTTCACCTGGTCAAATAGGGGCCAAGCGAAGGGCAGTTTCCCTCTTAATATGCTTCCTTCACAAGGACCATCAGGTCTATTTTACTGATATTTATGATATGTATGAAGGGTTCTTTGGAGTCTGGGATTCAAATTTATTCAGATGGGGTCACCAGGTTAAATAGGGTGGGACCAGGGACATAACTATATGTCTCTATAGTAATTCTTAAAATGTCTTCTCAAGAGAGTTTGGACTATTTAGCTTACATATAGTATGGAGGAATCAGGAGGATCCTTTAGTGAATGAGATTCAGATTTGTTAAAAGGAGGTCAACCTGTCAAGAAATGGCAGGCTATGGGGAGTTAACACTTTTGTGTCCAATAAAATCATCGAAATACCAAATTCATTAAAACATCTACCTTGGAACCACCTGACTGATTGGTCTGACATACATGTATTGTGTTTTGGGTCCATGGATAATTGGGCTTCAAACATGTTTAAATGGTATTAGAAAAAGGCGCTTGTGAGATTGGAAATTTCCAACAATTGAGAAAGTTTGAGGTGTCGGTTGTGAAATTCCAACCTAAGACTTGGGAGTCTGGAGCCCGGTCGGGAGGGGACTTGTTGAGCTGGAGGAGGGGGTGATCAGTAGTGTACAGTTGGCAATTTCAAGGTGGATTTTCACCAAGCTACATACTTGAAGTATCTCTAGCCACATATCCTGTATACTTCTTTTAAAGTGATTATGAAAAGTGCTGACTGTTTTGGTCTCCAGAGTCCCAGTCTTATCAGTCTTTGCAGTCTGGTGGGCGACCCCACAGTCATTGACTGTCTTGTTTTATCAAATCATTTGGGCAAAGTAATTGTAACACACGCGTATTGTGTTTTAACTGGTCGTTATTGCTCAAATCGACATATAACGCCCAATCCGATTACCGGGGTGCACTTAATGAATTTACTTAATCAGGGTGACTAACTTAGGTTAATTCAAACCCTTGTCCTCAGATTAACTGGCTTTTTGCTTTTGGTCATTTTGGCTAACACAACTTTGTCATTTTGAATAGACCAACTTAGTCATATTGATAAGTAAGTCATAGTAAATGGACCATTAAACAAGGAAACTTATCAGAATCTTGATGGAATTAATTTAATTCGAAAAAAAAAAATGAATCATATGTTATATCCGGATTCAGCGACCGAGTTGGACACAGGGGAAATGTTCAATCAAATTCACCGAAATGGCCGATTCCAATAGTGGTCTGATAAATGATATTGAATGTTTTGAGAATATGCCAATGCATTTGGTTGTATGTGCATGGTGTCTACGGAAAGAAGACAATTTCTTCAAACAGTAGGCCTATAGGAAGACGAAGCACTAGCTCTTTCCGTCTCAATTGTGCAATTAGACCTACTAGCTGAAACAGGTTAAACAAAATAAAAGAATAGAATTTATTAGCAAGAACATCCATGTAAGGACAGGTTGCTGAGAATTCATAATGAATAAACAATCAAATAGCAAACATGGCGAAAAGTACTACTAATGCATTCAAATATTAATACAGATGAAAATCTACAACGGAATGATTGTTTATTCGCTTATACAGTTGTGCTACGATTGTATATATAATATCACAGTTATTGCCAGAGGCCACTAGTAGTCAATAACCGTAATCCAATTTGGTGTCAACGTGATAATCAGATCTCAATGCAAAGAACCTCCGGATCAGATTACATATATACACCTGCACAAATTTAAGGATAATCGTGGTCATAATCACTTTGAATTGCTCTAGTGTGCAAAGTTTATCAAAATGGTGGTGTAAAGTACTAATCATCGATACTAAATAATTTCTAAGGCCGGAATAAAGCGAGCAGTCCATCAGAAAGTGACTTTCATCTTATATAGAGCCACTTTTACAAAATTCACATACTCTTTTCTCTACATCTACAGGGGGTTTTGAGATTGAACATATGAGCCCATTCCATTCTATTGAGATTTTTTACTTTCTGAAAAGCCAGTTTTATCGTAGTTTTAAATATTGTTTGAAAAGTTTATCTTTGGTCGATCAGAAAAAAAAGTAAAAAGATCGATCACTCACGATAAAGAACGTTCACGATTTCGTTGTTCATTGGCAGTATACAAATTAGATATACTGTAGTATAGAGAGATGATTTGTGCTTTGGTGAGGCCGTATGCCTCCCAGTGGCGAGCTTACTGAATTGCAGGGGGATTCAAAATGCACAACCATAAAGAGTATAATTTATTCGTGTTGTACAAAACTTCTAATAAGAAAGACCTATTTGTTCTTCAGTAAACCATTCAAAAATATTGTAAATAGACCAAAAAATATTTACCCATAATCTGGAACACCCCGACACGAAAAATCGGGTCGGGATGACTCTGGACCGGGTGGTCACGCTTCCGTTTGGTATTATAGAGGCTCACCTATGAATTGTCTGTGACAGACAACTCCGGTCCACACGTATTGACAATCGCATTTCGCCACTGTTTCGTTCCACTGACCATGATTGCACCGGCCACCAACTTTTCCCTAAAGTCAGAAAGAATATGAATTATTGTCGTTTTAGAAACTATTAATTGGTATAGATATGATCGACACTATATACACACTTAGAACATGAACTAGATAACGAAAATATTTGCCTGGTAGGAATTTCGTCATGGAAAACCATAAGGGGTGTCAGAATTGAACGGCAACATGCATCTTCGCCAAAGCTAACGACAGGCAAAGTAAAATTTCTGGATTCAACTCCAAGCATATAAAAATGCTATTGCAGAATAATTGAGCATTTATTTCAGTCAAACATTACGTTAATACCGGTAGTGATCTCGAGGTACAAATAAATGCTCAATTCTACTTTAATGTGTGTGTGATTGAACTGTGTGCGTGGTTAACGCACCCGACAATAAAATAAGCGAAAAACTCTTGTGGCGACCCCGAGAAAAGAAAATAATGACATTTCTTCCCATGTTCGAATAGAAATTTCGTTAAGGTGCGGTTTTGTGCGACACTTTTCTCATGACAACATATATATGTTCTAAGTTTCATTTCTATCGATGACACTATATGACTGAATATCTGGTCTGCTTGCATGTTAACCTTAAGAGATCATAGAATTAATTTAAAATACGCTCCATTTAGTTTTGAAATTTGGCAGCGTTCGGTGCTAAATGTACAGTATACGTCTCAATCGTTCTCTGTATATAAGCCTTTTTACTGGTTCGCGATTTTCAAGATGTCCGATGGTTCCATATGGTCCGGTTCCTAGCTTTTTATCCAACCCACCGGTAAAAGCCGGTAAAAGGTCAAAGTTGAGAAGTAGCATCCATTTGTAACATTCGACAGCTGAGTGCGAGAATTTTATGGCTTAATTTCATTTATTCTGAGTGCAGCTACGTGTTTAAGAATTGTTTTGTGGCCATGTCATTTATAGAGTTAGGATCTGGTGACGATGCAGACATCCAGACGCCCTTTTTTGTCAACGAACTTCCCATAAGTTACTGATAAATAGCGAGTTCTTGCGTTAAAAAAATAACTCAAAGACATACGTGATACATCCAATCCACCTACTGTGCGAAACCTACGTATTGTACGTATCCAGGGTGAGTGTTTAATTAGTTTTATGAAGTTCTCGTACCTGCGATTCGGTAACGACCTGTTGCCATTTTATTTTGGGAATTCCCAGACTGGATTCATACGCTAAAAATAGATGCTACTTGTTAACTTTGACCTCCGGAGACCAAATGGCGGATTCGCCGCGAGTAAGTGATATCACTTATTAATATGTCCCGTCCTCGTCGAGCATTTTGTTAACGCTACCGAATTTCAACAAAAACATGTTGCGTATTTCAGAGTAATATATTATTGCTCCGCGTTATCAATTTGGCCAGATATTTAGTCATATGGTTATCTATAGAAATGAAGCGTATATATGCCATGCACGCATGTTATGAGAACATTGTCGCACAAAAGTACACCTCTGCGAAATTTCTAATCGAACACTGGAAAAGTGTCATTAATTTCTTTATCTGCATCACCGCAAGAGTTTTCGCTTTTTACATTGTTGCTGCATATATACTCAAATGCTATTGTTGGTTTCTTTATATGTTCTACTTCGTAGATTAAGTTTAACAAGATTTCCATTATGTGTTTGTCTGCTGAGTACGAAGTAATGTTACAGATAGCAGATAAGCCGGAATGCAAAAATAGAACGCTCGTCATCGAGATATTGTTGTAGCGTGTTCAGGTAAATGTATCACATAAATGTTATATTATATGCACAATAGTCCAAGGTACTTAATTATTAATGTTAATCCATGTCAGTCAATGGCTTATATCTCATATATATTTTGAAGACCTCTGTCTGTATGTATGTTTGTTTGTTTGTTTGTCATTAATACAAATCTACGATTCTCGACCGATCGGGACGAAACTTGGTACGTGTGTGTAGTTTGACCAGGCGGTGGACTTTGTCGTATTGGCGAGCCCGTGCGGCGCCCGCTTCGCGCATGCGCAGACGAGATCTCTGGAACGGGTGGAGCTATCGACTTGAAATTTGCTATGTGAATGTATCTTGCCCCGGATACGAATTTTATCGGGTCGCCGAGCCCGTGCGACGCCAGCTTCGCGCATGCGCAGACGAGATCTCGGAAACGGGTAGAGCTATCGACTTGAAATTTGGTATGTGAATGTATCTTGCCCCGGATACGAATTATATCGGGTCGCCGAGCCCGTGCGACGCCAGCTTCGCGCATGCGCAGACCAGATCTCGGAAACGGGTGGAGCTATCGACTTGAAATTTGGTTTTTGAATAGCCCGGACAACGTCGCCCGGACAACGTCGGGCTCATCGGCTAGTCTATTATATATTTTGGAAGATCTGTGTGTGTGTGTGTGTATGTGTGTGTGTGTCTGTCAGTAATCGATGGACTCAAATACGGCTGAGCCAATTTCGATGAAACTTGGTATGTGGGGGTATTTTCGGGTCAGGACTAACATAGGCCTATTAATTTGTCCGTGCGAGGTCAACTTTTCACGTGCCGAGGTCAAATCTGTTTTTACGCCGTTTTGCGCTAATATATTTCAGTTCGGTGCTTACAAATCGATTCGAAACAGCGCGAATAATAACATGCCAGTCATAATAATGACACTATGAGAATCTTTCGTGTTTCCTCTTTCCAACGATATATAATATGTATGTATCCGTTTTAGTTATCTGCCTCAATTATTAAGAAGAAGTGGTACGATCTTCTATCAGGGTAAAAACAATGCGTAACTTCTATGACGTCGTTAGAGGTCATAAAGTTAGATCACGTTAACTCTTAACCTGCCGATGCATTTGACTGTTTCAGACGTCTTGGCGATATCTCGGGCACCGATGGTAATTTATCTTTACGTTGAAACTTGATAATTAATGAGCGTGTGTATATGAGGCGCGTTTATATACTTGAGTGGAAATCAAATCGGGTTAAAAGGTCAAATCGGGTAAAACCGGATGGATTTCGACGGGTACTTTTGTTCGGGCAGTGTTTTGGACGGGTCAAATCGTGACCCCACTTGAACTTGGCCTTCAAAATAGACAATTCAAGGTCAAACCCCGGACGAAGTCGGGTCACCTTCTAGTATATATATATATCTGCTAATTAATTTGAGTATACGTCATGTACATGGAAATTCGTAACTTAAATATTAGGCCATAAAGTAAATTTATATTATATTTTATTTAAGATAACCTGTTAACCTGAACGTTTGCAGAAGACTTCTTCGACTCATATTAATTATTTTTCTATATATTATCGATATTATATACAGCTCGTTATTACCGGGAATTTATGGAAATTGACGTACAGTCTCTCTTTAATCTGGCCCACCCAACATATGAAAGTGGTATTTGAAGAAGAATTGATGATTTATTTCAATCCAAAAATTACAACTCCGCGGGTAAGGAATGTTCACAACGGTAGTGACTTTGATGCGCCAAAAAAAAAAATGCTCAAGTCTACTTTTATGCCGAATTGTGTTATAAGCATGCATGGTTAACGCCAACATCCAACAATAAAATAAGGGAAAATTCTTGCGTTGACGCCGATAAAAGAAAATAGAGAATACCAACAGTTTTTGTTTGAATACCGAAATATTTTCATGCACAAGCGGCTGCAAGCCACGATTGAAAATTCGATATTTCTTTCCAGACACGAATGAGATGTTTCAGGTAATCAAACACAAAACTGTAGGTATTCTTTTTATTATATGGACCTTATTAAAGCTCAAAGTTGCTAAATTATGCGGCAATTTTACTCCCTACTAATCAAAAATGCACAATTATATACCTAGATAGATCATGTCATGAATCTCTACCCTATAGCTAACGCCCGTAGAGATCATATTCCACCAGTACAGAACCATGGAACTTTTTGACAGGGAATCTTATAAAGTGGAAAAAATAACGCGGGCAATATATTTCTGAGTTATTATCTGTTCCTTAACAATGGCATGTATACTTCACTGTATGTGAAGGTTCCAACGAATTTGTGAGCGATTTACAATTATGGAATTTTACCTGGGTAATTAATTCAATGTTTTTTTGTAATATCGACTCACAAAAGTCACAGAAAAGCATGCAATTTCGAGTTGGGACCTTCACCTACAGTGAGGTACATTATTAAGGAACAGATAATAACTAAGAGATATATATTCCGGGCGTTATTTTTTTTTCTTTATAAAGTTCCCTGTCAAAACTTCAAAAAGTTCCAAGGTTTTGTACTTGTGGAATATGATCTCTTCGGGCGTAATGACCTAATACCTAGATAAAGCATCGAAACAAGTCTCACGTCACCACCGTCGAAATATATAAATTCCACGTGCACGAGTAAGGGCTACATGGTGCGTGATAATTTGCGGCTGTAGCCAATCAAAAACACCGAATTTCTGAAGACACTTGGTCGATAATTAGATGTCAAGGGTGTCTGTTTCAACTTTACGCCCGCGTGTGATTTTCTTTGGAAAGTATTTCGCTTGTTTTAATTCTGCCATCTACTTATGGTGGTTCTCCTGTGAAATGGCGAGGTTATAGAATTTGTCTTCAAATTGTTCGCTCGCGTAAACCACCCGACAGGCTACAGAGAAATAACGAAACAACAGTGAAATATCTACATCGTATTTCACAGTAGCTTCTAAGAGATACTTCCAAGATGTTTCGGTCATTTCCCGCTATTTTTTTATAGGCAAGCATATAATAAATGATGACACTTTTTGGAGTGTGCGAATATAAATTTGACAGAGGTGTTGTTTTGTGCATCGCCGCTCCATTTATATCCATAACGATATATATAGAGGATACCTTCGGGTTTTGACTGAATACGATAGTTATCATGAGTAGGTACAAGTTAATTCCGATTTTCCACGAGCAGCTTGCCGCGAGTGGAAAGTCGGTATTTGCTTGTACCCCCAGAAATAAAACAATTAGCTCTTAGTGAGTTAGCTTATATACTTACCTCCACTGCAGAAGATGCCGAATGAGTCGGAAGACAGAGACAGCAAATCAGGAAGGCCCATATTCCGTACGTTCTAGCTTGCATAATTATATGTTCAAGTTAAATCGCTAATATTTCAAATAAACGATTTATTATCATATATAACTACACAGCAATCGGGCAGTTTTATAGTAATAAATCATTGGGTGGGTTTATATATGTGTTATATTTGTGTGGGTTCATACTTTAAAAAAACGCCATCGGGTGATCTTAGATTACACGATGGTTTTTTACTTTATATATTTGGGTGGATTCACACATTAAAACACGCCATTGCGGAGCGTCTTTCATTACACGACTGGCTTTTCACGTTTAAACGCCTCGCGGAGCGTCTTTCATTACACGACTGGCTTCTCACGTTTAAACGCCTCGCGGAGCGTCTTTGATCACACGACTGGCTTCTCACGTTTAAACGCCTCGCGGAGCGTCTTTCATTACACGACTGGCTTCTCACGTTTAAACGCCTCGTGGAGCGTCTTTCATTACACGACTGGCTTCTCACGTTTAAACGCCTCGCGGAGCGTCTTTCATTACACGACTGGCTTCTCACGTTTAAACGCCTCGCGGAGCGTCTTTCATTACACGACTGGCTTCTCGCGTTTAAACGCCTCGCGGAGCGTCTTTCATTACACGACTGGCTTCTCGCATTTAAACGCCTCGCGGAGCGTCTTTCATTACACGACTGGCTTCTCGCGTTTAAACGCCTCGCGGAGCGTCTTTCATTACACGACTGGCTTCTCACGTTTAAACGCCTCGCGGAGCGTCTTTCATTACACGACTGGCTTCTCACGTTTAAACGCCTCGCGGAGCGTCTTTCATTACACGACTGGCTTCTCACGTTTAAACGCCTCGTGGAGCGTCTTTCATTACACGACTGGCTTCTCACGTTTAAACGCCTCGCGGAGCGTCTTTCATTACACGACTGGCTTCTCACGTTTAAACGCCTCGCGGGGCGTCTTTCATTACACGACTGGCTTCTCACGTTTAAATGCCTCGCGAAGCGTCTTTCATTACACGACTGGCTTCTCACGTTTAAACGCCTCGCGGAGCGTCTTTCATTACACGACTGGCTTCTCACGTTTAAACGCCTCGCGGAGCGTCTTTCATTACACGACTGGCTTCTCACGTTTAAACGCCTCGCGGAGCGTCTTTGATCACACGACTGGCTTCTCACGTTTAAACGCCTCGCGGAGCGTCTTTCATTACACGACTGGCTTCTCACGTTTAAACGCCTCGCGGAGCGTCTTTCATTACACGACTGGCTTCTCACGTTTAAACGCCTCGCGGAGCGTCTTTCATTACACGACTGGCTTCTCACGTTTAAACGCCTCGCGGAGCGTCTTTCATTACACGACTGGCTTCTCGCGTTTAAACGCCTCGCGGAGCGTCTTTCATTACACGACTGGCTTCTCGCGTTTAAACGCCTCGCGGAGCGTCTTTCATTACACGACTGGCTTCTCGCGTTTAAACGCCTCGCGGAGCGTCTTTCATTACACGACTGGCTTCTCACGTTTAAACGCCTCGCGGAGCGTCTTTCATTACACGACTGGCTTCTCACGTTTAAACGCCTCGCGGAGCGTCTTTCATTACACGACTGGCTTCTCACGTTTAAACGCCTTGCGGAGCGTCTTTCATTACACGACTGGCTTCTCACGTTTAAACGCCTCGCGGAGCGTCTTTCATTAAACGACTGGCTTCTCACGTTTAAACGCCTCGCGGAGCGTCTTTCATTACACGACTGGCTTCTCACGTTTAAATGCCTCGCGAAGCGTCTTTCATTACACGACTGGCTTCTCACGTTTAAACGCCTCGCGGAGCGTCTTTCATTACACGACTGGCTTCTCACGTTTAAACGCCTCGCGGAGCGTCTTTCATTACACGACTGGCTTCTCACGTTTAAACGCCTCACGGAGCGTCTTTCATTATACGACTGGCTTCTCACGTTTAAACGCCTCGCGGAGCGTCTTTCATTACACGACTGGCTTCTCACGTTTAAACGCCTCGCGGAGCGTCTTTCATTACACGACTGGCTTCTCACGTGTAAACGCCTCGCGGAGCGTCTTTCATTACACGACTGGCTTCTCACGTTTAAACGCCTCGCGGAGCGTCTTTCATTACACGACTGGCTTCTCACGTTTAAACGCCTCGCGGAGCGTCTTTCATTACACGACTGGCTTCTCACGTTTAAACGCCTCGCGGAGCGTCTTTCATTACACGACTGGCTTCTCACGTTTAAACGCCTCGTGGAGCGTCTTTCATTACACGACTGGCTTCTCACGTTTAAACGCCTCGCGGAGCGTCTTTCATTACACGACTGGCTTCTCACGTTTAACGGGAAAATTCGCGGAACCCCATGTGACATCACCTACTCGCACATAACATTCCCATATCGGGCGTAATTTGTTTGAATATTTTACATAATATGCCTATCCCCGACAAACGATGCTCATTATTAATGCACATGACAGCTTCACCAACACTATATACAACTGGCTAAGTACGTAGTTAGAAACAAAGAATCAAACGCACAGTGCCTGGAGAACATCGAGTAGATATCTTTGTGATAACTGACGTCTTTATGCAGTCAGTGCATCCGGTTGACTAGAGTTCATTTGAACCAAGAAATAAGCGGTATTTACCAACCAACTAATAAATTAAGTTTGATGAAAAACAACTAAATTGTTTACGAACAGACGAGTAAAAAAAATAAGCAAAAAAAAATGCGACACTCTTCAACATGGAGGAAATAGCGATATCATCATATAGCTGATACACAATAATAAATTAATCTGTTCGAAAACTCGTTAACACAGACGGTAACCATTTTGTTCAAAAACCTCTACATGTATATCTACATAACTTATCTCAACCTAAATAAATCGCATGTTTGACTCAAAACGCCGCATGTTTCTATAGGCACATTCCATGCTTCAAACTTCTCAAAAAGCCACCGTGATCTTCCAAATGCGCAAAAAGTTACCCAACAAGTCAAAGTCTCTTTCCTCTGCGGCAGTCGAACCCAATTAAGCGGACGGGATACCCATTTATATTCCGAGAAATTGCACGCGAAATTACAAACAAATAATTATTGTACTAATTAACAGACGACTAATTATATATATCTTTATTACCTCCATTACATGAAGAGTAGAAACTATATATAGAACAGCACATATACGTACAATAACATGAAAGACGGAACATAACATGAACATATTGACATAAGTACACCATTGTCAGTGTACATAGCATGTACGAGCATACTGCACACTGTGGGGGATAGGCTCCTCGGAATCTCATTCCGCCCGAGCAATATTCCGATTCCGAGCGGTATAAGTTCGATTCCGCGAACATTTTGCTCGATTTTCCACGACCATGTTTACTAATTGGTGTATATCGAGGGAGCAACTCATTGGACACTTTCAAATGTTAGGATTTGTTTCTAAGGTATTCTACTCTTCACTTACTTATTCTTTAGTCCCTTATATAGCATGCTGAACTAAATTACAAGGATTGCTCACTCAAATACACACACACAGAAGAAAAGTGTGGTGTACAAATGTAAATTTCGAAGCGAAAATAATAATGTTTTGTAGAACAAATTGCTTACGTGTATCCGCAAACAACCCAACGTTACTTTAAAAATACAGTTGATCACAATACGCGATTTTGGCTTGACATGTTGCCTTAAAAGTATCACTACCATACGTTCCGATTCTGTTTTCGGAGTGTTCCGATTCGCGACACGCACATTTTCAGCGTTCCGATTCCTGACATGGATAAATGTTTACTGTAATCCAATTAATTGCTTCATTTTGCTGGCTCCATGGCGGTTCTACATGACTGTAAATTGTCGTATAATGATTAACCAAGTACAACGAATTAGTAACTTATACTACAACAGATTTACAACGTCACTGGTGTTGCTTTTGATGCGATTTTTGTTTTATTTTCCTATAATATCTTGAGGTACTTTATTAAAAAGATCAAACATAGTTGTACATGTATATAGGAAGTCAAATTGATATTTATAAATAATTGAGCTTAAAGGTACTCAATCCGATTCGATGGTCCACATATCATCAGATTCCAACAACAACAATATATTTTTTTTAAATGCTGCTCCAGTTATCAGAACCGATTAATTGCCCAAAAATAAACCAGTCAACTATAGTACAAAATTCCCCAAAACCTCTTATTTATCAACATTTTGTTCAACGAAATTTTGCCGGTTTGTCAATTATTTGACACAAAAAGCCACTTGATTTTAGAGTTATCCATCTTGATCCGCAATTTGGTCCGAGACCGACTTCTCGTCGACCTTTACTGGGCCACGTAAAATTATCGGTGGTAAATAATAATAGATTTCAAAAATTGATATTTGATCACTCTGAACTTTGATGGGTGGGTTCCTCGACTCGAATCAAATATTTTTGACCACCGAAGCCTGGATAATAGTAATTATACGAGCGTTAATTCCGACTATGCACCTTTAAGCGCAATAAGGAAATTCTAATTGCGCTTAAGCACAATAAGGGAAGATCTAATTGCGCTTAAGCACAATAGGGAAATATTTTATTGCGTTTAAGCGCAATAAGGCATATATTATTGATCTTAAGCACAAAAAGGAATCGCCAATATCACTTTAAAAGCGCAATAAGGAATATTATTATTGCGCTTAAGTGCAATACGAGCTAATTGGGCTTCAGTGGAAATCAAAATATTCCTAAATACACTTAAGCACAATTAGCCACTTTACATAAACACTAATTCAAATGGTGTAGTCCATAGTGCAATGGTGGAGTTTATTTGTGACCTGGTAACTGTCCACGCGTAGGCCTATTCGGATTATATTTGCACAGAGGGCTTATCTCATGGTGGAGATATTAATTGCGCTGAAGCGCAATAAGAATGAGGAGCCAGAGATGTAATTGCGCTTAGATGCACTAATAAATGTCTTATTTCACTTAAGCGCAATAAGTAGTCCCCAATTGCTCTTAAGCGCAATACGGAAAATTATAATTGAACTTAAAGGTACTCAATCCGAATTAACGCTCACAAATTACTATTTCCTTGGCTTCGAGGGTAAAAAATATTTGATTCGAGTCGAGGAACCCACCCACCACAGCTCAGAGTGATCAGATATCGATGTTTGAAATCTGTTATTTTAATTTTTAACTGGCCCAACAGACAGTCAACGAGAAGAATTTCTTTGACCAAATTGCGGGTAAAGATGGATAACTCTAAAATCAAGTGGCTTTTTGTGTCAGATATTTGACAAACCGGCAAAATTTCGTTGAACAAAATGTTGATAAATAACAGGTTGTGTGCAATTTTATACTATAGTTGATTGTGCTTTTCATTATTTTTGGGCAATTATTAGATTCTGATAACTGAAGCGGCATTTAAAAAAATGTTGTTGTTGTTGGAATGTGATGATATGGGGACCATCGAATCGGATTGAGTACCTTTAAGCACAATATGAGAAGATCTTATTGCGCCCATAAGATCAATAAGGAATATCTAATTTCGTTTAAGCGCAATAAGGAATATTCTTATTGCACTTAAGTGCAAATTCCGTCTACGGTTAATTTGGCAAAACAATCGCCTGACAGCAATAATTGTAAATTGAAATATAACGAACCCGCATATAATAAAAAGGAAACCTACTGCATGCTTTTGATTGAAGATATTATATCATTCGTGCATGGGTACACCTATAGGTGAACACGCAAATATCGATTTTCCAATCGGTATTTGCTTGTACCCGTTCATGATCATTCTAGTTTTCAGTCAAAAACCATAGTTATCCTTTCGTATCATCGTTGATTATTTGCCCTGCTAATCGATATAGCCTATTAATCGCTCAGCCAATTTCAAAGTAAAATGTGCGACTTCCGGCACGAAACTGACGTAGGAAAGTTTTCAACGATGAATACTGTTTATATCAGGAAAATGAAGACATTGATAACATTTGATTACATTATCCGAAAATGTACTGCATAAAGAGTCTGAATGCATGCCCCTAAGGGCCTTTGATACTTTCGTCATTATTTTGAAGACAAAAGCTAAGGGCCGTCCCATGGATACATTTATCGCTAGAAAACTGGCGGGAATCGGAGCGAAAACATAAATCACCGATAACAGCATTTTGCTGGCTTTTTAGGCAACAAAATTATAGGAGAACATGTCCCTGTTGAAGCTAGAGGTAAACATTAACATAATATGTTATTAAACTTGCATTATATCTGTGTTTTTACGTTTTTCGGCTGGTAAATGGGAAATTTGCTCGGTCGACAAACGGAAAAACTCACAACGGAATCGGAATTTGCTCGGGCGGAATGAGATTTCGAGGAGCAGATCATCCACAGTGATACTGCACATCTATACACGTGCATGAACATGCACAAATATGCATATACCTGCAACATGCATGCATATATAGATGTACGCCCACACATGCTCACACGTACACCTGCTAGACGTCATTCACAAGGGGGGGGGGGTGGCAACACTGTTACAAATTTGTTGGATGATAATCATAATGGTTACTTATTATCCAGACTAAACTCTCAGATACCCAAATATTCCAAAGATGGCCAGTATGACTAATGAAACAATGTCAATTCAACGCCACCTCCTATTTTATTTCTGATGACGTCGGGAATCTTTCCCAGTAAAAGAGTGATTTTGTCATTTTTGGATAAGCTCTCTATAGTGTAAGAAACAGGTTGACGCCAAAGCGATCTAAGCAAGTAAACCAAAATGCATTTCTATGCTCCTCTAAGACGGAACAGTCGCAAATAACATGTTCTGCAATATTTGTGTAACTACGGTGACATTTTGAACAAATTGCATCACAAATATCAGACGGTGAGCAAATCAGCTGAGCGACCAAATAAAATGTTAATTTCTCTTCGGGATATATTTTTGACAGACTGTCCACAGATTTGACATACGAATATTGTTGTCTATAGATATAAATCTACTAAATGAGGGGTCATTTCCAACCCGGGTTTGCCATGCAGATTCAAATACGGTCCGCGAGTGGTTATTGATTTGCTTCCATGCCAGCTGTTTTGGAAAGTTTGATACGGTGCCATCTCCTACTATATGCAATAGAAAATATGCAGCAAATGAATGAATTTGAGCCAGGGATGAGTGCAAAGTACACTAATTTTACCCTGAACGATGTAAAACAACATGGTAATGATAATGGAAATGAGTAAATGACTTAAGCCTTTTATTCATTTTCGTTATAATTATCAGGTTGTTATGCATATGTGTGCATATAAGTACTGACTGTTTGCAAGTAAAATGTGGATGTCAACTAACATTATTCCTAAGTTTTAAGTCTAAAACAATGAGAGGAAAAACATTTTAATGCTGAAAATAATGCTGTTGGGACCCTTGACCACCTACACACCCCATCATACGTGCCAGAAAAAAACTTTTTGACCCCCCCCCCCTACATTAGGAGAGTGTCAGTTTGGAAATTTCCAACAATGGTAAAGCTTGAGGCCAATTAAAAAATGCTAGGATTTTGCAATTTTTATATTCAGATTTCCAAATTTTCCAACACCGGGCCATGGCCAGTAAAAAAAAACTGCTAATTAATTTATGAAAAATAAATCTGGGTGTCTGGCTTTAGACCACTAGATGTTAGGATTTTGCCAATTTATGCATGGTTCAGATCTCAAATTGTTCTCATACTGGACTGAACTATGAAAAATTATGTTCACCCCCTGGTTATAGCGGCCACAAGACTACCGAATCACTTAGAATATGCTACCATCCAGGTCTGAGGGAGCAGTTGTGAAAAACCAAACCCACCCAAAAGGAGAGGGGTGCAAATGGAATTACGCAAACTTGTAAGTCTGTAACCCTTTGGCCACGTCCTGTTTGTTTAGAGAGAGATTCGATAGTCAGGGAAGATAATACAGTCATCGACGATAACTCTGCTGGTCACAAATCATAGAAGTTGGGATCTGGACGCGGTTTATCCCACTAATCCGCCCGCCTGCAGTTCAGTAACTTTGATCACCGTGAGCTTCTGTGATTGCCGTGGTCAATGGTCGGTGGATTTTAGCTGCGCGTCGGACATCGTGCAGAACATCCTGCGTTGACAAACGATATTGTTATTTTGGAGTTGAATGACCGGTGAGTATCACATGTTCTACTCATTAATATGGAATTTATTTCGATTTTTTTCTGGCAAAATACATACAAATTTTCCGGAGAGTTTTACGGGCTATGTTTATAAAACAGAAACTTCATGCGATCTCGCGGAAGCATAGCGTGGCAAGAGGCAGAACTCTAACTTGTTTGCACTCTCCATGCATGAAGGCAACATGTAATTTCGATATTTTTCTCAGCTATACGTCAGGAATAAACCTCTTTATTAGTCAAGTAATATACATACCAAATCATCATTTCTTTCTGTATTTTATTCACAGAAAAAAGGTGTTTATAGATTTTAAATCGGGTTTTTATAAAAAGATATGTTGTAATTTTGGCCGCAAGATGTAGACCATCTTTAAGCGTTATTGGAACCGCCACCGTCGGTCTGCATGATATTGCCAACGGCTATTGTTTTAGGAAATTCATGCACGACCTTTCCAACTGCTGAACATTTTGAAATAATTACTGAGGGTGATACCTCAAACCACTTCCACGTCCCTAGGCGGATAGCGAAATGTACACGAAGTAATAGATCAGGGACTTTCGCAGAGCTACACTATTAAGGGTGAGGTAATGTAACAAGTTTTAATATATATAATAGCAGGGATACTCGGCGTTGCTCCTGTTCAACTGGTGTGGAACACTCGGTTTTATTGGGAATTATTATGGGAATATAGAGAGTTACTCTTGCTAAAAGTAGTTATTTATTAATATCCCATAAATAATAGGTCTATAACAATCAGCATGCATGTCCGTCCGTATGTCCGTTGTCCATCAGGGTTTTCCGGATCATAACTTCAACATTATTACATGAATCATAATTCCATGGGATTTTGTATGTGGTTGGTATTTAAGAAAGCTCGTGTCAAAATCGAATTTGGTCAAGGTCCGATGATTTTTGACGGAGTTGAGGTTCTTTTCGATTAAGAAAACCGCAGTTGTTTGGATTGCCCAGATGATAATTTGAGCAATATTCAACACAAGAAAACTAAGATGCATGCATCAGGTCGGCCGTGAACTATCTACCATAGAATTGTTGTAGCTATCGATTATACATTTTGAAACACCTGTCTGTATGTATGTATGTGTGTATGCATGAATGCATGTGTGTATGTGTTATAGACTCTAACACTGCTCGAATTTGGTATTTAACGTGTCAACTTGACCTCGCTCATAGGCATGTTTCTGGACCTTGACCGATCCGACTAAAAATTTGTGTGTAGGACTACTTCGATCCCGGGAGCAATATGGACGGGTCCAATTTCACGTGGGACCATGTTCTCGAACGTGCTGATATAGGCATGTTTCTGGACCAATTGAACAATAGTTTGGCCAGACGCTGTATATACTGGGTACTGTCCAGATGGAGGCGATCACAAAAAAATCCCTAACTAGCCCGAACGAAGTCGAGTACATCAGCTAGTCTAATATATATTTTTGACATTTGTCTGTCTGTTTGTCTGTTAGCTATGGCCGGGAAAACTGCCTGACAGATTTGACGAAATTTGATACCTAGGGGAAATTATTTCCAGGGAGTATTTTGGACGGGTCAAATGTTGATCCCGACCTGACTTTGACATTCAAAAAGATCAATTCAAGGTCAAATCTGGTAAAACGGAAGTATTTCAACGAAATTTGATACCTACTGTTACTTTTGTCCCAGGAGTGTTTCGGGTGGGTCAAATCATGACCCTGACCTGATCTTGACATTCAAAATTGTCAATTCAAGGTCAAATCGGGTAAAGCCGGGCGGATTTCGACGAGTACTTTTGTCGTGACTTTTGTCCGGGGAGTGTTTTGGACGGGTCAAATCGTGACCCCGACATGACCTTCACCTTTAAAATAGTCAATTCAAGGTTAAATCGCGCAATTCTCCGAAAATCAGAGGGGAACCGGACGAAGTCTGGTCCACCAGCTACTATTATATATTTCTAGATTTAGTTACAAACTAAATACCTGTATATTGTACAAAGAAATGTTTGACAAATATATCTGTATCAATATTAGCATGCGGGTCATTAAAATAGATACGACGAAAAAAAATTTGAAGGGTGCATGTATCAGGTAAATTTTTATATTTCAAATGATGACAGGAATGCGGAAAGTTGAAGTACCTACGTAATACTGGCTATCCGCATGAAGAGATATACATGTATATAAAAAACAAAATAGAAGATGACTGCTGGCGACAATGTTTTCCAAAAAAAATTCAAAGCATTCGATAGCTCCCATCTAGTTGTCAGCCCGAAGATCAATATGAAGTTTGGTGACTATCAGATGAGGGATATGTCTGTACAGTTGCTAAACAATTCAGTCATGCAAAAGAGGATCAAAGAGTAAGATACCAAATTGCTGCCTGTGGTAATGTTTTTTAACGAAATTCGGGAAAATTAGATTACTCTCACGCTGGTTATCCAGAAGATCATT
Source organism: Siphonodentalium dalli (assembly GCA_032622095.1). NCBI lineage: Eukaryota > Metazoa > Mollusca > Scaphopoda > Gadilida > Siphonodentaliidae > Siphonodentalium > Siphonodentalium dalli. The sequence continues at coordinate 37,850,822 of CP136068.1, forward strand.
GTGGAATCTGGTGACGATCGGACAAGGGGTGTCGTCTGTAGGATCAACTAAATTATTTAGCCATAAAAATAGTAAAATTGAAGATGACCGCTGGCAGTGATGTCTTCACAAGGACAGTTTGAGAACAAAATATGGCTCACATCTAGCGGTGACCCAAAATATCCACATGAGAAAATGTTCTCCAATAAAAGCTGGCTGCAGGGTGCGCCAATTGATTCAAATTCGAAATTTAGCAGGGTGTACTGCTTGTGGCCATGTTTTCCCCGCAAATTTGATAGACTGATGGACAAAACCACTGAATCCGTTGAATCAATATACATGTATACATGGATTAATTTATGTGCATTGTTATACACAGTACTGGTATATAAAGGTACTGAAAATAACTATATTACTAGTATACATAAAATAAACCATATATCATGGCTATGGGTTCATGACAGCTGAGAACTTGGTGTGAATTAAAGAGTGGTGGTTTCTCAAGCATATCTAACCCTCCACGTTAGAAACATGCCATTAAATGTCATAAGTATAATCTAGCTTGAGGACAGAAGTGATCCATAAAACCCCCCTTAATTCAACCAGGTCCTCGCGCGATGTATGGTCGATCACATGATGATCTAGGGGGGATTAGAATTGTTGTATAAAAACAGCACTGCGTGTAAATATAAAATAAAACAGTGCTACATCTTATTACAGATTATTGCCATATATAATCAGTGATTATACAGACAGTCTGACAAAATAAAGTTTCCGTGACACTCTATCCGAAGAGGGGAATAATTTCATCTGTTACAGTCAATGGAGCAATTATGAATCTGGAAAGGTGAAATTTCTAAGTAATACTAGATATCGACATAACGCGATAACATATAACGTAAATGCAATATGGCCGCTGGCGACCATTTTTTCCTATGAAATTAAAAAAATATTTGATGGCTCTCATCTGATAGATCAATATCAAGATAAATATGAAGTTTGGTGATGATCGGATGAGTGAAGTGGACTGTGGTCTGTGCTAAACGGTTTGGTAATGCTTAAAAAGATTCTTACCTTAATATTTTTATGTTCACTTTATAAACTTCACTGAGTCATCTTTGTCATGTATTGAGTTTGATATCTTTTGTTAACAGTTTATAAATTATGTATGTCTCATGTTTGTTATTTTAATTTATGTGTTTATTATCATTAAATAAAGTTGCATTCCTTAAAAAGATTCTTACCTCAATGTTTTTATGTTCACTTTATAAACTCCACTGAGTCATCTTTGTCATGTATTGAATTTGATATCTTTTGTTAACAGTTTATAAATTATGTATGTCTCGTGTTCGTTATTATATTATATACACTTTATAGTGTGTTTTCAGAACGAAAAATAAAATGAATAAATTCATCAAATTTGTAAATTTAAAAACAATTCAAACGTTGTTGTATTCCATGTCCCAGCCCGGACATATACACCAAATTTCAATAATATTCATTGAGAAACAACGGACAAAACGCTATATAACACCCGTATACATATTTTATTCCGAGCCAGACTCATCCTCGGGTACATGTTATAGTAGGTACCGAATTGACACACGTCGACTGGGGCGAGTTGGCCCTGGGGCGATTAGGCCGATTCCGACACCTTATATAATTTACCGTATGTATCCGTTTACGCGTAGTTTACTTTAGAAAGTTCCGCAATTAATACCGTAAATAGAGCGACCATATTTGACAGAGAATGCCTCTGTTATTGATTATCAAGTTGCTATACATTAAAAACGACAAATTCACATGCTCGTTCAAGCGCAGTAGTCTATTTTCCCCATGTTAAAGGACATCCACAAATACTAAATAACGCTAACCTACTGCCGAATATTTTACACGACAACTGTTAACATATTTGGGCTGAATTCATCTGACGCGGTATTATTCCTCAAAATAAACAACAAAACCATCGTTACTTGGAAATGTAGTTTGGGCTAACATTTACATAAATCCTCCACATCATTTATTCGACACACACGTCAGATGAAAAACAGACATGAAGTAACCGGCCAAATTGGCCGAAATAATTGTTTTTACATTTGGCACGTAGATCACATTTGAGACGACACAGGTGCAAGTTAATAAAATTTCTCGATAGTTGTTAAATGGTTTACAGGTAAAAAAAAGACAGGTCAAGTTCGAATTTGGTCACGGTCTAATTATTTTGACGGAGTTATGCGTCTATGTCCGAGTTTGTGTTTCTAAATGATAACGTGATCAAACTTGAATATCGTGATATTGGGTGTGCTGCCCACCTTTGAGAACACACGGGTAATCGCCGAGTAGGATTCAATTTGTTATCGGAATTTGACTTCGTCATTAAACAAGTCAATGCCCACAAAAAGCCACCCATTTTAAGCGGACGTGGGATCGGCAACCTTTTTATATTCATAAATGTTATACCCAAATAGTCAACACACAACGTCATTCTTATGGATTATATATGCAGTGGCAATAATTGGCAGAAGAACGCCAGTCCCATACATGGGTTAGAAGCAGTGGCTATCTTTGTCGGAATGTTTGCCATTTCGACGCATGCTGACATGTTCTATGTCCATTTTGGCGCGAAAAGGAGATATTGAAACCACCAGAGTCAGGAGCGCATCCCGCGTCAATTAATGTAACCAGATTATACACCGGACCATTGATATTCAAACGAGAAGCGGTAAAAAAATTCGTGTGATCTCCACAAATGATAACTTCGTTAATGCTAAAGTGTTCGGTGTCCTTGGCCAATTAAATTCCACTGATGAGACCATGTGATTATTGTTGAACCAATGGCGACATTGGAAATCCGCTTTTTCTTGTAATGAGGTATTTTGCGATGATATGTCATTTTTCTCCTTCATATATATATACACATGTTGCTGTTTAAACTATACTCTCGTATATCTTCGTGGACATTGTATATCCAAATGGTTATGTATTTGTTGTTTACAAATAAAATAAAACGCATTTTCAGCAGAATCCGAGCTCGAACATCAGATGACAATTATTCGACATGTACATGTATGTGTCCTGAATGGTAGATATAATATTCTAGCATTGTCCCAAAATAAAACATTTCAAGGTCCCGTGGATAAGGGGTAATTTGGCCCTGAACGTTTAAGGAATATCTCACCACACGTAGGGTCTTGTTCTCAGATTCGAGTGTATTCATTGTGTAGATTTGTTATGCCAAGTGTACCCTCATTTACAGGAAGTACGTGGTCTCACCATTTCTTGGTGGTTGTGTGGGTGCAGCGTCACACTTGGATATTATACCAGTACTGCATTTCTAGCCTAACCCATCATGCCTTCATGGTCATGAAATTTCTAATTGTATAACCACAAAGCCTGGTGCACGTTACAAAATTTGGCTGACAAATAAGAAAGGGGATTTCGATGGTTTGGAACCCACTACCATATTTAAAGTATTGAATACACTACGAGCTGATGTGACATTTTATCAATATTAACTGAGGTTGTGTACAAATAGGCAGCATACAATCAGGAAATATACAATATGTGTGTTTGTGTTCGCTTTCAACAGTCTGTGGCACTTTACAAAAAGAGAATTGCTTTTCAGCTCGAGGTCTACACAAGACTTCAAATATGGTGGGGTCCGAAAACAGTGAACATTCGTTTTTCGTATTTGTCAGCCACTTTTATCGTAAGCTTTCGTGAACCAGCCCATCCATACATATAACATATTGTTTTTTTGTTGTTTTTTTTATGGAATTCCCTTTTGTCCACACCCTCAGTCAATATTGAGGGCATATCCCTTTGTGCCTTAAATTATTACAAATTTGTGTCTACTACTCCACAACACATAGTATAGTATATATTCAGTAATGCATATCACAGTAAATTACAATTTGGATTAATGAAAACAAAATGATATACATTGCTGGCTAGTGGCATGATCTTATGGTCGTCTTCCTGCCCCTACCCACAGTAATCAAACAATTTTTTGACTCAATGCTCCCCTCAAAGGTTTGATTACATATATTTTGTGAATACATAATTATGCTCCATCGTATGTTGTGGTATGTTTGCCTCATATGGTAAAACAATAATAATAGTAATGAACATAATTATTGGTACTTCAATTGTAATTCAATTGTAATACACATATTATGTGCTTACTCGAACACTTCAAACTGACGTCACTACACCCATTTGGAGAAAGCAATCATTAAAGTATTAGTATCAAAACATTCAAAATCATGGGCTGTGCTCTTTCGTAAAACACGACATCTGAACTACGCGAAACTGAACAGATCATCGATAAGCAAGCGAGGCAACATTGAAACAAAATTATTGAAATACCTGCGTCGAGCAAGTTTGAACGTTGTGAGCCATAGAATAGTGATTAAAATCACTTTACCATTCATGCCAACTGTGTGCTTCCCAACAGAACTATCTTTTGTCCATACCCTTGGTTAGTATTGAGAGCATTTCCATTCAGTATGTGATGGTCGAGTTCGCCTTACTGATTTGTCAGCCACTTTTAAAAGTGCCATGCACACACTTTCGGTAACCATCCCACCATTTATGTATATCTCTTGATAGTATTGCATGCGTTTTGTCCACCAATCCGTTTAATGTTGATAGCATATCCCATCATCTCGGGGTCTGCTCAAAAATTTAAATAGGGATGTCTCCCCAAAGCATAAAACAATCGCCTGTCTTATTAGCCAGCCGCTAATCCTAGACTGTCAGGAACCAACACATGAATATAAAATGTGCATATTCGTATAGTATTGTCTTTTGTACATAATGTCCTTTAACATTGATTGCAACGCCCCTCAGTTGGTGTCTGGACAATACTTCAAAGCCGCCTTTGTATAAAGTGCCCTGGGCTTTCAGGAACAAGCTCATCCATACAAATTGTATACTATATTTGCTGTTAGTAATAGTGTGGTCGTGGTACGCAAAAAAAGGGGTCAACCCAGAAGAAATTGGTATAGAAGCGATCTCGGTGTCATTCAACGCGGGAGAATCTCTGCTACAACATATCCAAAATCCGCTAAAATCCGCTTTGGGCAAAATCCAGGATCCAAGATGGCGTCCAACGTGGCCGCCTTTAGTCAAAAGAGATTCTGACTGAGATTAATTCGACATAATGAGAACAAATGTTGCCATATTAATACAAATGTATACATTTTTGCGAAGGTAAAGTATTATGCCACATATCTATAGAAAAAATGGAACCCCTCGCCCCAGATGGCTGCCAAAATGGTGGCCTAAACTCGAAAATTTGAAATATTTGCCTAATATCTTAAAGATCAATTCCTGTTGTTTGATAATGGTTCAGACTGGCGACATTGATTAGTCATATTCATGTTAATTCATCATTGGAGCAATGAAAGATACCATAAATGGGGTCCCAGCCTCATATACACCCTCAAAAATTTGATTTTACAGAACGCGGTATAAAATTCCACAAAAATCGCCATTGGGATTCCAGTCGTATATCAACAAGAAATGGACAGAACTGTACAATGTAAGTTGGGCATACCATTATCTATAATTACTCCAATTCAATGAAACCCAAATTGGCGCTTTGTCTTAAAATGGCTGCCAAAATGGCGGTCAAAATATGGAAAATGGCAGATATTTAGAATGGTCGTCAGAGGGTTAGACCCAGAAGGAATTGGTAAAGAAACGGTTTGTTGTCATTCGACGCGGGAGAATCTCGTGTATAACATATCCAAAATCCGCTAAAATCCGCTTTGGGGAAAATACAGAATGCAAGATGGCGTCCAACATGGTCGCCAATAATAATGAAAATGGCAAATATGTAGTTATTCACGAAAACCCATTCGACAAAACGCCAATTCGGCACCAATACACATCATTGATTGAAATCAATGTTTTTTGTGGGTATGAGTAGCCAATCACGATTCAAAATGCTAAGATGGCTACCAAAATGGCCACCGAAAATTGTCGAAATTTAAGTTCTGCTCAGAGGAAAGCCGAAACAACACTTCGGTTGTGAGCTAACGATGACAGACCTATTAAACATGTTGCCAATAATCTACTACCACAATCAGTTCAGCCCGAAATGTTCCAACTAAGCAGTATCTACTGCACGATCCAACACGATGTCCACTTATTACGAGGGACTATCTGGAAATTAATTAAAAAGAAATTAAATTGCTACGAATCTGGATTATTTGAAAACACAGTGTCAACATTTCTACTTATAACGACTATTCGGAACATCAAATATATGGGCATCGGTGGTCTAAGTCCGGAAGCATCAGGCTATAATAGGTTTTCCAGTGCTGGCGAAAGTGAAAAGGACAGGAGGGAAAAGCGAATAATCTGGGGTTTACTTAATTGGTGGGCAAGTTGGTTATCGGAGCTGGGGAGTTTCAAAGTAAAATTATTTTCTTCAATATCAAGAGGAAAAATGAAAATTTGCACGTACATTGTATACCCTTCAAACTTTATGTGACAATTCCGTGTCATGCGATTGTGGGTATATACATGTGGATAGAAACATTCTAGTACATATATAGACGCACCTATATCTTCTACACATTTAGTGAATTTCATCAATGATATGTAGACACAATGTGCGTCACGGCTGGATCTGACCCGTAGGCGTAAAGGTATCAACCATTTAGCTTGATTAACTGGCATTTCAAGGTTGTCATTGGATAGAAATGCCACATGAACATGGTGATTAACAACATGTTTGTCTAAGAAATGTGAACAATGAACATGTTATTTTCCGGATGTTAGACAATCATCAGAGCACGAAATATGTGCAAATTAATGACACGAAAACTATTTCATGCGGACGACGTACTCTAGACCTACATCCAACGTCATTTCCTATTAACTTTTATTGTTTGTACGGACGGTTTCGAGGTTTGAAAATCCCGCTTGTCCAAGAAAACCTCCACATACTTACGGAGTCGATGTGTAAACAATGTATGGGGATAGTTTATTCATACATATATGTATTTGGCACACGTATTTTCTAGAACATAAGAGATCACCATTTACCGGAGAGTTGATATCTGGGAAGAGATCAGAGTAAAACTACTTTTCTTACATGTCGAAATGGGGAATCCATGGGCTACATTTAGTTCCAGCTTGAAACTTGAAAATGATGGCCGAGCCCGAATAGTTCATATTTCGTCGCATCAGTGCTATAATGTAACCCACATTTTCAACTTTCCGAGAAAATGAAGGTTGAAGTTTTTAGACAACATTTCTCCTAATGTTGACAAAGCATTACGTATTGTTGTATTTATCCCAATGAAAACTGACATTAGCTGTTCATTGAACCACATATTGTTTTCTGTTTATTCCCTCGTTTTCTTTTAAAAAACAATAGCTTTTTTGGAGATATGACATTTTGCGTATGCCAGCGACGATTCGTTTCCGTGCTATAATGAAGTTGTGCTAATAAATGCAGATTAAGCTAAATATGGTGGCAATCGCATGTGTCTATGAACTAAAAAGTGCATATTCTACACTATGAAAATTCACCCATCTGCATCATCATACAGAAATGTGTGGAACAATCACAAAATTTAAATCACCAAATGATCACGTGACTAACATGGAGATACTGCCATATAGCACACATTTTAGAATTCACAAACACAAAACAGAAGTCACGTGGACAACCTGAAGCGTCCGATTGGCTGCTGTTGGACATACGACCTCATAGCACGAATAATTGTAAAGATAGCTGGAGATACGACATTTGCTTCAGTGGTTTTGTGCGAATATTTGTCATCCAATGCAAGGACAGTTTGGCCCATCGGATTGGATTTTTTCTCACGATTCGAATGGTATCAAATACTCATTTCCCGCCATAATGGATATACGACATTATAGCACTGATGAGTCGAGATTTTGTCAACCCGCGGGAAGCCACCAAAAGATTGAAAATAAATAGTTTTGATGTATATGAGCCAACTATCAACTGCATCCACCACTCACAACTTCCATTATGTGATAAGCTGGGCAGCGTCTACCATTTTCGTTTTGGAAGCCATATTAGATAAAATGTATTGTTTCTTTTGGTCTATTTGAGATGGAATGTTCACAAATAAAAGAAACGATCAATTATTTTGTAGACAAGATCTGCTCATCCCTAAATATCAAATGTGACCAGAACCCCAAAGTCGATTTTGGTTAAATTTCATACCGCATTCGTTATAACTTATTAGTGAAGGACCGGAGTAAACTATGATCTAATCTATTAGAAATGTCATTGCTGTAATGATCATTGAAAGAATATACCCATTGTTTCCCTGTTCAGAGAGCAACAAGTGATAAACAGAAGTGATAGAAAATAGTATTTTTCACATCGAGTGGCCATTTTTGGTACTGATTTTTAAGTTTTTACATAGAGCTAGCATAATGGCATCATAAAGAGGTATACATTCGTATTTATTTAGTCAATTTTATTCATCAACCACTACTTATAATGGATTGAATGACACTGTGATCAATATCCGCCATTTTCCATATTTTGACCGCCATTTTGAGACAAAGCGCCAATTTGGGTTTCATTGAATTGGAGTATTTATAGATATTGGTATGCCCAACTTACATTGTACAGTTCTGTCCATTTCTTGTTGATATATGACTGTAATCACAATGGAGAGTTTTGTGGAATATTATACCGCGTTCTGTAAAATCGAATTTTTGAGGGTGTAGATGAGTCTGGGACCCCATTTATGGTATCTTTCATTGCTCCAATGATGAATTAACATGAATATGACTAATCAATGTCGCCAGTCTGAACCATTATCAAACAACAGGAATTGATCTTTAAGATATTAGGCAAAAACTTCAAATGTTCGAGTTTAGGCCGCCATTTTGGCGGCCATCTGGGACGATGGGTTCCATTATTGCCATAAACAGGTGGCACAAC